>CM034531.1:44914357-45042180 GCA_020002185.1 Paraescarpia echinospica
GAAAACAACTGGGTCAGAAGAATATATAGAGTAACGCGAGAGGATGGAAGGAAGATGAAGGAATTGAGAGAGGAGATTGGAATGAAAAAACATCTAAAGAGGAAAGTAGCCTGAAACAGAATGAGATGGGCGGGACATGTACAAAGAATGGGTGAAGACAGACTGCCGAAAAGAGCGTGGAAAGTAGAATAGGGTGGCAGGCGAGGGAGAGGAAGACCTAGGCTGAGATGTAACGACAGCATAAAACGAGACCTGGGGAGGGCTGGTGTAAACAGCCATGAATGGATGGCCATTGCGGACGGGAGAGAAAGGTAGAAAGAACCAATAAAAAAATAGAAGAAGCTACCAAGTGAAGTGGACACCACCCCGCAAGGGAGCAAACGGAAGAAGAAGAAGAATGTGAAGCCCAAGAACTAAACAGACCAAGCTGCCGCTCTAGGGAAAAACGACGAAGTTGTTGCCCTCCTGCGGACGATGCTGTTCGCCGTTGGTCATTCCACAAAGACGAACCATTTGGAACCATTGCAACATGCTACAAGAGGAAACTTACTCAAGATGTACCTGCTGGTACAAGGATCATACAAACCGGTACAATGCCCAAAGCCTAACGTCATCCATGCAGCCACGCAGATATACCCGGTCAGGACCAGCAAGGCTGTTTGAGGTATGTGAGTAGTACAGAGCTCCTGATCCACAGGAGTTCTTCTCTGTGTCGGCCAAAAAGGCGGGACTGCTGAACTTTCTATGTGAGACATGGAATAAGGTAGAGCAGCTAGCACCAACGATGGGCTTGACGCGACTGTACCTCGGTAGTGGGTTCAGTGCCTGACCTGGAGTCAACTCAATAAGAGGCAGACACCAGAGTAATTCTTCACACCATATACAGTGTCCGGAATGAAGGTGTCGACCGAGTGATTATTCACGCCAATGACACAGAAATCATTGTCATGTGCGTCTATTATGCTTTCACGCTGTCAAAGATTTGCCAGAACTGTGTGTTCGAACTACACCAGATAGCTATCTACCGATCCATGAGATGTCTGCTGCTCTTGGACCCGCGCAATGCCATGTACTTCCCTTCCTACAGCCTTAGTGGGCGAGACACAACCAGCTGTCCATATTTCACTGGTAAGAAGGTGTGGATGAACCGCAGCAAGGCAACATACATATCTGCACTTGACAACTTTGCCGAATAAGATGATGCTTGTATAACAGCAGACGTGATCACCCAGGCAAGGGTCCTTTTGATCGCTGTGCACACCAACAAAGACGATGCGTTCGAAGGATCGGATCTTGGAAAGCTTCGAGTTTACAAGTTCCTGGACAACAAGTTAACGCTGTTGAAATTACTTCCACCAACAGAAGATGCATTTCTTCTGCATTTGAAACGTGCAGCTTTGGCGACTATGATAGACAAGAGTGCTCAAGTCGGCAATCCCGTCTTCCCTCCGTATGAAGAGTATGGATAACGGCAAGCTTGTTCCATTGACATCCACACAACCTGCCTGCCCACTGCAGATGACTACTGGTCTGTTAAATGTGTGTTTGCTGAGCAACGATAAGTACTTTTAAGGGAGAAATCGATCCCTGTTTGGGTATGCGTGAGAAATGGTTGTTTATGCTATACCTGACCTAGTGATAACAATATTATCTTATATTCTGTTAATTTGGAGGTAAATGTTTTCAGACTACTCATAAACTTTCAAAACTCGATATATTTGGCGGGGATAGGTCGTAGAAATTGGTGGTGCAGAAAAGTTGATAAACAAGTGGAATTACAGATTGATAAGTATTATTCTTGCCTTAATATCATTCATAAAGTTGCAATAAACATATATTGAGTAGCAGTTGTGCTTAAAGTTAGTTAGTTAAAGTATTTTAGAACACCTTAGTATAGTGAGTGATAATAGGGTAACTCACTTAGCCTTAGTCTTCGATAAGTTGTAAACAAGATTTAACAAACCTGATTATGTGGTAGAATATATAGGAGATAAAGTAACAACCATCAAACTACTTACATAATATAATATATGTATAAGCCAGTACTTGCTAGATATTTTGATTAGGTAGCATTGTTGTTATAACTAAGCAAGGGCGATAGTAGGGCGGCGTAACCTAAATAAATAAAGCAGCCTAACGTAACGTAATTAATTGTACTTAAATTAGGTCACTACCGGTAATGTTAGCGTTCGTGACAGGATAAATAGTCGGCTGTGTAATTGAAATTTGTAACCTAAAGTGTGCTGTAGTACACAGGAAACAGTCTTTATAAAGACTAAGTTAGTTAAGTTATTAAATAAATTCTGATAGGGATATGGCGCCTTGCAAGCGGCAAGTCAAGGCAAAGCGACACTTGGTGTGCGATCACTGCCACAGCTGGGTAGATTTTGCATTGTCCGGCTGTGGGAAGTCATGGGCAGAAACCATGGAGGAAGGATTCACCTTTCAGTGCATTGGGTGTTGGAAGGTGGAGTGTCTGCAGAAGGAGATAGTTAGGTTGACAGATATTGTGAAGGGAATGGAGATGGGAATTAGCAAGGAGGCAGGTCGAATGGAGAGAGACGACAGAGAGAGAGGTGAGAATACTGCAAGACTGAAGGAGAATAGTAGTGGCAAGAAAACTGAGAAGAAAGTGACCGTAGAGAAGGAGGGAGGGAAGATGGGACGGGAGAGGAGAGAAGAAAATGAGATGGGACGAAAGATGAAGGGACGAAAGGAAGTGAGAGCAAATGTGATAGAAGAGATAAAAGGGACGCTGACAGGAGGAAAGGTGACAAGAGAAAAAGTGACAGGAAAGAATGGATCGGAAGAGAATGTGACAGGAGAGAAGACGACAGGGGGAAAGACAACAACCAGACAGATGAAAACCGAAGGCAGTGATTGAGGGGGCAATGCGGAAAGAGAGGGTGTTTATGGGCGAGTCCATTATGAGAAAGACGGACAAGACACTGAGCAAGGGGAAAGACGTCGTTGTTTGTCTACCGGGGGCTAGGATTGAACATGTGATTGACAGGGTAGAGAAGGTATTGGGACATGGTAAGGGGGGGTCTATACTGGTACATGTAGGAACAAATAATGCAGACAGGGAGGGAACAACTGCGATAGTACAGAAGCATAGACAGTTAGTGAGGAAGCTACAGAAGACGAGAGTTGAACAGGTTATTCTGTCAGGAATTTTGCCAGTAATGGGAGGAAGGGGGGCAACGTATAGAAACTGTAAGAGGATGGCGATCAATGCACTAGTTGAGCAGATATGTGAAGAAGAGGGCGTGGGATTCACAGATTTATGGGGATACTTTGTTGGGAGGGAAGATATGTACATGAGAGATGGCCTCCATCTTAGTGGAAAGGGGGCAGCAGTTTCCTCAGAGAACCTGCTGCGATCTGTTGACAGTGGGACAGGTTGTATCTATTTAAACTAGATTCGCAGGGGGGACTCACAGAAAAGCCTGAAAATGGAGGCATAGATAAAGACAGCACAAATAAATCAGCAAATAACAGTCTGGAAAACTCTTCTGAAGCTGGATGTAAATGTGTTTGTTTAAATGCAAGGAGTATAGTAAACAAAAGAAATGAACTAAACATTATGGTAGAAGATACTGACCCTCATATAATAGGTATAACCGAAACCTGGACCACCACCGATATATCAGATGCTGAATTGGGACTGACATGATATGTAATGTTTAGGAAAGATAGAATAGGAAGAAAGGGAGGTGGAGTTATTTTATATATTAAAGAATATATCCAGGCTTATGAAATAAAATTAGAAAGAGAAGCAGATTGCGAAGAAGCTGTTTGGTGTAACATAGTTACAGGAAACTCAACGTTAACAGTTGGGTTAGTTTATCGAAGTCCAAACATAAGCATAGAAGAGAATGAAAAAATACAAAATGCTATAAGGGAAGTAAGCAAACGGGACTGTATTATTATGGGGGATTTTAACCACGGGCAAATACAATGGAAATCTCTTCAGAGTATGGGGTGTGAGGACCACAAGTTTTTAGTTTTAGTTCAAGATACTTTCCTTTCTCAACATGTGTTAGAACCAACCAGGGGTGAGAATGTGTTAGACATAGTTTTGTCCTCACAGAATGAATTAGTTGACAATGTCGAGATATGTGAGCCACTGGGGAGTAGCGATCACAACCAGATACATTTTACCATCAAAGTAAAATCAGAAAGGAATAGTAAAAAGCAGTATAGGAGAAATTTCCACAAAGGAAGGTATAAGGACATGAGGAAATATTTAGAAAAGATAGACTGGAATAACACACTGAAAAGTAAGACAGCAACAGAATGCTGGAATATATTAAAGAGTGAAATTAAGTGCATAGTCGATAAATTTGTACCCTTCAAAAAACAAGGGAAACGGTCCAAAAAGAAACACTTATCGAAAGAAGCCATTAGAAAAATTAAGTATAAACAAATGATGTGGAAGTCAAATAGATATACTGGAAACGATGAAGACTACAACAGTTATAAAGAAGCACTTAACCAAGCTACAGCTGAAATTAGAAATTCAAAGAGAAGCTATGAATAACAATTAGCTAGTAATATAAAACATGACAGCAAGAGTTTCTATGCGTATGTTCGAAGCAAACAGAAAGTTCAAGATAAGGTCGGTCCTCTAGAAGATATTGCTGGAAATATAATATCAGAGGGATTCTTAATGGCAGAAGACCTGAATGAGTACTTTAGTTCAGTGTTTACCAGAGAAGATATTAGTTCACTGCCAGTACCAGAGGCTAAGTTCAAGGGGGCAGATTCAGACTATTTAGGACAATTAATTGTAACCCCGGAAATGGTAGCAAAGAAAATAAGGGCTATGAAGGATAATAAATCACCTGGAGTGGATGGGATTCCGCCCAAACTACTATTGGAAATTGTAGAACAAATTAGCGTACCGCTTGCAACAGTTTTCAATTTGTCATTAGAAGAGGGAGTGTTTCCTTTAGAATGGAAAGAGGCAAACATTATACCGTTATTTAAAAAAGGTTCGAGAAACAAGTCAGAGAACTATAGACCAGTGATTCAGTGATTTGCAAATTATTAGAAAGACTAATTAAAAATCACATGGTGGATTTTCTTGTTAAACAAAACTTGATAAACCCATCTCAACATGGTTTTTTTAAAGCGAGGTCATGCTTAACAAATATGGTAGATGAGGGATCACCAGTAGATATCGTCTACTTAGATTTTCAAAAAGCTTTCGACAAAGTACCACATCAAAGATTACTGCTGAAACTAAAGGCCCATGGCATAGGAAATGGTATAATAAAGTGGATAGAACAATGGCTGATTGACAGAAGACAACGTGTAATAGTTGATGGGGAGGCTTCAAACTGGAAATCGGTATTGAGTGGGGTACCACAGGGATCAGTATTAGGACCTATATTATTCTTAATATATGTCAACGATTTGGATGATGAAATAACAAGCAAGGTGTTGAAATTTGCGGATGATACAAAAGTGTTTAGAAGGATTAAAAGTGATGGAGATAGACAGCATTTACAAGATGATCTTGACATGTTGATCAAATGGTCTGAAAAGTGGCAAATGCTGTTCAATTTTGGGAAATGTAAATGCCTCCACACAGGACATGGGAACGAAGAGGTAGAATATACAATGGGGGGTACTGTACTAAGTACTACTGTAAAATAAATGGATTTAGGGTTAACCATTAGTGCTGATATGAAGATTTCAGAGCAGTGCGGAATTGCAGCTTCAAAGGGAAATCAAATCCTTGGATTAATTAGGCGAAACATAACGTATAAGGAAAAAGAGCTAATAATACCGCTGTACAAAACAATAGTTAGGCCTCATTTAGAATATTGTATTCAAGCGTGGAGGCCATATCGCAGGAAGGACATAGATATGCTAGAAAGAGTGCAGAGGAGAGCAACTAAAATGATACAAAAACTGAGGGATCTTAGTTACGAAATACGCCTAAAAAATGCGGTTTAACAACACTAGAGACCAGGAGATTGAGAGGAGATCAGCTAGAAGTGTCTAAAATATTGAATGGTTATGAAAATATTGATAGAAATATTTTTTTTTCAGTTAAGAAAGATAGAAGGACTAGAGGACATGAAATTACATTAGCAAAGGAGCAGAGTAGATTAGATATAAGAAAGTTTTCATTTTCACAAAGGACTGTAAATGAATGGAACAGATTATCTACTGATTGTGTGGGTGCTAGTAGCGTGAATATGTTTAAAAATAAAATCGACACATACCTCAGACGGGCGGGATACACATAGATAAAAGGGTCGGACTCTCGATAGGCCAAAGGGCTTCCTTGTCCACCTGCCACCTAGAGTTAATTCTCTGGGTGGCAATCTTGTTAAATCTTGTTAAATCTTGTTAAACTAGTGCTACATAAAGCAATGTTATTTACTATATTAAAGTAAAATTTAAAAAAACTGTTAACATTTGAACACGGCGATTTTATTTTGTTTTTGACGGTTATGTTTAGAGGGTAGGGGAAGGAAATCGCCTACATTTTGGTTTACAAGTCATGGATTTTAATACCTTTCGTTCCTCTGTAAAGTAGATTCACAGAAGAAAGTAATTTATTACAAATGGGACATATGGGACTAATTTTTAACAAACATGTGTGAATTATATTCGAAAAATACAAAAAAATAACCTGAAAAGCAATGTATTTTGAACCACTATTTCTCATCTGGCCATGTCGATTTAATTAAATCTAGAATGCCTAGGTATATAGATACCTGTACTGTATACGTAACATAACATAAAGTACCAGTTTCCACGAACATTGGGCTAGTCATAACCAACGTTAAGAAATAAATGTGTGGCCCGCTGACCTAGTCCAAGTCAGTTATTTGGCATCCGTTTAAAAAGGTTGCCCGCCCCTGAGCTAACCCAATTAAGCGCAACGCGACCGCAGTTTCGACCTGCAGACCAGCCGTTCGAAGCGACGTTCGAACGCGAGAAATTGAAATTCGGCATATGCAATAACGCCGCTTTATTTTGTACGTAAATAGTTATATTAATAGTTAATTAATTGAAACACAACTGTGCTGTGTGACAGCTCGACGTCTTAGGAACATAAACCTATACAGAAAGTTGAGTTTGAAATATCATTCAGCATTATCATTTGACGAGTTTTTAAAAGAGCTACGAGTCGCGTGTTGACAACTACAGTGATGCTGTCTGGAGCTTGCCGAGCCTGACGAATTTCAATATACATATAATGTTTTTTGGACTAATTTGGCTTTGTCGCACGTATGACATTTTCTTTTTAGCTGTGAATGTTCTAATTATCACATATAGCTATGCACATCAATTTCCAACGTTATAACGGAATTTAATTTATCGTTATTGGAATCAAACGTAGAACCGCTTACTGGGCGGTTAGCTAATGATGTTTTGCTAGACGCCAACTCGAAGTGTGGTGTTGACTTTAAATTAGATGTTGCGTTCTTTGGGGCTTAATTACGTTAGCTGAAGGTGTCTAGAGTGTCAGCTTCTACCTCGTGTTGCCAAGACCATGACGCAGGGACCGTTTTCCCGAAGTATTTGCCGCTCGTGCGTGGTTCGTGCGATTTTTAAATTACGTTTTACGTATTACGCGCATAGTACGTTTTACATTCCCAAAACCTGATTTGCCCCACATTATTTGTAAATAGATCTGAGATGCGCAGTGACGCAGTGTTTAGAGCACCGAACAATCAATGGAGAGAACCCGGGTTCGAATCCTGTGCTGTTGTGTCAAACCTTTGTGCAACTTCGTTCAATCTACGTTGTTCTAGTTCACTACGCAGTATGAATGAGTACCTGGCTGTAGACAGTGGTGGGTGTTTGTGTACGATTATTCTTTGCGCTTTAATTCCAGCGTGGCTGAATGCTTCCCAGAGAAGTCGAGATGGTGTTCGATTGAACCGGTCTGCCAGGGAGTAAAATGGAAAGCGCTTTGAGCAGTCCTAAGGACTGGATACTGCGCTATATAAAAAAATGTATGTTTTAAACTTACTTTTAGATAATTGTAATACGTCTTCGTGATTCACAGCAATAAGTTGTGTTTGTGGAATTGTGAGGAAGTGAACAGTAATGGTTCTGTGATAACACCACCGAACATTACACACACATATCGTCGACACTACATATCATGTTTCTTAATTTAAATCGCACCATAGACGTCAGCCAAAATTCGTGCCCACATTATTCGTTAGAGTTATGGTTATCAGTATACACAGTTAGAATCAGTGTTACGGGTCAGTAGTAGAAAATAGTTAGGGCTAGTCGTGGTTGGTATTATGATTAGGCTTCCAATGATTTTGCAGTCGACCGGACTCCTAGAGTAGCTCGTTGCTCATGTGGTAGGTCGGTGATGTAATTTGGTGTCAGTCTGTGTTGGGTATATAACGTCAGTAGCAGAATTGCGTAATGAATGCCTTGCTTTGTGGGAGTGCTTGGGAGATCGCATTTTAAGTATGGTTCCATATAATATGTTGTGGTTAAATATGCGACATTTGGTTACATTAAAATAAAATGCATGTTGATCTTCGTGTTCACCAACAGCCGTGTGTTCTTTGTTTTATATCGTTATTCACTGGTTTTCTGCTAGCTCGGATTATATCAGTCATGTGTTCGGCTGCGCCTATTGACAGGCAGCCGAAGGCACAGCCGCACGTCTGGCGTCAATGCCACACTTCGAATTGTGCTGCGGCATGAACAGTATACGCTTGGTTGAGGAAAGTTTTGGGAAGCCAGTGAAGTTTCTTGAGTACCTGTACGACGTGGTCCCATCTGAGGCAGCGGTCCACCAGCCGAACAGCAGCATTTTGGACTCTTTGCAGTAGCTTTTGTGAGGTTAGCATTTTTTGCCTTACTAGATAAAGGTATTTTTCATATAAATAGTTTTATCTTGTAACAGAAATTCGTTTGTGCCATTGTTATCATAGCCATCTGGAATTTATTTAAGATAGATGCCACAGTCACATTATGCCTACGCTGGACTAAGTCAAGTATAATAGTAATTTTGGTTGCTATACCCACATATTTGGGGACATGCTATTTGATTATTACACAACTAGTTTAATTATTTACATTTACGGCCGCCATCTTAGATTTCAAGATGGCTGCCATAGTACATCCTTCTGCTTCTCATATATATCCTTATAAACCACGTCGATAGCTGATGTTTGTTGCTAGTCCCACATATATGATTATGAAAACGTTAAATTGCTTTATCGCCGCCATGCTAGATTTTCAAGATGGCCACCGTAACACTTCCAGTAATTTCTCATATTTTTCTTCTAGACCACATAGGAAGGTAGTTTTGTGCAAGACCTATATATTTGGGGGCAAGGAATTGATTATACAAAATACAATTATTTTATGAGCATCTTGGATTTCAAGATGGCCACCAGGGAATTATCATATAATTTATTGTCTTGTAAGCCATATAAATGGTTGCTTTTTGTGGTCAGACCTAAACATAGGTGGGCCCCGATATGATGTTATATTGTGACAATATAAAATTACCTTATGACTGCCGTATTAGAATTGAATATAACCACCACATTAATTTGTTTTGATATAATATTATCTACGTCTAGAAAACTTTGCAAACTGGTTTGTATGTGATTCAGTGATGCGATTTTCAAATCACATCAAATGTGTCATTTTTACTTTAAATATGGTTACTATTACCAATCACAAGATCACTTATCTGTTGTGTGCACTAGAACGACAGCATAGAGGTATTCGTAATGCTATAAGCGTTTCATTAGAATTGGTTTATATTGTTCGCTTATCACCTTAGCACACGACATGCTACATGTTAACTCGTCAATAAAAGAGGGAATCGTTCCACTAGAATGGTAAGAAGCAAACCATTATTTAAAAATGGATCGAGGAACTAGAGAGAAAATTACAGACCAGTGAAATGAACATAAGTTTTATGCAAATTATTAGAACCGCTTATTGCAGACCACATGGTGGAATTCCTTATAAAATAGAAATAATTTATAATGACTCTCAACATGGATTCCTAAAACTAGGGATCATCTAAAAACAATATGGGTTAAGCATTTGTGTTTTTTTTAATTAATATTAGTAGGGCTATTAAACAGTTAATTAGTATTAATTAGTGTTATTGGCTAACTGTGTATATGTGCGTGTGCGTGTGTGTGAAAGTGATTATGTAGATAAGTGGGTGTGTGCGAGGGTTCGCACGTGAATGCGTGCGTGCGTGCGTGTCACTGTACAATAACATGGGGCAAACTGTCTGATGGGTCCTGATCGGTTGATGGGCCAACAGATGACATACATTGTGGAATAATTATATATATATATATAATTATATATATAGATATACATATACACTGACTTACACTTTTGTCTGTTTACATCCACCCATGGAACAACAAACCAAAGACACGTGTCACAACGTCAAAGACAAAGCATGTGTCACAATATTTCAGCTCGTTCCCATGACCATGACATGATTATACAGTGACGACACCTGAGGAATGAGTGACAACTAAAAACAGTAAACAAAGTTCAACATCACTACCTTTGCATTTTTAATGTATCGCCAATCGGTACACCAGAAGCCATTGACCCCAGGAATCGAATGAATATAGAAAGAGGCCAGTGAAACTCGGTGCATGATGACAGGAGATAGACTAGCAATGCCTCGAAGTTAGCGTATTAATATATATATACACATATAGATATATATTCCAAATTCTTCACACGGCTGACACACAAAGCAAAACCAAACTAAACAAATACCCTGCAAATAAAGCGGGTGTAATAAAATCGAATTAAAACAGTTGCACATTCCATTTAGAACAATCGTGCATAGAGTATAATACTAGTTTAGAATATACGTTTAGATAATATATATGTATGTGTGTGTGCGTGCGTGTGCTTGTGCGTGTGTGCGTGTGCACGCGTGTCTATACATGCATAATTTTACCTCACTAAAACACATATTTCGATAACAGTTCCTCAAATACCCACAGTCCAAGCTGTTCCCTGATGCTTCATAACTGATCCTCAAATCATATTTCTGCACAAGCCCAGGCACGCGTTTCCCTACACAAACACTTGATCAATAAAAACACACCACTGCAACATCCACACCCACCCTCTAAACAGCCCAGAACGACAACCTTACGCGACCCACAGGCAGTCTTGCATAAACACGAAAACCACTACACAGCACACTGTCAGCCACGCACAAGGCATACCCACCCTTTCACAATGCACAAAAGAGTTAAACCAGTCGTATTACACTTTTATATTAGTTACAATGCATTGCCATTTATGTCAGCTGCTTTGATATGCACATTTAATTGACGTATCCATTTTGGCTACGTCACATTCGATGGATTCAGCTGTTTGCCAACGTCACGATAACAATTATGCGCGTGACCTCCGTCAAGCTTTGCCTTACCAGCAATGTTTACATACATAATGCATGCGTGTGTATTACATTACTGGGGCGGCATGATATCCGCTAGATCGATGTATTTTCCGCACTCGCTTAAACAACTGTGCTTTATGTTTTTGTCATAAAGAAGGCATCTGACGTCAGAATTTCAACGAGATATACGTCGGAATATCCGAACGCCGCACGTGTGCAACATCCATTTTGATGGTTAAACGGAACTTGTTAATTAAGGAAGCTAGGTCACGTGGTCGATAGGTCAATTGTATATTATATCTATATTCCCGTCGGCCTCAGATTGATCAAGACAACCGTGAAATCCAGGTCTGGAACACTTAACGTAATTACCACCATGCATCGGTTCAAAAGGGGCTAGGCCAACCACAGAAGCGTGTTCCACGTGTTTCAATATCTCAAATCCGTACAAATTACGCGCGTAGAGGCCTGGATTGGTCAACGAATTGACCCATCGATCACCTATCTGGACCTGCGTCGGCTTAAGCTGGTGTTTCCGCAACCAGTCGGTAACGCTGATTGGCGTATTGTCCCACATATCAACATGCCAGTACCGTGTTGTGATGGCGAATTTGCGGCATATTGATATGTTCTGATTGAAGTGGCGACACTGGCTTGGGTAATATATACTCAAGGTGTACCCACGCTTGATGAACTCGTCTTTGTGCTGCCAGAAGTTTACGTTGTCCGATGGTGTGTATGATATGTCGGCGTCAGCCTCCCACGGAAGAACACCCTTGAATTTCATCGCACCCACGGTGGTGCCGCAGTTGGTGCGACAGAAAATGCCAAGTTTCTTGCAAACATCAAACGTATCCTGAATCTGTTTTGTGAGGATATCCAAGCAGCAGACCGGTACACTTATCCCTTTTATCGACTTGCACGACGTCTTTGCTTCGGCGCACGAAAACGACAGTTGTTTTCCGTCGGCGAAGTGAACAACATTGAGTGAATGAACCTGCGCCATCTGCATCCAGTGTTTGTGTCGGTTGGCCGAGCTCTCGTTGTGCGCTTGCACGTAGAACATGACGTCAGGACACGACACCACCAGCTTTCCCAGTTTCTTCAAGCGAAGGAAGTAATCATGAAACACTACGTCTGATGACGCCATTTGGAATTTTACGGCGCGCAGTGTGGGCAACCTGCTTACGAATGGCGACGGAACATAATCACAGAAAGCACACGATTCGCTCGACCTTCGGTATCCATCCACATATTTGATTCTATAGTGAGCGAGCCGTGACTGCTGACAACCCAATGACCAATGTCCGTCTGGTGTCCGAAATGCGCCACCTGCAGCATCAACACCGAGTTCGGACACAACTCGGACCAGACGTTCTAACTCCAAGTTGGCGTGCCACAAAAATCGCTCGATTCGTCTTCCGACCAACACGAAATCAGTCGTCGCCTTTTCTGCGAGCGTGTTCCAAATAACACTGGCCGCCGCTGTTTCTCCGACCACGTGTTGCTGGACGTCCAACTTGAGGTTGTTCGGAATCGCCAGTGTCTCGTGTACGGCCAGGTGGACTGTCAGTTTTGGATAGGTGGCATAAATCTCACGTAGAACCATGAGAATCTCGTTGTCGGTGACGTAATCAAATCCGTTTAAGAGAACAGACAAGACATCGGGAAACGATCGCACGTTGGTGCAGTTCGCTAACACGCGGCTTTTCTCGTAAACAGGATGGTCAGTTTTGGGACCGCGCAACACCTCGGGACACACGTCCAGTAGCATTCCCTTTCGGCTTTCCACCACCTGTGTCCCGGCTACTTCTACGTCGACGTCTGGCCTCGTTATATCCAACTGCTCTAACATGTCTAGCACCAAGTCTAAAGATGTGTGCATGTATCTGCGTGCCTTGTTTCCGTCTGTAGTCGACGAGGCCGCTTTCTGCAACTCTACGGCCACCTTCTGCAGTTGTTGCTTGATATGTTTGCTGACATCTTCACGTTCCGCCTCGTGCTCTGTCTGTCGATCCACACGTCTCAATAAGTATAACAGCAATAGAAGAAAGCAAATGATTGCCACGAAACTATGTTTCATCCAGTTCACTTTCGCCATGTTGAATCGGGCAATTGTGTTACGACCTCCACAGATCCGTCACTTGTCGTAGTCTTCAACGACGCAGGAGCTCTGTCAAAACAACATAAAATAAATGGCAACAAGCTATTCAATCACACACACGCACGCAAACACACTCACACACGCACGCACGCACACACACATTCACAGTAGTTTTTGTAACTTAGGGTGTCATGGACCCCTCCCACACATTGCCAACGTGGGTTAGTTTTATTACGTGATCAATATTATGCTAATTAGAAAGGTGTTGGTTTATATGCGGGGGTTAATCTGACATAATTTTGAGTTTTCTCAAAATTAGGGAGTCATTCACCCCTTCCACAGATTGCCAATATTGATGTTTGGATTCAGCTCACCCAACTTACATCAAACCGTTTGTTGGTATATTCTACTAAAAATGCCTACAGGGTTCATGTTATCGGAAATTCGGTCCTGACTATCACTCAACATTTGAAATGGCGACGTATGTTTAGACGGTGTGTTCACTTCCACAATAGTTGAGGAACATACCGTAAACAATTTAGACAGATATATCGTTTAATTTAATTGTTGAAGTAATTGTTCACGCTGCTGCTCTAGGGTTGACCGCATAAGTTCGCAAAGTGCCGAAATAGGGGAGATGGGGGACTTTAAACACGGTGTTAGTTGAAACATTGGTAACTACACTGGTATAAATTAATATTTATAAAAACAAAGGAGCTCACTCTGGCCAACAATGAACTCATTACGATTCGTCCACGTCGACATCGCATGTAAAACGTTCACGGCGAAAACTGGAGCGGTGTATTGCATTTTTCGATGTTTTTGTAAAACAAATTCCGGATGTGAACAATGCGTTCTTACTCATATCAAATCCTACACTACCATTAAGCCATATTAATAGTGAATAATAATATTAAATATTTGAAATAATCGCCATGTATTTGGAATCAGTAGAGATAATGAGTTGCAGTTCACGAATACGCAAGTATCTATACATTTTCTATTTTTGTTTGACCAAAAATATGATTTACAAGCAGTGTTTACAAGTCGGGTTAAAGCACACGGCGGGATAGATCTGGGTCAAAGTCGTCGAACCTCTTGTCCATTCTAGAGTGATTAACGGACGTTTAGATAACGTAAAAAAGTAAAGGTAAGTTTTTTTATTGCGGAGTATCCAGTCCTCAGGACTGCTTAAAGCGCTTTACACTTTACTCCATGGCAGACCTGTTCAATCGAACACCATCTCGACTTCTCTGGAAGCATTCAGCCACGCTGCAATTAATGCGCAAATACTATTCGAACACAAATATCCGCCACTGTCTACAGCCAGGTACTCATTCATACAGCTGATTGAACTGGAGCAACGTATTGTGAACGAACTTGCCCAAGGTTCGACACCGCCGCACAGAATTCGAAGGCGGGTTCTCTCGATTGAGAGTCCGAAGCTCTAGCCACTGCACCACGGCGCCACACTAGATGTGATTATTTACATGAATATGACTATTTTAAGAAGATAAATTATCATCCTATGCAAAACAAATATTTGTTTCCCCATATATATGATTATGTCGGAACAAAACGAGACCACACAGTTTCCATGTGAACCATTTACATAATATTATTAGAACTGGTGAATGACGGAGAATCCATTTTCACACCGGGCTGTCAAATTCGACAGATCGGTTTCCTGCGGGGTGATTATACATACACATACATGTAGATCTGGAATCATGTTTAGTATTTATTAAACTTAGTATCACTTTACATTAACAATGTCAATTCTATACTAATTCTTTCTATCAATTTATATTTTCAGAAAATGTTGCTGCACGATGGATGTCAGAAAGCCCCTCAAGATACAAGAAAATATAAAACGTTGTGGTGTTTCAGACAGCATCACACCAGGCTATGTGCCTGACAACAGGAAAACTAATACGTTGCATGTTCTGCCAGAGGATGCAAAATATGGAGGAAAGTGTACTCTTGAATTACCAATCTAATTTGTTGTGAATTAAGTGCGTTTGCTACTTTTCTAATAATGTGCGGTATTTAAGATTTCCTATTGTTCCACGAAAGTTCATATTTACCCTGTGATTTGACCTGCGGACTAAATCATATTTTGTGAAGCAATAACAAATACACAGATGGGCGACCGCAACAGAAATAGGTTTTTTCCTCTGATTGTACAATATCACATATTTATTTGTGCTTTGTGGCTCCATTCTTTCTTCATTCACATTTCTTAAACACATTGCACACATTTCTGCGCATATGTTTTTAGACTTCGGCATGTTCAAACAGCACACGAAATAGAAAGTATTACATTTGTTGAACTGTGAAAATGTTGTCGCTGAAGATTTTATTAAATGCTTGCAGTGAGAGAGGTCAATAATACATTGGATGTCCTTTTCTGTCCATGTCAGGAAGAGATTTAAAAATGTGTTAAATACACCTAGAAAAAATAATATGAAGGTATTGAGTAAACATATTACACATTTAATATGAGAGTAGCTCTACCAATGATGCCCACACCATCTGCTGTGGAATTACTACATATAATGTATTGGGCCACACAGGCAACGGGATGCTCTCTGTGCCACGCCGCCGCTGGCACCACGTGTTCATAGCTCATTGTAAACAACCCGTGTTGTTGTGAACAAAATCGACTACATCTTATTAACAGGTCAGAATAATGGACCTTAACATACTGCAGTATCAAAACAGATATTATATCTTCCAGTTTCATAGACCCGATTTAATCGTACAGAGAAAAGCATAACAGTTAACTGATAAATTATACAGGTCCCGTCACCACGCCCACGGCGGCCAACGCCGGTGAAAGCGCATCTGGATATTTTATGGACATCTTTGACTTGTGGACTAAAGTGGTTATTTTTGTACTAGAGAAGTGAAATGTATATACATACCATCTGTGACACTTCGTCTAAATCCTGATTCAGTTGTATAGCTCGGTGAAATCTGATTTCATAACATAAAAACGATTGCAACACGACCACTGTCTGGAGGCTCATCTGAATCAATGCAAACCTTAGAACGCGCCGCTAAGTTGACCCGCAACCGATCTCGCACGCGCACTGCGCATGCGCCGCGAAAAGGTATATTTGGTGCGACGTCATTGTGAACTGCCATGCCAAGGTTAGTTGAAAAATGTTCACCATTTTCACAAAATGTTCGAGTTAAACTTATTTCAATTAACCCCGTAATGTAAACAGTCATGGTTGCGTATATAGTTTTTATATATCGGGTTATCTATTATACATTATTATATTTGGTGCAGCAAAGTTGCGAAAATATATGGATTTTTGATCAAGATAAGTGATATTATTGAGTGTATAGCATACATAACGTAATTATAGATATATATTAAGCAATATATTTTTAAAGTTAGCTAGAGGGAGTAATCTAGGGTAGATTAAAAATAGGCGATTTGCGAGCGATAATTGGGGACGTTAATGTAATCGGAACGTTGTTTACAAAGTAGGTCACTGGCGAAGATAACGTAACGTGAACGACAATAGAATAGCGTTATTTGAGATAATCGTTGTAGATAGATGAGTAATTAAAACCTGAAATAACAACCTTTTAAAGTGTATATTAGTACACAGGAAACAGTCTTTGTTAAGACTACCTTGTATCTAAGCCTAACTTGAATACATTGTCATCGACATCGTAACTAGGTAAGGCACGGTGTGTCACTGTGTGTTAACAAATATAACTAACTATAAGCTAAACAATCTGGTATAAATTGTACACAGAAAAGTCTTTTCAAAGACTATATAAAAACTATTTTGAACATAAGTAAATTCTGATATGGCACCTTGCAAGCGGCAACTCAAGGCAAACGACATTTAGTTTGCAACGACTGCCAGAGCTGGGTGGATTTTGCGTTGTCTGGCTGTCCAAAATCATGGGCAGAGACCAAAGATGACGGATTCACCTTTCGGTGTATGGATGGGTTTGAGGGTGGAATGTCTGGTGAATAAGGTGTGTTAGTTGACGGATATAGTGAAGGAGATGGAGGTGAGACTCAACATAGAAATAGATGGAGCAGAGAGGGATGACGCGGAGAGAGTTGAGAATTCTACAACACAGAAGGTGCAGAGTTGTGACACGGAGACTGAAGAAAGGAGACTGAGAGTAAGGAAGGTGACCGGTGTGAAGGAACAAGAAATTGAGAAGACAGAGGGACGGAGGAAAAGTGTTCGGCAGAGGAAAAGAAAACGGGTCAGTGGGGATAGATCAACAGGTAGTCAGACTGTAGAGAACGAGGAGAGACGCGACAGCGATAGAGGTGGTGAAGAGGTAGATACCACAGAGGCAGTTGGTAAGACTGTGAGACAGAAGACTGATGGAAGAAGACAGTGTTCAGCAAAAAACAGAAAACATGACAGGCGTGAAGGTGACAGGGGAGAAAGTGACCGTAGTGAAGGAGGTAGCCGGGGAAAAGGGACGGGAGAGAAGAAAATGTGATGGGAGGAAAGATGAAGGGACGAAAGGAAGTGAGAATAAATGTGCTAGAAGAGAAGATGACAGGAGGAAAGGGGACAAGAGAAAACGCGACAGGAAAGAAGGGAATGGAAGAGAATGTGACAGGAGAGAAGACGGCAAGAGGAAAAGACAACAACAAGACATATGCAAACCGGAGGAGCTACTCCGAGGCAGTGATTGAGGGGGTAAGGAGAAAAGAGAGAGTGCTTATGGGCGATTCAATTCTGAGAAAAACAGACAAGACTATATGCGAGGGGAAGGACGTTGTTGTATGTCTACCGGGGGCTAGGATAGAGCATGTGACCGAAAGGGTAGAGAAGATATTGGGGCATGGCAACGGAGGGTCTATACTAGTACACTAGCAATGCAGACAAGGAGGGAACAACTGGGATAGTTCAGAAGTACAGATATCTAGTGAGGAAGCTAAAGAAGACAAGAGTGGAACAGGTTGTTCTCTCAGGAATTTTGCCAGTAATGGCAGGAAGGGGGCCAACATACAGAAACTGTAAGAGGATGGCGATCAACGCACTAGTTGAACAGATGTGTGAAGAAGAGGGCGTGGGATTCATAGATTTATGGGGGTACTTTGTTGGGAGAGAAGATATGTAGATGAGAGATGGCCTCCATCTAAGTGGAAAGGGGGCAGCAGTATTCTCACAGAATCTGCTGCGATCTGTTGACAGTGGGACAGGTTGCATCTATTTAAACTAAATTCGCAGGGGGGACTCACAGAGAAGCCTGAAACTGGAGGCATAGATAAAGACAACAAAAATAATTCAGCAAAGAATAGTCTGGAAAACTGTTCTGAAGCTGGATTTAAATGTGTTTGTTTAAATGCAAAGAGTATAGTAAACAAAAGAAATGAACTAAACATTATGGTAGAAGATATTGACCCTCACATAATAGGTATAACCGAATCATGGGCAACCGCCGATATATCAGATGCCGAATTGGGACTGACAGGATATGTAATGTTTAGGAAAGATAGAATAGGAAGAAGGGGAGGTGGAGTTATTTTATATATTAAAGAATCTATCCAGGCTTATGAAATAAAATTAGACAGAGAAGCAGATTGCGAAGAAGCTATTTGGTGTAACATATTTACAGGAAACTCAACGTTAACGGTTGGATTAGTTTATCGAAGTCCAAACATAAGCATAGAAAAGAATGAAAAAATACAAAACGCAATAAGGAAAGTAAGCAAACGGGACTGCGTTATTATAAGGGATTTTAACCATGGGCATATAAAATGGAAATCTCTACAGAGTATGGGTAGTGAGGACCACAAGTTTTAGTACAAGATAGTTTCCTTTCTCAACATGTGCTAGAACCAACCAGGGGAGAGAATGTGTTAGACATAGATTTGTCCTTATAGAATGAATTGGTTGACAATGTCAGGATATGTGAGCCAGTGGGGAATAGTGATCACAACCAGATACATTTTACCATCAAAGTAAATTCAGAAAGGAATAGTGAAAAGCAGTACAGGAGAAATTTCCACAAAGAAAATGTAAGGACATAAGGAAATATTTAGCAAAGATAGACTGGAATAACACACTGAAGAATAAGACTGCAACAAAATGCTGGAATATCTTAAAGAGTGAAATTGAATCATCGTCAAATTTGTTCCCTTAAAAAAACACGGGAAACGGTCCAAAAAGAAACACTTATCGAGAGAAGCCATTAGAAAAATTAAAGGCCATATCCTGGGATAAAATGTGCTCTGTCTCTTAATAACAAATGGTTGATGGCCTTTCAAATGATGATATTGCCAAAATGTTGAAATATCGTATATGAGCATACAACATAAAAAGAGCCTTTAAATTTGCCATTTTACGGAAACTCCCGAGCGATGCCGGGTTTGCATTTGTTGCTGAAACGTGACGTAAGTCGTGGTTCCGCCATGAGTTAGTGCAGCAGCTTCATGCCTGCGGCCCTGCGCAGTCGCGCGGTGTCATGTAAACAACTCGATACAAATGGCGGCTTACCCGAGTAGTTCAGAGAGCGATGTCAATTTTGACGCGGATCACGAAACGTTTGATCATATATATTTCGGTGACAGTGAGGATGACATTGCCGAGATATTGTTGTTGTTAGTCAGCACGTTGTGGCACCGTATGTAGTGAAGAACCAGTGAAGAAGCCCCGACAACTGACCGGGCCTACTTGCGCAGATTCGCCGGTAACCGATTCGCCTTCGCCTCTGTTGTGTTCTTCGAAGGAACGGCAGATTTCTTTACATCTGACTTAAGCCTGAAACCCACATTCCATTGTACGAAGCCTTCGAAGTCGTCAGGCGCAACGAAATGCGAACCACAAATAATGCTAGTTGCCGTAGCATGGGTCCAGTCGGCCCTACCGTTTCGAACAAAACTTTCCCATTTCTGCCGAGTAACTTGCTCTTTCGGAAATTCGTGCACTGAATAGCCAGTCAGATTCGAATTGTAGCAGTTTCCAACAACACATTTGTTCCCCATTTCTGTATGTGAACGAATGTCTACCAGTTCAAATATCCACCAAAGAAATCTAGCCGCCGAGAGCGCTTGCGATCCCGGGAATGTTTTCCACAACTGACGTCACGATTCTGCCCCTCGCGGCATTTCCGGAAAACAGACTTTTCGAAGCCTGCACCAAGACAGGTCCCGTTTAATGTCAATTTTATAAATGTTTCAGCAAACGTGTGGTTTCGGGGTTGTCATTATATTGCAGAACACATATGTACATGCATATTTTTATACTTGTTAGCAATTTTTTTTCTCCCAGGATATGGCCTTTAAGTATAAACAAATGATGTGGAAGTCATATAGACGTACTGGAAATGACGAAGAATCTACAACATTTATAAAGAAGCACTAAACCAAGCTACAGCTGAAATTAGAAATTCAAAGAGAAGCTATGAACATAAATTAGCTTGTAATATAAAACATGACAGCAAGAGTTTTTATGCGTATGTTCGAAGCAAACAGAAAGTTCAGGATAAGGTCGGTCCTCTAGAAGATAGTGCTGGAAATATAATATCAGAAGGATTCTTAATGGCAGAAGACCTGAATGAGTATTTTAGTTCAGTGTTTACCAGAGAAGACATTAGTTCACTGCCAGTACCAGAGGCTAAGTTCAAGTGGGCAGAATCGGACTATTTAAGACTGTTAATTGTAACACCAGAAATGATAACGAAGAAAATTAGGGCTATGAAGGATAATAAATCACCTGGAGTGGATGGTATTCCACCCAAACTACTATTGGAAATTGTAGAACAAATTAGCATACCGCTTGCAACAGTTTTCAACTTGTCATTAGAAGAGGGAGTGGTTCCTTTAGATTGGAAAGAAGCAAACATTATACCGTTATTTAAAAAAGGTTCGAGAAACAAGTTAAATAATTATAGACCAGTTAGTTTAACATCGGTGATTTGTAAATTATTAGAAAGACTAATTAAAGATCACATGGTGGATTTTCTTGTTAAACATAACTTGATAAACCCATCTCAACATGGGTTTCTAAAAGCGAGGTCATGCTTAACAAATATTTTTTTTTTTTTGAAGATATCACTACGTGGGTAGATGATGGATCACCAGTAGATATCATCTACATAGATTTTCAAAAAGCTTTCGACAAAGTGCCACATCAAAGATTACTGCTTAAACTAAAGGCCCATGGCATAGGAAATGGTATAATTAACTGGATAGAAAAATGGCTGATTGAAAGACGACAACGGGTAGTTGTTGATAGGGAGGCTTCAAACTGGAAATCAGTTTTGAGTGGGGTTCCACAGGGATCAGTACTGGGACCTATATTATCCTTAATATATATAAACGATTTGGACGATGATATAGCTAGCAAGGTGTTGAAATTTGCAGATGATACAAAAGTGTTTAGAAGGAATAAAAGTGATGGAGATAGACAACATTTACAAGATGATCTTGACAGGTTGATCAAATGGTCTGAAAAGTGGCAAATGCTGTTCAATTTTGGGAAATGTAAATGCCTCCACACAGGACATGGGAACGAATATGTAGAATGGGGGGAACTGTACTAAGTACTACTGTAAAAGAAAAAGACTTAGTGCTGACAATTAGTGCTGACATGAAGGTTTCAGAGCAGTGTGGAATTGCAGCTTCAAAAGGAAATCAAATCCTTGGATTGATTAGACGAAATATAGCATATAAAGAAAAAGAACTAATAATACCGCTGTACAAAACAATAGTTAGGCCTCATTTAAAATATTGTATACAAGCGTGGAGGCCATACCGCAAGAAGGACATAGATATGCTAGAAAGAGTACACAGGAGAGCGGGTAAAATGATGCCAAAACTTAGGGATCTTAGTTATGAAAAACGCCTAAAAGAATGTGGTTTAACAACACTAGAGACCAGGAGATTGAGAGGAGATCAGATAGAAGTGTTTAAAATATTGAATGGTTATGAAAATATTCATAGAAATGTTTTTTTTTTAGTTAAGAAAGATAGAAAGACTAGAGGACATGAAGTTACATTAGTAAAGGAGCAGTATAGATTAGACGTAAGAAAGTTCTCATTTTCACAAAGGACTGTGAATGAATGGAACAGATTATCTGATGATTGTGTGGGTGCTAATCGTGTGAATATGTTTAAAAATAAAATCGACACATACCTCAGAAGGGCTGGATATATGTAGATAAAAGGGTTGGACTCTCGATAAACCAAAGGGCTTCCTTGTCCACCTGCCATCTAGAGTTAATTATCTGGATGGCAATCTTGTTAAATCTTGTTAAATTATATTGTTTGTATACATTGTTATGTATTGTGTGCAAATTCACGCTAACAGCAATACTGAATCGTAAACATCGCACACGGATCAATAAATTTAGTTTCTGCGGCCGCGCCTCTTTGCATCACATAATCGATTATTAATAGTTTGTCGTCGCCGTCAAACAAAGCAATGTGGGTCCGATGTGCCGGCCCCGAATCAATGACAGTCTATGACTAGACCATATTGTACTTTCTCTGATGCTAAACACTGTACACGCACGCACAAGTAGACATACATACATACACACTCTCTCTCTCACACACACTCACACACACACCAAACACACTCACACACCTACACACACACACACACACACACACACACACACACACACACACACACACACACACACACACACACACACACACACACACACCTACAAACACACCCACACACACAAACCAAACACACACACGAACGCACGCAATGACGCACGCACGCACGCACAACAAACACACACACACACCTACACACACACACACACACACACACACACACACACACACACACACACACACACACACACACACACACACACACACACACACACACACACAAACACACACACGCACAATGACGCACGCACGCATGCACAACAAACACACACGAACACGCGCGCGCGAGCGAATAATTTATTATAATATTACGGTGCTGTCAGTTCACGACCGACCAATCGTACTGTCAGTCATGCAGGAACCGACTCCCGCCCCTGATACGACGTACTGGCCTCCGATTCTTGCGTGTACTTCATACAGGTGCTGGATAAATCCAATACAATTCCAATTCGTGTGTATCATTCACATACTTATATATCCAGTAAAGAGACACTGTATTCGTGGTGGCATTTCCCCCCCCCCATCTATGCTGTTATGTAGAAATGGTATGTTATTCCTCAATATACAATCGACTATACAATAAATGACCAACCGTTATCACACGTAGACTTGATGTTTAAGTCTCCTACAAACTTATTAAATGTGGCGGTAAAGTTAGTTAATAATAAGGTAACTTCTTTTGCCTACATCATCGGAAACCAAGCTCAGAGGCGCATCAATACAAAAGGGTTAGTCAATCTCGGAATCGATAAGCCGTATTAAAAACGTCAACAGATGGATTGATACGCCAGTGAGCTAAGGTGGATACGCAAGGTTATAATAGTAATTTTTTTAATAATGGCGAAATTGTGTAATATTTTCAACATATCTAACAATAAGTGTTTCGTATAGGTGCTGGGACAATGCTGTTGATTAACTAGATAGACCTACTGAGGATCCAGAACAAGTATTCATGTACACCTATCTGACTCTTGTACTCAGTAAAGTAGTGGACGGGTTATTGTAGCATTTTTTAAATGTACAAGGAAGCCACATTTTACTCTTTGTGGCATTTTCCTTTGACCATTTATACGGTAATGCATCGTTGCTATTACTCAACACATTATCGACTTGTTTAATAAATATTAAAACTCACCTTTATCACTCGTTTGTTTTTTCTTCAGCCAGCTGATTAAATGTAGCGGTAAACTTATAAATTAAAGTGTTTTCACTGATTATCATAAACGATTGGCATACTGTAGGTGTGTGTGTCGATGTGTTGTGTTGTCGCTTAGGCACTGGCTTTGTTCTCGTATTCAACTCACTATAAACGGTCAGTATGCTCGGCGACGTTCATTACTAATACAGGACAAAACCATTAATAATAAAACTGCATGTTCTCCCGTGTAACGGCAAATAACCTGAGATACTGGTATGCTACGTTCATTATTGGAATTGGTGACGTGAGGGTATAGTGCCGTTTCTCGCACGGAAAATGTGTCATACGGGTTTTTAACTCATACGTGTTTTACACGTCAAAATATAATTTTCCCGTAATTTACTTCATACTGGTAATAATAAGGAGGCAGTTAATCGGATACACGGTATAATATACTTGGACATGCTGGTTAAAGCGATGTGTTTGTTGGTGAATGTGTATTGATTATGAAGGTTTCGATTTTGAGTAAATCAACCACGGGACCGAGTTTTGTATAATTATTCGTCTCGCATGCATCTATTACAGACAGGCTGGGCAAAAACAAAAGTTTAGAATGTATCTGGCGACCAATCCAAAATGGCTTGGCGACCTAATTTTGGTTCGCGACCCAGTAGTTAAAATATAAATGCTCGTAATAATTTAAAAAGAATGTGTATTTCAGTTAAAGGTGTAACATTATGGAATTTACTTGACAGATTTCTAATATATGTTGTAAAAATGTTCATTGTTTAAAAAGTACACTGCTTGGTTTGGTCTCCATTAAATCATTAAACAATGAGACCTCCCGTCAGTGACGTCGGGAACAAGGAGCCTCTGTTTGGACAGTAGGTGGCACTGTGCGAGAAATTGACAGTCTTCTCTGGGAAAACGCTAAATGCCCGACTGTTCATACACATGACTTCACCCATTTACGTGCACTTTCTTTATTTATATGCCGTGCATGAATATAGTCAGATACGGCGCCGTTAGCGGGTTAACGAACGATAAATGAAGGGAAACGGTTTGTGAAATATGTTAGTTTATGTTTTAGTAAATCATGATAATGCTAACTTCGATAGCTTGTTGCATTCTTATTCGAAAAGTGAGTATCCCAAGTAGAATGGTACTTTTGCAGTTTAGGCCCGCACCTCGAAAACACCATGATAACGGTCACCTACAGTCACCAAACTTTACATCGCGTATCTACAACACCTATTCTACACATATACACTCGTCACGTGATCAAACAATTATATTTACTGTCTTTTATCGATCAAAATGTACAAGAATTCACTCATTTTTGGTGGATTCATTTGTTCCGCTGGATACTCCGGTAGGTGGTGCCACTTTATGGGTACCTCCAGACGTGGGGATAGATCACAATTCATATTTCAATAACGATTATAAAAGTTATTAAAATACACGATATTTCATGAAATTAATTAATTAAATAAGGTAATGTTAAATTTAATGTTGACAGCAGCTGATAGTATGTATTACGGTTGTTGGTTTGAGTAATTATTGCTGTATTTTAATATTGTCCACCAGAGGTAATTTATTATGCTACAATACAATCTATATTATTTTGTTTTTACTAACAATTTATTTGTTGCAAAATTTTATTATGCATATTATTTTATATGTTGTAGTGTGCTATTCCTGTTAAATATCATTAAAAATAATAAACAATAATAGTATCATTTAATATGGACAATAGTAGTGGTCAGATATAACTTTGAGTGGCCATTTTATCACGTTGCTAATTTTTATCAGACGGCCATTATAACGAACGTATATTCGGATGCCAGTAAAAGTAATCAATGCTCATTGGTTAATAATTTATGTGAAATTTCAGTATTTTGCTTGATATTATCATCCTCTAAATCATTTATTTATTTATATTAAAGGATAATTTATGTGACTGTCTTGTGCAAACAAGGCATACCGTATAGGTAAATTAATATTGTAAAAATAAATTGTGTAAAGAAACAAATGAGCCAATTCTTGTTGTTGGACTTGTGTTTTTGAGTTCTATTATTTTAATTTGTGAAATCAATAAGTATAATGTGGCATGGCAATCTACACTCAGTGTTAAGCATAGGCTGCCAAAAGGCCCATAAGTTGTGAGATGTGATGTGTGATTATGCACCACCTCGCTAAGGTAAGAGTTTCACTTGTGGGAAACCAGTTCCATTTGAGGTTTAAATGGCGGGTGCTGTATGATGTCTCAAGAGAGGTTTTTTGGGAGCCTGCATCAATTAATGCACCTCCAAAATCATTATGAATTTGATTTGGTTGTAGTCTGTAGTTCCACAAAGACAGCACTTCCACGCCATCATATAGAAAGCTGTGAATATCATAACATATAAGGTTTATACTTTATGTGGATGAAGGTGAAATGTCGAAACAAGCGAGAGTGTGGCACGGCGAGATGTCAAATTCGGAATGGATTATTTCAAGGACATCCATCCTCTTGGACATCTGAAGGGTTTATCCAGTTTGACCAGCTACACGAACATGGTGGACTGCAGCTATCGGAAGAAACAACAACAACAACACACGGTTCTTTTCAGAGCCGACCAACACTTTGCAAAATATAGTTTATTCATAAGTATAAGTTCTCCAAACATTCATCAATTCATCTTTAAAAAGGCCACATTGTCACGTAACTCATTAATTAGAAATTTACAAACAACTTAACATTAGCATGTTTTACCAATAAATACAATAATCTGCCAAATAATATTTCATACAAAGGTTTTCATGATCATTAATAGTATGTCAATATTATAATAAAGTATTTTGATATAGCTATTTTGTAATCAACATAACAACATCTCTGATATTGTTAACATAAAATATTAACAACTGGAATAATTTATAATAAATAAAATATTGTATGGTTTCACAATAATTACAAAGAACATATTTCCGAAAGGGGATCCATGACCCAATGCCACCTAAATATGCCATTTTAAGATTATAACCGGAATGGATCAGACTTAAATCCCATAAAATATTTATCAAGACCTTTATACAGTCTTTCATACTGCTGACATTATTGATGTTAAAAACTTTTTAAAATGTTGAACCATTCAGTAATTGCATGGCAAACACATGTGTCAACTACATTTTTTAATTCACCTGTCACTGTTTATAATAAAGCTCACTTATTATTTTTAGGAAATAAAACAATATTTTGTTTGCAAAATAAAATGTTTGTAAAACACAAAACATTATTATATGTATATGCTATGATGAATTTGCCTCTGGTAAATAATATTAAAATGCACCAGTATTTACACAAACCAATAATCGTAATAAACCCCCACTTGCTGTCAACACTGAATTTAAGGTAATCTTATTTAATTAAATATCGCGTATTTTATTGACTTTATTTTATATTATCGAAATTTGAATTGTGATCTATCCCCACGTCTGAAGTCAACCATAAAGTGGTGCCACCTACCGGAACTAATTATTACACGCAAAAACGAGTGAATTTCTTGTACATTTTAATCAATAAAAGACAGTAAATGTAATTGTTGGATCACGTGACAAGTGTATATGTGTAGAATAGGTATTGTAGATACGCGATGTGAAGTTTGGTGACTGTAGGTGACCTTTATCCTGGTTTTTTTGAGGTGCGGGCCTAAACTGCAAAAGTGCCAGTAGAATGCGTCAACCATAACTGACTAGAACACAAATATGATGATTACGTGGGACGTTCGGCAATCAGCATACTGTCATTATTAATCACGAGCATTATGGTTTATGCCGATTATGGTGATGACCGGACGTTTTGCCTAGGCTTTAAGTTTAATTGGTAATGGCCAGGGTGTCATACATATTTATAATTAGGCCTTCGTAAGAATTATTTATGCCAATTATGGTTCACAATTTAATGTTTGGGTTGTAACTGAAAGGGTTTACACAAAGCGTGCTTAGCCTTAGGCATAGCACAATTATCACGTGATAAAAAAATAATTTATTGTTTTTTTTATCGATCAAAATTTACAAGAAATTCACTCGTTTTACATATTTATTAATTCCACCGGAAACTCCGGTAGGTGGCGTCACTTTATGGATGCCTTCAGATGTGGGGTAGATAACAATTCATTTTATTGACTTTTTAACAATAATTATGATTGTCAAAGTCAATAAAATACACAATATTTCATTAAATTAATTAAATAAGGTTACGTTAAACTTAATGTTTACAGCAGCTGAGGGTATTTATTACGGTTATTACTATTAGTTTGCTGCATTTTAATATTGTCTACCAGAGGTAATTTATCATACTATGATGCAGTATATATTATTTTGTTTTTACTAACAATTTTTTTGTTACAAAATTTAATGATGTATATATGTGCTGTACTGTGCTATGACTGCTATCCATGTTGTATACATTAAACATAATAAATAGTAATAGTAAAACTTAGCGATTCTTTGAGAATTTTAATATCTTTGTAATGTACGCAATTATTAAATAATCCTGTTAATATGATTATTTCATGTAATTCTATGCCTTTATTTCATTAGAACTATGTCTTGGTAATCACTAATGACCCTAACAATATATCGAAAAAATAACTGCACGTACGCGCAGTTTCCACTTTAACCCCACCTTCACGATCCGTATAAAGCATGCTCATGAATATTCGGGACTGTCCGTCAGTCTTGGATTAGCTACGTCGAGTTAATAAATGCAAGAAAAACATCATCAACATGTGTGTATTTGGATTAGCCACCGCCATGCGAATTTATGATAACAAAATTAGATAATTTGAAATAGATTACTATTATTTTCTATCATATATGATAAACATAGATTTGGTCTACCATATATATAGTCTGCATGTTTAACTCATATGACATGTACAAATCAAGAACATGCCATATAATTTAAATGTACACACATGTATATTTGCAAAAGTATGTTTTTAGAAAGCACACAAACGGCAATCAAACTAAGATATATGTGATGAAATTTCAGAAAAAAATCACAGTACCATAGTAAAGGAATTTTTGAGTGTATATTAAAAAATAAGAGGCAGTTTCAAATCTTGGTTATCTATGAATATTAAGCCTATTGCGTTTTAAGCTAATTGTGATGATTATATTACAAATAAAATAATGGACTCAAAGTTTTTGCTTTGTACAATACACATCCCTACCAACATTTACACATGTTCTAGTTATGAATAAAAAATTAACTGTTGCAGAAGCCATCACAAGAACCTATACAAAAATGCTAGAATAGATAGATAGTTAATTTACAGTAAATAATATGAATTTATTTATGACCTACCTTTTTAATAATCTATGTTTACAAATAAGGTTTTCAGTGTTGCATTCAGCAGACACAGCTGTGTGAATTGATCAGACAATTTTAAAATCATCAATAGTTTGAAAGAGATAAGCATATTTGTTGCAAAAAATTCTTTTAAAACTAAAACATACAGAAAAATGACATGATCATCTCACAATAGAATGTATACAGAACATGGATATTAAAGAATCATAATTATATATATGTGTGCTCCAAAAAGAATGGCTGTGTTTCCAAATGTGCTAATGTTGGCTCAAAATAGTGGTCAATTTTGTTGTTACCATGGAAACAGGGGTTTGGCCTGAAAAAAGTTCAATACATTTTTACCCAGTATGATCCATTCCATACTTTGGGCAGACAAAATTGCACACTTTCCACAAATAAAACATAATCCTATCCACCTGTTGTGTCTGGCCTTATCATATGGCATGTCAATAAACATTGTAAAGATGGTAAATTTTAAGGGGAAGTGAGAAAGCAGATGGTTTTACTGTAAAAAAACAATTTGGCTCTTGATATAAATCATCATGACTTTGTATTATTAAGACATTCCAATATTATATCAAAGTTTTCATTTACACTATAACGATGAAGCGTATAATTGAGTTTCGATATATTGCGCTTTGCCCTGAAACCTTACATATGTACAGTATACATTATATGATATAATAATATTCAATAATTCAGAATGCATACACACACACTATACCACTGTTACTGATTTCATTGTTGTGCAGCCTGGAGAAAGCTTAATTAATAGCTTTTGGCCATCATGCAGCGATGACATTAAACTGAAATAAATGGAAAAGAACACAATAAAAATACAATGTGTGTGGCTAGTAAATAAATAGTAATATAATAGTATACTGTCAAACAAAAATTGAGCATTTTGACAAGTGTTGGTAGTCTGGATAATTACTCAGCAAAGTTGAAGTATCTCTGTCTGGGTATTCCTTCCTTCCGAATAGTGATCACAGCCGTTACTGACTTTTCTATCACTGTATATGTTCTTACTTTTTATACCTGTATTTAAGTAGAAATAATGAAAAAGGTAGGACATTCCCTCGAACTCAAAGCATGCATATGTTAGAATGAGAAATTGCCTTCAGTTGGTTACACCCACAACTGATGTTCTGTCGGTGCTGGTAATTAATTTCCATGTTGAAACTAAATATATATAGTTGCGTCTTTTGTAATTAATTAAATTGTACGTTTCTACACCACATAGCAGGAAAGAAACATTGGGATCATCGAAGAACCGACGTTGTAAGGACGTCGAAACTTGACGTTGTCACGACGTTGAAATAACGTCGACAACCAAATCCGACGTCCTTACAACGTCGATGATCCGACGTTGTAAGGACGTCGAAACGCGACGTTATAACGACGTTGAAATCACGTCGACAACCAAATCCGACGTCGCTACAACTTCGGGTAATCAACGTTGTAAGGTCGTCGAAAACTTGACGTTGCCACGACGTTGAAATAACGTTGACAACCAGATACGACGTCTTTACAACGTCGGGTGATCGACGTAGTAAGGACGTCGAAACACGACGCTATCACGACGTTGAAATCACATCGACAACCAAACCCGACGTCTTTACAACGTCGGGTAATCAACGTTGTGAGGACGTCGAAACCTGACGTTGTCGCGACGTCGCAATCACGTTGACAACCAAATCCGACGTCTTTGCAACGTCGGGTAATCAACGTTGTAAGGACGTCGAAACACGACGTTATCACAACGTTGAAATCACGTCGACAACCAAACCCGACGTCTTTACAACGTCGGTCACCCGACGTTGTAAGGACGTCGAAACGCCACGTCATCACGACGTTGGAATTACGTCGACAACCAAACCCGACGTCTTTACAACGTCGGGTAATCAACGTTGTAAGGACGTCGAAACTTGACGTTGTCACGACGTTGAAATAACGTCGACAACCAAATCCGACGTCTTTATAACGTCAGCTCATCGACGTTGTAAGGAAGTCGAAACACGAAATTATTATACATTACGACGTTGAAATAACGTCGACAACCAAAAATGACGTCTTGAAAACGTAAGGTCATCAGCGTATTAAGGGCGTCGAAACTTTATTACGACGTTGTAATGACGTCGACAACCAAATCCGACGTGTCTGTGTATAACGTCGGGCCATTAACGCTGCGCGGGCGTCGTTTTGACGTCGGATGTAATTAACAACTTTATATGGACATGGACATCTGGTGCCACGACGTTTAAATCATGTCGGCAACTAAAACCGAAGCTTTTGTAAACGGGGAACATGAACATATAGGCGGGGGAACAGGAGGCAGAGTTGGCAGATGCCTCCTTAGCTGGAATGTCTCCGGGGGTTAGAGACAAATGGTTGCACCCCCCTATTATATGTGAACGTGAATGTTTGTATTTGTGGCGAGCGTCAATAGCGGGTGGAAATAAAAATTTTATGAGACGCTTAATGTGTATTGTTTTTACTGTAAAAGGTGTGTACATTTGGAGGGCAGACATATATGGTTTTCTGCCTCCATTCCATACAGTAATAGCTAGGCGGCGCAGCGGCAAAAAATGTCCAACAGAACCCCCTCGATGGCATTTAAGGCATTTAAATGCAAATGCAAGTGTTTTAGCTTAGCCAAATGCAAATATGCAATTTAAGTGTTTGAAACTATATTCAAATGCAAATGTTTCAAATTAGATGATTCAAATGCAATTGCAAATGTTTAATTTTATTTATAATTTCTAAACGGTCCCGTTTATTGTCTGGTCCCGCTTGGGTGGCGTTTTCAAAGACAGCATTTATATAATTTTCAGTACAATAAAAATGTTCAAACTGTATATACTTAATAATTGGGTTGTCCAGTACATCACATTCATTTTATCGACCAGGGGAACGAGTAATCACGTTAATTAACGTGTTAATTCACGTGTGGAATTGGGGAAACTGGTACGGTTCTAGGAGAACGAGTATTCACGTGAATTCAGGTGTTCATTCACGTGTGGAACTGGGGACACTGGTACGGTGCTAGTGGATCGACTATTCACGTGAATTCACTTGTTCATTCAAGTGTGGAACTAGGGAAACTGGTAATGGTTTCGTAACATTATGAATTACGTTTTATATGTACATTCTATACACGCATTCTACAAACGTGTACCAATACATCGCAACAACGTAACGATATTGCGCTGTCGCCACGTCCGTCAGTGACCATCCAGCAACGTGTCGAGAATTACGTTTTATATACGTTGTACACATACGCCATGGATTGGGTTCAAACTATGGACCATGGAATGCAATCTCGTCCGTTTTTTTGTAATTGGTACAATGTTAAAAAACTCGCCCATGTATTGGTTTTAAACCCTAAACCGAATGATAACAAAAGGTTCATTAGAAAGAGATGCCCAATTAGCATCAACAACCCAATAATTATGATCACCACAAATACACTTTTCAAATTATATTTTTTTCTCGAAAAACGGCAAATTGATATTTGTTATCCGACGTGAAAAATTTAAACAACCAGATTTATATAAATTTGTCCAACATATGATTTTTATGTACATGTCACCACTCTTAAGTGTATCCACCCTTTCTCCACAAAATGTTCCACAATTATATATATATTATATATATATATATATATATATATATACTCTATATTAATGAATGTTATATTGTGTAGTAACATATGACAAGGCAGTGTCTGTCAAGTTATCTGCACAATGTGACATCTTTCTATTCCCCTAGCAGATAACAGAAAGGGCGGTCAGATAAGATTGCTCTCAAGGTGACGTACAAAGTCGACTGTTATACATAGTGTACAGGGGCACATGTCACACACACATGGTAGTTATTTTAGAAGCTGTAGTTAAGTGGCCGTGGGATTATGAGAGCTACCCATTGGCTAGTTTGAAATGGTCAGTGCTCACCGCTTTAGGCTTGGATGTGAGGCTGAGCTGCATGGGCAATGACTGTCCTGGGCCCATTACTTCTGCTTCTGCTTACTAATGGTATTTTAATGACGCCTACACACTGCTGGAACAACAGGGAGAAGAGGATGGTTTATTGGCCACCCATCAAAGATGCCACAAACATAAGATAAAGAGAGCGGGTGACACCAACTGACCAGTGGTTGCAGTTCCCTTTGGTCAAATGCAAGATAACATCAGGTAACTGTATGGCTCGAAGTTGTGACTATGTAGTCACAGATGTGACAGTAATTTGAAACCTGTGCCTAGCTAAATTGTATTTCGCACTGTGTGTGACCTGACGTTTAATCGTTATAAATGACATACAAAACCTTGATTTTAAATAACATGTCGCTAACATATTTTAACATGTACTTATTCAAAGTTTATGTTATTAGAGTTAATTACATTTTGTTATCTGTGACAGTTACTTCTCTTGCAATACTATGTCATTATATATATTCCGGTGATTCTAGGCGTTTAAATGGTTTTTGGTATACAAATCAGGTTGGGCTTTGCAAAATCTAGAATTGTGATTGTTTTACTGTGCATTGGGATACATTAATTCATCATTGTTTCGTTTCAGATGATAAAAAGGAGTGCGATCAATATGATTTCACCTCAACGACCGAGGTCAGCGATGAGAAGAGGAAGACAAAGAGCAAGACATACACAGATATGATCATATCGCTATACTACTATCATTTTTTGTAACGTCATCGCAAGTACTTCCTGTATCAGTTAAATATCTCTTCGTCAATATGTATCTTTTCAAGTTATGCCAAAAGCTTGATGTTCCGAACTAACCTTATATAATAGATGCGGCTATCCCCGAATACGCCATGACACCACTGGGCAGTGGCATCATCAGACCGAAAAACGAACACCACCAACTGGTTAAAAACAAAACTAATAAATCGCTCGCCTAAATAATTTGGCATATTTAGCTGATTTTTTCCTAACGTGAAGCATTGAATAGCAACACTTACTAAAAGAAGTAGTTACATGAAAATAGTTATATGTACACGTATAGTGAGAGTTCTACTTTTCCAGATTCTCTCGACGAGTCTAGCTCCGACCAGGAGGTCACTCTGAAGAGTACAGGGGAAAGTTGTAGTAAGTACATAGAAGTATTTCTGTTCCCTCAAACATCTTGCGTTGAATGCTAAATGTCAGCACTGCAATTGGATTTCACAAGTTACCATATTCATTCATAATCAGCTTCTTCAATGATTCAAAAGATGCCTTTTTAGTAAACCCATAAGTTTGTGTTTTTAATTTTTGTTTCAATCTTTGATACCTCTCAGGTAAGGTTTTCCTGCCGAAACCTCCTATGAAGCGGCTACCATCACTACCATCACTTGCTTTGTCACCAAACCAAAGAGGTAAAAAATATGCTATGTCTAGCATAGTAAATGATTACACCTACCAAAGCCATACATCAGTGATCAGTGTAATTCTTTCTATTTCACATTTACCAATGATTTTTGGCTGGATTAATGGTGCATGCGGATTGGTGAATCAAGCATAATGAATTTATTTAGTGTGTCAAAATGTGTTCACAAAAACAAAGTTTCAGTGTAGCTTGATAACATATATCTAAATTCAGAATTAAGGGGATATATGACAGCTAGAATTATGGTTTTTGAGACAAAATACTTAAAATGTGTTTCTTGCATATTTCAGTAGTTTTGTACGTTTCATTAAAGATACCTTTTATAACAACTACACATCTCTAAAACACGTTTATTGATGGATGAGGTGTGGCTCTTACAAGCAATCAATGCGATCATTCTCTGTTTGGTTTGGATTACTGCGTACTCTATAATAATCTCAACAATATGTACAAAACATTTTGGTTTTATGCTTTATCTTTAGTGTAATATCCCAAAATGTGTATAAAATTGTTACATTCACAATTATATAATTTGAAAATTCACAACACACCAAGCCATATTGCCATATCATTGGTACTTCCAAAGTTTACAATTTTCAGATGTGCTGTATTTTGAAGGCCGTTTTGTTTGTTACCATGGAAACGGGGGGTCGGTCAGAAAAAATGTCAGTATATGTTTTACTCAGTAAGACCTTCTCTACCATATGGGCACAACACAATTATATTGATTGATTGTGATATTCAAACGTACAATATTTAAATCCTGTGATGAATATTATGTTTCAGCGAGTGTCCTGAAGGACCAGGTCGGAACGGAGACAGATGTCACTGCAGCCGTCTCTGCATGCCTTAAATGTGCACCAGACCGGGCTGGAGGTGGTGGACGGAAGGCTCACAACTAAATAGAGTTCCAGATTGTGTAGTTGGTAGTGTTTTAATTCTAATTTAATTTTAATAATTGTTGTATTTGTACGAAATAAAATGATGCGATTTGTACCACGACATAATGAATAACTTTATTTTTAATGGTATAGATACGCTGACATAGTATTATTTTATTTTATTGCGCAATTAATGGAATTGTTTTTGGTCTGAATTATAGCTTATCCAAGAAATTATAACACTGAAAAAAAGTTATGGATATGTTTTGTTGTTCCAGTCATCTCTTAACCTTAAAACATTTGAAAGTATTTTTTTTTTTACAATTATATCGTTATAAATTCAAACAAATTACAATACTCCCAAGATACAACGTCAGTTTGCCCGCTGGGTACTCTCAATGGTATTTGAACATACCATTCAGTACCACTGGACCATTCAATGATAAATCAGGTTTCAACGGTATTTGAACATATCATTCAATACCATTCAATGATAAATCAGTATGTCTCAGTGGTACTCTCAATGGTATTTGAACATATCATTCAGTACCACTGGACCATTCAATGATAAATCAGGTTTCAGTGGTACTCTCAATGGTATTTGAACATATCATTCAATCATTCAATGATAAATCAGTATGTTTCAGTGGTACTCTCAATGGTATTTGAACATATACCATTCACATCAGTACCACTGGACCATTCAATGATATATCAGGTTTCAGTGGTACTCTCAATGGTAATTGAACAAATATCATTCAATACCATTATCAGTGGTACTCTTAATTGTATCTGAAAATATAATTTAGTACCATTAGGACTCTCAATGGTATTTGAAAATACCACTCAATATCACAACACCATTCAATGATAAATAAGCAGGTGCAGTGGCAATTATTGATATTTAAAAAGTACCATTTATTACCTTTGAAAGATTACAGAATATACCACTGGCATGTATTAGCCATATTTGAAAACATCATTCACAATACTGAACGTTGACAGCGTGCCTCTAGATATACCATTGAACCTTCAGTGATAAACTCAATGGTACCTTGAACTCAACGGTACCATAAACGGTGTCTGCATATGTTTTTGAAACGTATACTGGTGTTACATGAATTGGTCATAGTTAACAGAAAATGCCGTTTTGCACAAAAAACAAATCAAATCTTTACGAACAGTTTCAATATTCTAAATTAGTAGCCGTTGTTTAATCAATACTGTCCAAACAATTTGTTTAAAAAAAAATTGTTTTAAAGGAAATACTTACATTTGTAAAATCAGAAAAGCACGCTCCACGAATCGACGCTATCACACAAATTGGTCATGGCTTTTATGACAAGCCGTACCGACAAAAACTGAATTAATTACGTCACGGGACCGCTGGCGCCCGCTGCATGGCGTTGTTGTTTATGGTTAGCTTTCCTGGCGTTATTATTGTAAATAGTAGAATTCACTGAAAATATTTGATGCTAACTTTTGATGAGTGTTTGAGCAAATGTAAGTTATTTAATGACGACAAGGAGGTTTGTTTAAAAGAAAACATTTAATGGTAAATTGATGACACCAGCATTGACAATGTTTGCTTTTCATATGCAGTGTTCACAATCTTATATTTGAGCTTAATATTTTGAACATTTATTTTGAATAATTATTGAAACACTACTCTTCCTGACAACTTGCCACACAACAGGGGCAGTTTAAATGTTCCTTGGGTGACACCTCTGTAACTTGGGTACACCAGATCAAGTGCACCCAGTGATTGCATCGGCGTCTCGGTTGTACACGAAAATCGCATTGCGCCCAAACGATTACATCTACATCACATTGGGCATTGGGTGGTGTTTCCCTTTTGCACACGCAGCACACATCATCTGTTACAATTTCTTGAAGTTGTGCGTTGTTTGTTGGTGAATGTGTCACTGTGTTTGTATGTGTGATTGTCGGGGTGCCTGTTTGTTTGTTTGTTGGTTGGTTCGTTTGTGTTTTGCTTTGTTTGTTGGGTTTGATATCTTTCCTGTTGGTTTGTTTGATGGTTTGAATTTCTGAAATACCTGGTCCACCCCACGCCCTTCTGTGATAGCTTGACCACCATTGACCATTCCGTGTCGACTGTATGCTTTTTTAAATGGTGGCACAAAACGAGGTTTCTTCGAATTAAGAAACGTATCTAAATCGGGAGATGTGGTGTTGTGCAATGTGCAATGTGTTTGTGTGTGTGTTGTTGTGTTCGTTGCTATGTGATCTATCCTGCTACCAGGTGCATGCATGTCCACAACTGCAGTGTTCGGGGCTAGGTAATCTTCACTGTTACACACTGCATGCACGTCAGCAGTAACTGTAATGGTGTTCGCCGGTTGATGATCCACATTGCTAGGCCTATCCACTGCAGACAAGCCAGCAGTAATGTTTATTGCTTCGCGATCTACATTGCCAGCTGCTGCAGGCACGTCTACAGTTGGTGCGTCGTTTATTGCTTGGTTATCATCATTTACCACTTTACTTGGTGCAAGCTGTTGATCTGTAACCACACTGGCATTGAACGGGAAAATTCCCGAACGTCGGAAACTTCCAGTTATGTTGCATGGAGTCGTAGTACGAAGGATTGCTTTGGCTGTAAGGCGACAAACTTCACTGCGTGTAACGACCCGCCCAGGATTCTCTTTCATAAAGTTGCAGCATTCGCTGTAGTAAGCAACCTTAAACGGGCCAAAGACGCCGACATCCAACGGCTGTAGGAAGTGACTCGTATGGGCCGGGAGTAGAAAGGGGATCACGTTGTGTTTGTGCGCCCATTCTATTAATGGCACGTTGATGTGCGAACTGTGCCCGTCATACAACAACAAAAGGGGTTCGTCTTTACTGGTAGACACATACTTAAGAAAATGTTTACTCAAGTAGGCCTGGAAGATTTTACTTGTGGACCATCCACTGTCGGACATAGTCCCTTGTGTTCCTGGCAGCGCGCCGTTCATTAACTCCTCTGTCATCCGCTTCCCCTTGAATATTACGAAAGGAGGCAAGCACTGTCCTATTGCATTTATACAGCTTATGATCGTGGTTGTTGCCGATCTTGGTGAAACTACGGCCAACGATGTCCGACCTGTTTCGGCGATTATCTTAGGCGGCACATGTTCCGTAGACACACCAGTTTCATCGACATTGAAAATCCTATGTGGTTTTCCCAACAAGTCATACTTCTGAAGTATGCTCAGTAACTCCTTGTAATAATTATCTAACGTTTCCCTCGTTGCACTGCGTGCTCTAACCATGGACAAACCTTTTGGCTTGGTCATCTTAAGGTCTGGCCATCTCTTTAACAAGCGATACACCCATATATCATTTGGTTGGCTACTAGTGTCTTTCCTATTCAGGAAGAAAGCGGTTTCACCGGCAAGATCTGCTAATTCTCTGCGCGTATATCCGTACCCACATGCAGCTACTGCTTTCACGTGGGACACGAAAGCTGCTTCTGCAGAACTGCTCATCATTTTTTTTTTTTATGTTCATAAGGATCAGAATGGCCTAATGTTTTATGGCGTAAAGTTGTTACAGGCGCACCACACGTTCTTGCTGCCTCACGCACTGACACTCCGTCTTCTGTGCACATTTTGTAAGCATATTTTAGTTGATCAGGGGTGTAATCTCTGTAGGTAGCTGGTCTTTTGGTTTGCTGAAAAATACTGATATAGTGTTAGTTTGTAATGTATAAAAAAAATTGGCAATTTTTTTAATACATTAATTTCACACATTGTTCCTATTATTCCACCTTTTTAACAAGACAGCCCTGATATACATACTTTACATACATCGTTAAACACCTGCGCTATATTTGGTAGTGCGTAAATAATATTAATATATTACACTTATTTCACATGTTTAGCAACTCGTTACTATTATTTCAGTCTTTATGACAAGACAGGCGTACCATAGATATTCCATAAAAGGTACTGTTTTATCACGTGGCTTAATACGATAAAGCGCACCAACCGATTAACGAATTATTATCACGTAAGCATAGAACGACGCTGTTATACGCGTATACACATCATGCATGGTTTATATGTTGTATTATATTTCTGAATATATAATCACATACTTGATTAAACGTCATTTCTTTAAATGTTTGCGGTTTTGACCTCCTGTTTACATTGCTAACTCTCGCGTTCCCCGTTGTATTCAAATAGCCTAGTGATGCCTCTAGCGGCGAGATCTAAACGTGATTTCCGGTATGTCCAATTTATGTGAGTGACCAATCTGTGTAAGGGGTCAGCACACTGTTGAACTTCCTGCTTGATTACAGACGAAAAAAAGTGCATTATATTTTTGAGAAATTATTTTTTACAATGTTCACTTGCTCTGACATAAGTGCATTTGAGTAGTCAGATTTCTAGATGTGATTGTAGCAGCTGTTGACAGTAAAATGGTGTCTTTTTAGCTGATTTTACTAAGCGGAAGGGTATCTGGCAGCAATTTGGCTAGTTGACACTTTAGCCGGATTACTGCCTGCATGCATTTGTAAATATTGACGGGTGTCATACATACAGGCATTTTGCAAGAGCTACAGATATTATATTTTGACTAAAATCGACCAGCATGTCAATGAGATGATAATAACAGCAGGTGGGAAGTTTAAGAAACTTTATAGGTCACGTTTTCTTATAATCACACAAAACATTAACATGGTCGCCAATGGGAAAACTGACAGTGTGCTGAGCCCGTAAGGTAAGTATATGTATTTTATGTCATGTGCACATGTGGTGAATGCTTAATTGAGTCAGAATAAATATTATAATAATTATATGTATGTCTAAATTACGACGTTTTTATATATCTCTATTGAATAAACCCGCGAATACACTCAGTCCGCGCCGCAGTTGCAGCAGCATTTGAAATTACCGTGAGCGCGAACTTTTAAACTGATTTGGGTTTGTGTCGCGGTCAAGGAAAGAAACATTATAATGAACAAATCAGGCCAGCGGTCGTATTCATGCCACGAAACAAAAGGTAGTAATGTTGTGTGTTGTGTTATAACAATTTGACTCACAGTAATAATACTTAACAGCTAGTTACGAAATAATTTTAGTTATCTGCTTCGATACTTCAATTATCGCTCAACGTGCAGTTACGGGCGCAACGTAGACTATTAAAAGTGCTATATAAATAATATAAAATATTATTTAATAAGCCTAATAGTAATATATAAAGGATGATCGCTGTCACGTTTACTAGACTTAGTTGCTGCAACATGTATGGGTAAGTTCACGAGTTGGAAAACCAGTCGGTGTTTGACATCCTTGTGAACAATTCAAACTGTCTTTTTCAAATGCAATGACCCCAATGTTTCTTTCCTGCTATGTGGTATAGAAACGTACAATTTAATTAATTAAACACAAGGATATAATGACGCAACTATATATATTTATTTTCAACATAGAAATGAATTACCAGCACCGGCAGAACGTCAGTTGTGGGTGTAACCACGAGCGCATGAGTCGTTTATGCAATGTGTCTACTGTACAGTAAGTAATATAATAGATTATGTCTATTATAGTGGGTGTAACCAACTGAAGGCAATTTCTCATTCTAACATATGCATGCTTTGAGTTCGAAAGAATGTCATACCTTTTTCATTATTCCTACTTAAATACAGGTATAAAAAGAGGCCTTGGCCATTACGCTGTCACTTGACCAAAAAAGTAACAAATATACAGTGATAGAATAGTCAATAATGACTGTGATCACTATTCGGAAGGATGGAATACCCAGACAGAGATACTTAAACTTTGCTGAGTAATTATCCAGATTAACAATAATTGTCCAAATGCTCAATTTTTTATTGACAGTATAATATTATATTACTATTTATTTATTAGCCGCACACATTGTATTTTTATTGTGTTCTTTTCCATTTATTTCAGCTTGATGTCATCGCTGCATGATGGCCAAAAGCAAGCTTTCTCCAGGCTGCACAACAATGAAATCAGTAACAGTGGTATAGTGTGTGTGTGTGTGTATGCATTCTGAATTATTGAATATTATTATATATAATGTATACTGTACATATGTAAGGTTTCAGGGCAAAGCGCGATATATCGAAACTCAATTATACACTTCATCGTTATAGTGTAAATGAAAACTTTGATATAATATTGGAATGTCTTAATAATACAAAATCATGATGATTGATATCAAGAGCCAAACTGATTTTTGTACAGTAAAACAGCATCTGCTTTCTCACTTCCCTTTAAAATTGACCATCTTTACAATGTTTATTGACATGCCATATGATAAGGCCAGACGCAACAGGTAGATAGGATTATTTTTTGATTTGTGGAAATTGTGCAATGTTGTCTGCCCAAAGTATGGAATGGATCATACTGGGTAAAATATATTGAACTTTTTTTCAGGCGAAACCCCTGTTTCCATGGTAACAAACAAATTGGCCACCATTTTGAGCCAACATTAGCACATTTGGAAACACTGCCATTCTTTTTGGAGCACATATATATTATTATGATTCTTTAATATCCATGTTCTGTATACATTCTATTGTGAGATGATCATATCATTTTTCTGTATGTTTTATTTTTTAAATATTTTTTGGGTAAAGTGCAAAAAAACACCATGTTTTTTTAAACAAATATGCTTATCTCTTTCAAACTATTGATGATTTTAAAATTGTCTGATCATTTCACACAGCTGTGTCTGCTGAATGCAACACTGAAAACCTTATTTGTATATAGCATAATTGCTTCCAGAGATATCCCATTTCCAAATGCAGAAATTTGATTTTTTTTATCAAATTGGCTTGTTATGAAAACATAGATTATTAAAAAGATAGGTCATAAATAAATTCATATTATTTACTGTAAAGTAATTATCAATCTATTCTAGAATTTTTATATACGTTATGTTTAAGGTGCTTGTGTTGGCTTCTGCAACAGTTATTGTTTTTATTCATAGCTAGAACATTTGTAAGTGTTGGTATGGATGTGTATTGTACAAAGCAAAAACTTCAAGAGGCCATTATTTTATTTGTAATATAATCATCACAATTAGTTTAAGATGTGATAGGCTTAAAGGGAATAAAAACATATATGGCTTGAATTCATATTATATTACATCCTGCTATATATTTCCATGTCCACCAAGCCAACAAAAAGAACAAAATCAATTAATTAGAAATTCCACATTTTATGCTGTGCATCCGGACATTGTCGAATATGCATATTTGTGGCGCGCTTTTTGGGATGCCGAGATGTGACGTCACATATGACTCATAGTCGCATCAGGCCGACCCTTTCCGTGCATTCAGAGCATGTTTACAAGAATAGCTTTCGGGTCGAAACGAGCGTCAAAATGAGTTATTGTGCGATATTCCGATGTAATACAAACACTAGTCATCCAATTTTATTCAAAACAATGAATGCGAATGAGCCTACAAGTCGACTAGGTTTCGCCGAGCTTGGGCTCGTTTTTAGAATAATTATATCGGATGCAACCAACGGGAGATAATCTACACTAATAAACATACATAACAAACATATACTGCATCCAGCTACAGAAAGTAACGTGTATAAGTGTATAATCTTATAATATCACTAGAATATCGATGCATGAAGGAGGAGTTGTACAATTTATCATAACAACTTAAATCAGTCAGCGAATTTATGTCGGTCCTACTAGCTGAGTTGGTAAAGGCGTTGGTTCCTTGGCGTGAATTTTTTAATGGGGCAACGCCAGTTCAATCCCGGGCGACGCCAGTTCAATGCCGACACCAAACCATTGATTTTCTTTACACTTTTTTGTGTATGTTTTCACCAAATAATATAAACCAAATAATTTTTTGTAATCGAATTTATGCTACAAATTTATTTTTCTGTATTTTTTTTAATGTTCTCGAATGTTACATACAACGTTAAACTTTGTGTACACATGGAAAACGGACTTTAGCTAATGCCTTGTTTTTATTTCCTTTAATATTCATAGGCAACCAAGATTTGAAACTGCCTCTTATTTTTTAATCTACACTTTCCTTTACTAGGGTACTGTTATTTTTTCCTGAAATTTCATCACATATCATAGTTTGAGTTTTGCTGTTTTCGTGTGCTTTCTAAAAACCTACTTTTGCATATACATGTGTGTACATTTAAATTATATGGCATGTTCTTGATTTGTACATGTCATATGGGTTAAACATGCAGACTATATATATATATATATATATATATATGTGTGTGTGTGTATATATATATATATAAGATTATAACATTACTTAATTAATTGTGTTGATTAATAAATTTAAACAACTTGTAGCAGTAAGCACCATGGACCGAGACGGGTACTATTTGAAATTTGACAGGTACTATTTGAAATTTCACGCATTTACCCAGAAGAATTGGTTGCATATGTTTGATGTGTATAGTACTATACGATATATATATATGTATATATATATCCTGGGCAGATACCAGAAGAAGTCCTCTGAAGTCGCCTTCAATATGCTCTGTCGCTCAAAGCTATCGGATGTCAAAAAAAGGTCACGGAAGGTGTGAACATGGATCACACCTTCAGTAGTTAGTTGTACTGGGACACTCTGAGGTTTGTAAAAAGTATTATCTTTGTATGTGTTCACGTCAATCATCATGTCCTGTGCGTTGTAGTTGTAACTTATATGTAAGGCTGTATTTCCTGTTTGCGATAACTTTCTATTGTGCCTCGTTAAGCCGTGTTGGGCGACATTAAACAACACATTTTTATATAATGCGGTAAGAACAAGATTTGTATGACACCTATCTGGTACGTAGCTTTCATGTGAATTGCATTTAGTTGGTAAAGATGGTGCGAACATTGTGTTTGCTGTTAATCACTAGGTGTTGCCATTATTTTGGCCAGTGTTCAATATTGTTGGTGGTTGTAATCCACAGTAGATTGAATGTATATATTGTGTCATTCTTGCTTAATCTCAGATTACCTGTTTGTATATAATGATGTGTATATAGCGCTTTAGCTGGTTTATTCCATGATACAATGCATGCGTGAGACACTAAGATGTTGTTTATAATCAGTAAAGCATAATCAATAATTATATTGTTTGTAAATTGATTGACACCCATGTAATATGTATTGTGTATAATTATTATATGCAGGTTAAATGTGGCCTGGCTGACAGGAGAGTAGGGCCATCCTGCCGAGTACCAGTTGCATGTTGACGGTTGTTCTAGGGTTTTAGTGGTTGCATATGTATGTGCAAACAAATTAAGACCGGCATACCACTAAACTGTTGTTAATTTATCTTCACTATGTTTTCTGTTCTATGTGTGCTCAAAAGTGATACCTTTATGTGTATGGTATTCTAAATGTTAATGTCAATGGTATCTTAATTGCATCATTTTGTGGTATATATCCCATAAATATCCCTTTTTACTGGTGTGTGTTTGCAATATATGAAGTACCAATGGGCTATTTAACTGCCGTTCAGTAGTGCATGCACTACATTCAGTGATAATCAATGGTATTTAAAAGCGTATATAAGGTTGAATTTGTTATTTACGTTGTTCAATGGTTTTTTAATGGTTTTCAACAATATGCTTCAGTGGTATACCATTCGGGGTAATCCAATAGTATTCTGAATTGTATACCATAGAACGGTATAATAAATTATACTGGCAAATACCATTGAAGACCATTCAGAATCCCATTCAATGATATTTTGAATGGTATTCTGAATGGTCGTCAGTGGTATACCATTCAATCATATACCACTGAAGATCGTTCAATACCATTGGATTAAATACCATTCAAATACCATTGGCCATTATATTACCAAATAGCATTCAATGGTATTTGAGTGGTATTTTTTTTAAGGGAAACGAGCAGTAATTTGCAGTGGATTATTGCTGTCATATTAACATTGCAAAATTAAATCCACCATGAATATTGATTAGATACTTGTTCAAAATACAACAGTGAAACTACAAAATTTAATCACTAATCAAAATTTTCTGATTTTCAATCCGCAAAATAAAATTCCTGCAAAAAATAAGTTTATAGTATAAAATAGAACAACCTAATTAGTATTTATCTGTAACTTGGGTAGGTGAGTGGGTAGTTATAATCTAAACCATATTATAATCTTTATTCTGACTGAAACATTCACCACATGTGCACATGACACAAAATACATACGTTTCAAAAACATATGCAGATACCGTTTATGGTACCATTGAGTTGAAGGTACCATTCAGTTTACCACTGAAGGTTAAATGGTATATCTAGAGATACGCTGTCAACGATCAGTATATTGAATGATGTTTTCAAATATGGCTGAGACTTGCCGGTGGTATATTCTGTAACCTTTCAAAGGTAATGAATGGTACTTTTCAAATACCACTACCATTACCACTGCACCTACTGATTTATCATTGAATGGTCCAATGATATTGAGTGGTATTTTCAAATACCATTGAGAGTCCTAATGGTACTAAATTATATTTTCAGATACAATTAAGAGTACCACTGAGACCTACTGATTTATCATTGAATGGTATTGAATGATATATGTTCAAATACCATTGAGAGTACCTCAGAAACCTGATATATCATTGAATGGTCCAGTGGTACTGATGTGAAAGGTATATGTTCAAATACCATTGAGAGTACCACTGAAACATACTGATTTATCATTGAATAGTATTGAATTATATGTTCAAATACCATTGAAACATGATTGTTCATTGAATGGTCCAGTGGTACTAAATGGCTTGTGCAAATACCATTGAAACTACCACAGAGACATACTGATTTATCATTGAATGGTATTGAATGATATGTTCTAGTACCATTGAGACACTGATTTATCATTGAATGGTATTGACTGATATGTTCAAAGACCATTGAGAGTACCATTGAGACACTGATTTATCATTGAATGGTCCAATGGTACTGAATGGTATATTCAAATACCATTGAATGTACCACTTAGTCCTTCTGATTTACCATTGAATGGTCCAACGGTACCGAATGGTATTCAATGGTATTCAATGGTATACCATTGGCTCTTTTTTGTAAGGGTTGTTGTATATCATTCAATGATATACCACTAAGGACCGTTCAATACCATTGGATTAAATACCATTCAAATACCATTGGCCATAATACCCCCTAATATCATTGAAGACCATTCAGAATATCATTGAACAGTACAGAAAGGGTTAATTACAAGTACCATTCAAATACCATTGGCCATAATACTACCTAATACCATTCAATGATATTTGAGTGGTATTTTTGTAAGGGTATGCAATTGGCATGAGGATACACATAACCATTATTGTGTCAGCGTCTACTTCATGTTGCGAGGTATATGACGCAGGGGCCGTTGTCCCGAAATATTACCCGCGCGCGCATGGTTTCTGCGTTTGTTAGGTTACGCATTACGCGAACATTACGTTTTTCGTTCCGAACAACTGAATTATTGGATAAAAGGTGAGAATGTTAACATTAAAAAAATGAATATATATAGGTCATGCGTCCTATTCTATAGGGGATCTTGGAATAATCCCTGAAAGTTGGAGGTTCAAGCCGTTTAAGAAGAAGAACGTTAATCTATTCGCATAGGCCTACATACACTAGCTCGATTATACATAGATATCACGTTGCATTATTGGTACAGACAGACCAAAAAGTCATAGTACACTGTATTACAGATATGTCTCATATGCGTCATGTGTTTATTGGGAGGATTTCAGAATATAAATATGAAAAAGGGGCTCATATTATAGAATCTTCCCCTACTCAGTGAAGCAACATTGCTTTCTGTGAGGATCGTTTACAATTGACACTCTAATATACTGATATTATGTGTTACTCATCAACATGAACGTGTGAATGTACATTCGTATAGGACCTGGTGGGTGCAATGATACAATCTATACACTGCCTGCTCGGCGCCTCTCACACGCCCAACCAGGAAGCAACTTCGGCTGCTTGGAGCAAGATCCAGTGGGTTAGAGATAAAGACCGCCATTCTGTGAGTCCACGACAGGTTACACATTTACCCACTGTGTGAGATATTTTTAGTTCCCATGACATAGCCACCAGATGGAAGGGACCAACGGCTTTTAGTGTCTCTTCCGAAATACATAGGCAACGTGAGGTGAACGAAATTGCCTAACTTTCAAAACGGCGACACGTGGAATCAAACCACCGCGCTCGATAGTCCGGCGTTCAATAGCGCGACCACTGCTCCCTACTTGTTCAATAGACGATCGAGTACACAATAAATCACTCACCTTTAACACGTGTTTTTCTCTCTACCAACCGACGAAATTTAGCGGTATACTAATCAATTAAAGGTGTTTTCTCAATTTTTTCCGCGTTATCTTAACTGGTTAGTGGTTTGCGTCCTGTGGGTTTTCATCGAAGTGTGGTGGCATACGCACTGGCTTTGTCTACTGACCATAAAACTCACTCACCCGTGCAGTGTGCTTGGCGACGTTCATAACAACTACATGACACATTCATCAATAATGTAAAGTTTAGTTGTTGACGCGTCAAGCAGTGGTTGAAACATAGGCCGACGGTATGGCAGGCCGATAGGGCCATAAACGCGGTACACTTAACGCGTTAAATAAGAACTTAACGCGTTGAATTAGCAACCAATGAGAACGCAAAGAAGTTAACGAGCTAACTTAGCAACCAACGAGAACGCGAATAACTTAAAGGGAATAAAAACATATATTGCTTGAATTTACGTTATATTACATCCTGCTATCTATTTCCACGTCCACCAAGCAAAAAAATTCAATGAATTAGAAATTCCACATGTTATGCTGTACATCCGGACATTTTCGAATATGCATATTTTTGGCGCGCTTTTCTGGATGCCGAGATGTGATGTCACTTATGACTCAAGCTCGCATCAGGCCGACCCTTTCCATGCATTCAGAGCATGTTTACAAGTATAGCTTTTGGGTCGAAACGAGCGTCAGAATGAGTTATTGTGCAATTTTCCGACGTAATACAAACACTAGTCATCATAGAGGAACAAGCAGTTATCTTAGGGTTCCACATGAATCCAATTTTATTCAAAACAACGTATGCGAATGGGCCTACAAGTCGACTAGGTTTCGCCGGGCTTGGGCTCGTTTTCAGAATAATTATATCGAATGCAACCAACGGGAGATAATCTACACCAATAAACATACATAGCTAACATATATTGTATCCAGCTACATAAAGTAACGTGTATAATCTCATAATATCACTAGAATATCGATATCAGGATTCATACAGACAACTAACAATTAAATTCAAGGGTTTTCAAGGGTTTTCTTGATATAAAAACATGCCATTTTAAAGGGTTTTCACGGGTGTATATTTCAGTTATTTATTTAGTTTTTCAGCCCAATTTTTTACCGGACCAGTCAATCATTCCATACCTGGGGTTTACAAGTAATCAACCGGCCATTGAAAAGATCGGCTACACATCAATAAATCAAGCACGCACACACTTCAGGAATGAATGAAGCAAATAAACAACCAATCACAGGATCCTTAGGCTTAAAAAAATGAGGGGATCATCAGCCAAACATTCAAATAACAAATCAATCTTGACGAAGATGCTTACATTTTAACTGCCTGTTTATTACATACACGGGGACACACGAGAAAGCTTTTCAAGCAAAGAACAAGACTGCTGGTCAGACAGAATTACTTCTCAATTAGAGCCGTATATCAGTGGATCAGTGGAACAGGCTCCCAGAACATGTGGTAGATGCCAAAACCGTCACACAGTTTAAGGCCAGACTCGACAAGTACTGGAATAGCCTGGGACATGGGCATCAACAAAGGCCAATGGCTTAAATCAGCCCATTAACCTGTAAGTGTACACTGATACAGACTGTATTACAGTAAATGAATCAGGAAATAATAACGTTCATTATATACTGTTGTTCAACTTGCTGTCAGTATCACATTAGTCTTTTTACTTCTTCTCACTCAACAGGCGAACTAAACATGTTCCTGTTGTAGCCAGCATGCGGCGCAGTTGCTAATTGTGTTTCGCGGACACGTTGTTCTTGTGCGTCGCACTTGTAACATAACTGTCCAGCCCCAGGCTGTATCGACTTCCGTTCCCGATGTTGATCGATTTTGCGCAAAATCGACATCGCGCAGAACGAACGTTTCCCGTCGGGTCTCGACACACCCATTCTTTGTATTCCGTGATTGCCAACCATTCATCTTTAAATTTACAGTTTCCTTTCTCGGGAGGCATCGTAATGCAAATTCAAATCGACCGATAATATTTTCTACAAACACGCTTTTGTCGCTTTCAAAAATGGCAACTTAATACCCGTGTGTAGCGTTACCCGTATGATCGGTACTTATGGCGCCCTCTAGCGGATAATTATTAATATAATTCTTGGTCACTTGGACTCATTCCTCGTATTTTGTCAATCGCCTTTTAGTTGTGACATTCTGACGTTGAATTTGAATCGCACATTTTCTTTCGCACTTACTAAATAATTTATATTACAGTGTCACGGCTGATATATAATAGCTTAATTGCACATTTAAAGCAAAAACATGCATTTTAAAGGGTTTATTCTGAAAACGGGTGATAATCAAGGGTTTTTGGGTACCCTTGAACGTAATTTCTAAATTCAAGAGTTTTTAAGGGTTTTCGGGGATCCGTGCGAACCCTGATCGATATATGAAGGAGCTGTACAATTTACCATAACAACTTAAATCAGTTAGAGAGTTTCCGCTGGTCCCGCTAGCTCAGTGGGTAGGCGCGTTGGTTACTTGTCACTTACTTTACAATCGGGTGACGCCGGTTCAATCCTGACAGCATGCAAACTATTGATTTTCTTTACACTTTTTTTGTTTATGTTTTCACGAAGTAATATAAACCAAATCATTTAGTATACTATGATGCACGTCGGGTTTGGGGCCCCCATCATTTAGTGGTGATTCAGTTACTACATTTAAGACAAAGTGGCATTGCCTAACAGTCCCGCCCTACTAAGTATGCAATATAAATATTATAATCAATGTAATCATAAATAACAGTTAATACAAATATATAACCTTTTCATGTATATAACCTAAAGTAAACATTTCTCTTATAGATGAGAAGCATCATAGACGCATACTAGGAGGGCAAATGGAACTTTGCTACCAGAGTGTTGTTGAAGAATTACTGCAGTCGCTGGGGCCAATCATAGAAGAATTTAGGAAAGGAATTCTTAAAGTGAATTCGAATACAAACTATTCAATCACGATGTGTATTGGTCTTACATACCGAGTGTGATATGAATTGAAAGGAAACTGTATGTTGCTAATCACAGTGTGTTAGCTTTCATTTGTCAAAGGTCATTCGGTAAAAGTAATGTTATACATGTGTATCCTGGTGGTACTGCATGTTGAAGCTGTAAACTTGTGTCTACTTCTCTAATCAAGAACATGCATCATAAATATTTAAGGTTATCAACTCACTTCCACACAATAATAATACAATTATAATAATAAGCTTTACTCAGCTATAACAATACAAGTAATTTTATTCTATTACAACTCATCCACACCTACATACAATACATAACATGGTACAGAAAGAATATTAATAAATACAATTATTATATGTTATTGTATATTATATACATACATACTTTCATTTAATGTGATGACACATCAACCATATAATCACATGAATGTCTTAGTGTGGTTGGTCGTCTCCTGTTATGCATGCATTTTGCAATGCGGAGCGGTTACCATTCTGAAAGGACCGAGAGACCAAGATCAATGCGAGGTGCCCCAAGATTTGCTATTAGTAATCAACAGCTTCGTTTCTTGTTCCAATGTGGGTTTACTGCACCACGCATGAGCCAGCTGCTCAGCGTCTCTGTAAGGACTGTTAAACGGAGGTTAAGGTAATCATGTGAAGAAATAGTTGTCACTAACAAATTAACTTATTTAGATCCTTTATTTTTTTTATTTTACATTAAATTTAATCTAGCAGTGAACCTGTTTCAAAATAACTACTGTAAAAACTACTCATTTTCCCGGTCAATATGAATGCAGTATACATATACGTGGTTTCTGAATAAAATATTATTATATGTTATCTTTGGGACACACACGCATGCATGCACACGTATTTCCTGTTCCTGCCATGTTGACAATGAAATAAAGCAGATATATGCATTCATGTGACAATCATAAATTAATAACTATATACACATATGAGAAATAACCAAATATGTATGCTTTTCTCATGATTTCATTATAAATAAATAGTATGTCATACAAAAGTGAGGAATTAATATTAATTATAAATTATGTCTGACCACTCAACAACTACGATACCAATGGTGTTTATTAAAACCAAAAGAAGACGGTATGAAACAGTTCAGACCTCACTAATGTTATACATTTATTATGTATAGCATTCAAACAATGTTTCATGCATCTTAAAAACAAACCTTGCATGACAACAACATAGATAACGTAAAATAATCCAAATAAATAATGTGTATTCTAGGTTATGTAAATCACAGGAAATTAGTAAAGTTATGTAATGATAATAGTGTTGTATTAGTCAAGGCCTTGTTGCATAAATCTGGCATTGTTACATTATCATCATTATAACTCACAGTTGTGAATGCATAACTAAAATTTATTCCATAAGTAATATTACTAAAGAAACAGTGGCAATGTTAGTGGCCATGAACAGAATGCACTGGTACAATGCCGACACTAAATCTAGTAAATATTGTGTTAATTCTTGGTGAAAGACACAAAATGTCTTTTGCAGGTGGAAATTTGTGATTAAGAGGAATTGATGGATTTAGTCGGTTGCTTGTTTTTCTGCAAGCATTCCCCAACAACATGAAATCACTGTATATTTTCTCGCAGCCACGAGCATCTATGGTTTACCATCAAGGGTGCGAGTTGACCATGGTGGCGAAAATAATGATATCTGTGATCTAATGGAGTTGCAATCAGAGGCACCAGTGTGCACAACCAGCGCATTGAACGTGTGTGGGTGGACACCTGGAATGGGGCCACCAATCTCTACTATGACCTGTTTCATTTCCTAGAACATCAAGATTACCTTGATATAAACAATCAGAACCACATGTGGGCACTGCACTACGTATTTCTGCCCCGTATTAATCGGGAATTGCAGGCCTTTGTTGCTCAATGGAACAATCACGGCTTGAGAACCGAGCACTATCAAACGCCTGTACAACTGTTTGTGGGGCGCTGTCTGGAGCTCGCCAACACAGACCTGACAGCCATGAACAACATCTTCCGAGAGGCAGACAGTGTGTCTAACTCAGGAGTGGATGGCATCGAGTGGAACGAGTCTGCTTCTGGGACTGTGGACGTAAGTGAAGTGTCATGTCCAATCTCGGCGCAAGCAGTGCTAAGATTGCAACAAACCTTGGGATTGACCTGTACTTGCAAGTGTGCCAGTTTATTACAGATAATGTATAGCATCACTGCTATGTGTCGTCCATGCACCTGGGTTAGTTTAGTATGGGCCACAGTCATGAAAACTACCAAGTACCGGTAGAGAGCAATGGTAAACATAACACACATATCACACCACAAAAATGTTACTATGTATTCAATGTTGAGGTGTGTCTTCCTTGCATAGCAATTACTCTTTGACTACCCACAAAGGTCTGTGTAACAAAATGCATGTGTTAAAGCTGCTTCCAAAACTTGCTTATGTCATCGTGCAATACGTCACTATCGAGTACTTATTCTGATTAATTAACAAAAGTAAATGACACATTTACACAATGAACCCACTCTGTTGTTGTGGATTATTGTTTTGACTTTTTTGTTATAAATATTAGTATATGTATAAACTAATATTATATTACGGTAGCAACTTTAAAATGCACTCCCCACTCTACCATTTAGCGAAGAAATCACTGCATACTTTGCAGCTTGAAAAGAAGTTGGTACTTTTCTCAGAGTTAGTGAGGTCCGAGTGTGAAGCATACATTGTCACCCGACATATGCATGTGTTCACATCTGGATATCTTTGTCGTTCAACATGGTTGAATGTTATTGATGGAGGCATGTCAAACCCCTCAGCTGGAACTCGATCTGCCTCAGTGATCCAGCGCATGACATCAGCAATTGACAACTTGTGTCCCCTGCAGGCTACATCACCAGCTGAAATGCAAAAAGTCATTCAGAAGTCATGTAAAGTCTTTACTACTTGTATTATATTATATGAACATTTACTATGTTGAAGATTATGTGTATTAATGTTTGATTTTTAGACAGTTATTATATTTACTCGTTTCATCAGAGACTTAGTGATGTTAGAACACAGCTACACGAGGCATTCATAGTTCATGTAGAACATCTCACTATGCTTTTTGCATTATCCTGTTTTCATGAAATTTACAAAAGCATGATATTCATGTGTAAGGAATTAAGCCAACATATATTATGTATAGAACATTAATTCTGGTAAACTATTTATGTAAACTTGTTGTACAGTCTATATGAAATAGAAGACATATATTTTAATTTCCTATTTATGATGAAGAGTGGAACCTCACTATCAAGGCCACACTCAGGACTGGGCAACAGTGACCTAATCAGTGAGGTGACCATATTAGTGAGACTAAATTCCTATATTTTTATATTACTGAAATCATTAGGGTGGCCTTAATTGTAAGGTGGGTGTATTATAGAGGTGACCGTAAATTGAGGTTCAACTGTATTAGCGGTTGTATGAAACATCCCCTCAACAGCCATGAGGAAGTAGTGCCAGTTGAGGGCAATCTCCTCCTCGACATCTCAGCTGCTGCTTCCTTCAGGGGACAGTTTTATCTGAATCAAACTTTCCAAAGCAGCAGCAGAGTTGACCCTTGTGGCTGGCTGATCCTGCAGGAGGAACTGTCCCACTTCGCCTCCGTGCTGACGACACAAGTTCAACACCCCAATTGTTTCCAATCCTGAAATATTCAGGCATTCAGACTTGTGAACCTCCATGTTTCAGATGTTTACAGTGAAATACTAACCACACACAATTAATAATACCTGCACATTAATTTGGTTGTACCTTTAGTAACGTTTACTCAGTCATTTTGGCCCAATAAGAAAATAAATATCATTAGTTTACATTGATGTAATCCAAATTGACTTAATAATTATATATTCATATTACAAAGTAATTGAGTTGCATTCTTAGTAACTGTAAATCATTCATATGTGGTAAACTATCTATTTCAGATGATAATGTGTATACTCATAGTTAACTAACAAACACATGCATCAACAAACTTGACATAAGATGAGAAATGTCATTAACACTACTACCTACCCTCAGCAAACTGATCAAGTTCAGCCTTTTGCGCCAGAACTGTGTGGTGCGACACAACTGCTGAAATGATGCTGGGATGTTGTAAATGTCCAGCTTATGAGTGAACTTTACAACACCCCAGTCAAATCTGTTAGGCAGCAAGTCATCGATCTTCGCCCTCAGCTGTGTTGTGCTCCGAATGTCTCTCAGCTGATACAGAAATGTACCAATCATAAATACGTGGTTCATGTCTGTTTTGCAGGCGACAAGAATGATACCGGATAATCTTAACCATCCGTTTATAAAGTATAATTAACTGATATATTTCTAAATTCAATACCTCAAATTTACATTATTACCAAATAGTCACCGATGAAGCTTCATGTTACATTTCTCTCTCCAACTGTTACCGGAAAAGGCATAACGCCATCTCAGGTCTATTTATGTCTTTCATGAGGAGGGAAGAGTACTCCCTCCTTAGGCCACCGTGGTCTTGGCCAGACTCCCCCAGAAACTACTCTCAGCAGTCGCTGCAACATAATGCAACCAATTTTATATGTATCTGAGAACAATGTAACTGTCCTCTATGAATTGTGTATTATATACATATTATAACTTGATTTTAATACGATAATTGGGTATTTATTTTGTGGAATAAAAATAACTATTGATTTTTTGAAAAAAGCGTACAAAAGCCTCCGACCCCTCCCCCCTTGCGTACGGTTTGTACGCTTCGAGAAATGTTGACAATTTGGGACGACCCATTAACAGTCCGACCGATGTGTGAGACATCGATTGCACTTTGTTTAGTTAAATTTGTCCTTGTTTGGTATTTATATCATGCTTATTCACACTTAGTCTTTTGTTTCTGCTCGAGCATAAACAAAGTCAATACGGAATCTTCGACATGCAGTTACGAGAGGTGCCACCTAGTGAATATGCAAATGATTAACGGCATTGATTACATGAAAGAACCACAACGTATCCATGAATAAAAGTGATTTACAGATATCTAATTGTCATTACACATTCTTTTATTGATAGTAAACATACAAAGGTCCTGGAACTTGGAAGAAACATATTTCCACTATTCTAGATGCCATACCTCCCCATAAACAGATAATTAATCAAGTGTGCACATACACTGAAACATTTTACGTTCTCCTTGTGCCTGTCTTCAGGAAGGTCAGGTGGTGTAGCGAGTCTTCGAGGACCCTCTTCCTCCGAACCGTCATTGTAAGGAACATTTCAGTGTTTGTGTGTATGACGGTGCTGACATGAATATTAATCAGCTCAGCCACGCTAAAGAGTCAATTATATTACATTGGTGAATGAAATGGTAACATGTTATTTGTATGAAAGACAATGGTGTTAACTTTTTTCAATTATGAAAGAATTAATTTACATATAGTGTTGTTGTTCTCCTTTTCTGTCCCTGTATGTCCTGGGTGAGGCGGGCTTCTATGACGGTCCTCTATATGTGTTTCCTCCACCAAACGTCTCCACTCCCCTACAGCTTTCACTGTCACTCTCTTAATTTACAATGTTGCATGTAACAGTCAAGGTAGGCATTAGGGATCGCTGAAAGAGGGGGTGAATGCTACTGAAGGCATGTATGCTTAATAGAATGAATAATTAATTTATGATTAAAAAAGGCTGTTGGCAATCTTAAAAGTTGTTTGCCATTAATTTATATAGATACAACATACTCGTGCAAATGAATAATGTCAGTGGGACAGTACATATGTAATACTGAATGGTCATTACTTGGTCAGGTTCTTAATTTCTCCCTCTGCTGCCTCCATGAAATACGTACATCTATTTGTAATTGCATGCATGTGGTAAGGTTTTAAAGAACTCCTCACTTGATAAATTTGCAATAATCAATGAGACACAGTGTACGATGATATTGAGACAATAGACATACCTTTCAAGAACATCATTGTGTCTAACGACAGACACTTCTACTTCTGCATCATCATCACTAGAGATGTAGTCATCTGGTGCAGGAGGTGGGTCGAGGTCAACACTAGAGATGTAGTCATCTGGTGCAGGAGGTGGGTCGAGGTCAACACTAGAGATGTAGTCATCTGGTGCAGGAAGTGGTCGAGGTCAACACTAGAGATGTAGTCATCTGGTGCAGGAGGTGGGTCGAGGTCAACACTAGAGATGTAGTCATCTGGTGCAGGAGGTGGGTCGAGGTCAACACTAGAGATGTAGTCATCTGGTGCAGGAGGTGGGTCGAGGTCAACACTAGAGATGTAGTCATCTGGTGCAGGAGGTGGGTCGAGGTCAACACTAGAGATGTAGTCATCTGGTGCAGGAGGTGGGTCGAGGTCAACACTAGAGATATAGTCATCTGGTGCAGGAGGTGGGTCGAGGTCAACACTAGAGATGTAGTCATCTGGTGCAGGAGGTGGGTCGAGGTCAATTTCAAAGCTGAACACACAAAAATAGCACATGGTATAACAGTCAATAAGATTTTGAATACATTAAAATTCAATTAACTTTTACACTAATTTCTCATTGCTTTCTTAACTATAACATGTCAACATCACAATGACTAACAAGTGTAATCCCTCATAAAGACAATGACACAAATTGTACATATAAAAACAACTCATGCAAATAGCGTTCATGCAACATGCGACACATGCAATAAAGACATAGCTGAAGTAATAACAGACCTTTCTGAACCATCAATGCCACTGTGTATATCCTATAAATAGAAATATGTAGCACAACATTAAAGATATGTGCAAATTATTTCTTTAATAATAAAGAATAGAAACAATTATCTTGCTAATAAGGTCGCCATTCAGGTCACTTTTGTCCAGTCACGATGGTGACCTGATTAGTTAGGTACCATTGTATTTTTAAAAAACACTGTATGTAAAAAATATTTATTATTAAATAAATAAATTTCTTAAATAAACATCCTATTTTGCTTTACATTGAATATGTATCTTATAAAGTTTATACATTTTAGTGTACTGGTATTCATAACAAATGTAACACACATCTTTTACATAACTAAATATAGCCTTATATTTAATGTTCCAAAAAATAACGGAGAGATATTTATACATGTTGAATCTGGTGTCATGAACGTACATGTTCACAAGCGGCGAAAAATGGTAAATATAGCTAACAATAAAGTTGAAATGTTGCTAAGATTATCAGTGACAAAAGTAATTATACACTTAGTACTTACATGTATAATTATCAACCAATATATCTGTATAAAACACATTAATATATATATCAAAATCATTATAAGTACCTGTACGGATTCCTGTCTTGACTCTGTGATAGTATCGCCATCTGGCGCATTATGTTCCACCAGTTACGGTTAAATATTTTATCATTATACATATAGATGACACGGCATTGTTCGAGAAAGATCTGTTAGCCGGGATACGGAAGGCACTTCCGCCCAGATGTACCACGATGTTGACATGAGTAATTAAACAGTTCTGTTACAATACACGTTGTCAGATTATTGTAGAGTACAGTAGAGTACCATTCCATGGTGGCAGCCGGCAACGAACCCTATAGATACAAACTGACGCCAAGCGGCACTCTTTCGTCAGGGATCGACCGAGAAATGAGACTTTGAACGACAACGACGCACGTCTGAGTCTGAATCAATGCTGTCAGCGACCTGCTAAGTGAATTGTCTTACATTTCGATTATGGGAGACCTTTCAGGCATTGAACCTCCGCGCATGAACTGGTCGGCAGCAGATTTGCCAAATGCTTACTATGAGTTTCGTCAGTATTGCGAGTTGATATTCAGTGGCCCTCTAGCAAATAAAGATGAGGCCACATGGGTGACGTACGTATTATTATGGGTCGGCCAGGAAGGCCTAGGCATGTATAATACGTGGAATATCTCGGAAGATTACAAAGGGAAGCTAGATGTGTTGTGGAATGGCTTCAAAAACACTATTGAGCCTAAAACAAACTTCCGACTAAATCGCTTCCACCTCCAGAAATATAGGCAAGCGACAGGCGAGAGCATAGACGAATTTATGACGCGGTGCAAGCTGCAGGCAAAAAAGTGTCAATTCAGGGACACCAGAGAGACTGACGAGCGGCTGATAGAGCAGTTGATCGTGGGCGTCAGACACCCGAAGATAATATATATGTATGCGTGTGTGCGTGTGCGCGCGTGTCTATACATGCATATTTTTAAATCACTACAACACATATTTCGATAACAGTTCCACAAATACCAACAGTCCAAGCTGTTCCCTGATGCTACATAACTGATCCTCAAATCACATTTCTGTACAACTTGCCCAGGCACGCGTTTCCCTACACAAGCACCTGTTCAATAAAAGCACACCATTGCAAGATCAACACCCACCCTCTAAACAGCCCAGAACGACAACCATACGCGACCCACAGGCTGTCTTGTATACACACAAAAATCACTATACAGCACACTCTCAGCCACGCACAAGGCATACCCACCCTTTCATAATGCACACAAGAGTTAAACCTTTCGTATTACACTTTTATATTAGTTACAATGCATTGCCATTTATGTCGGCTGCTTTGATTAGCACATTTAATTGACATATCCATTTTGGCTACGTCACATTCGATGGATCCAGCTGTTTGCCAGTACGCCTCCTAACAGGCAGCCAGTGTAATTTCCGCAGTATTGTCATCATGGACTGCCGATCGCCCCGCCGAATCTGCATGACAATTCGAGCCGCAGACCGCTGAACCATTTCCAGACGGTGCAGGTGACGATTGTTTATTCCGAAAAGCATCGCATTACCATAGTCAAGTCGCGATGTCACTAGTCCGTGGACCCAGCCACTTAAATGCACTGGTGGTAACAGAATCTCGAATCTTTGCAATTTGTGACAGGTGATAATAGGCGTTGCGATATACGTTCGCTACTTGTGACGCCATCGATAGATCAGTGTCAATGACGAATCCGAGATATGGGATAACGGTGGAGGTGTTAACGAACTGGCCAAATATGTTGACGCGGCTTAACAATATAGGAGTACGCAGACTTGGCGAACTGATGACAATGGCTTCTGATTTGTTGTCGTTCATCACGAGTCCGTTGTCATGGAGCCATATTTTCACTTCCTGTATGCAGGCTTCCATATGCGCAAGGGCGTGTGTGTGGTCGGTTGGTGGGAAAGTGATGTAGAGTTGAGTGTCGTCTGCACATAGGTGTTGTTGGATGTTGTGCTGTTGTAAAAGTTTGGTTAAAGTTTGCGATGTACGCGTTAAAAACAGACCCTTGCGGCACTCCTGTCATTATGGTGTTTACTTCCGACACGCCATTCTTTACACGGACTACATATGTTCGATCACACAGGTAAGATGTCAGCCAGGCACGGATGTCGCCAGATAACCCGTATCCACACAACCGTCGCAGGAGTATGGTTTGATTGATGGTGTCGAAAGCTGCAGTAAGATCCAGCAACACAAAGAGCACACTCCGTCGACTATCAAACGATTGTGCAACGTCGTTGTGTATACGCACGAGTGCTGTTTCCGCACTATGGTGTGCACGGTAGATACCGTTCTCCTCCATCAAGTGTTGTAGTTGTTGGGCAACGAAGCGCTCAGTCGTCTTCGCCACAAACGTGATGTTCGAGATTGGGCGGTAGTTGGTGAGTACGCTGGCATCAGAGCCTCGTTTCTTCAATATTGTACTACAACAGCATGCATCATAGTTGGAGGAACCACAGCAGACGATAGCGAGGCATTGATGATGCTGGCAAGGACAGGAGACAGAGCATCAATATGACGTTTCATGAGCGATGTTGGCAGTGGGTCGAGTTCACACGATTTCACAGCAGATGCCAGCACTATCCGCTTCACATCCGACGGCAACGCAGGTTCAAAGACATCTAAGCGAGCAGTCACAACTGTTCTCGTGTCACCAGTTGGCAGAGGAGACCGATTACGACACAGCGCTTCCATTTTTCTGTGAAGCTTCGCTGGAATCTGGTAGCAAGTGCCGCGTTGGATACGTCTGCCACTTCGGGTAGGATCCTGGCTGCGTCTCGACCAATAAATGAGTTTCCGATATTATAGATGAGGCGCATATTGCCACCAGCTTTTACAATTTCAGATATATAGTGTTCGGAGCGTGCAGTCTTCAGCGATTTCCGGTAGGTGTTCCGTCGGTCCGTAAAAATCTACTGATGTACCGTTAGGCCTGATTTTCGCCAATGGCGTTCGGCACGACGAAGGGCTCACTTTTCTTCGGCCAGTTCATTTATGTGCTACGGTGTCATCGGCCTCACCGTGATGGTCCGTGACATGAGAGGCGCGTGCGCGTCAGCGATGGAGCGTAGACACGTATCGTAGCCCGCGAGAAGAACAATTCGCCCTCTCTCTCTCTTTCTCTCCCTCTAAGTCTGCTGCGAAACTGCTGTTGTTGATCGCTGCTTATTTCCGATATGTAACGTGTCGTTTCAGACGGTCTGGTTTTGACTGGAACTGCGACGGCGTAGTGATCGGTAAATAGTTTCGTGGGCACGGCAGCAATGGCAATAGGATGTGATGTTTTCGCCGTTGTTATCAGGTCTAGTGTATTACACCGTTCGTGAGTAGCGCCATTGACATATTGCACAAAGACAGCTGTATCCAGCAGATCGGCCAGATTCACCGCGTCGGTGCAAGTTGAATTGAAATCGAACTCAGTCTCCAAGCAGAGACTCGCTTCCGGTCATGTGGTGACGCCAACAAACCTCTGCAACACGTTACTCTATTCGCCATTGTTGTTCACGACATTTAAATTGTAAACATGCGCTACGTAACATAGGTCCTAATTAATTTGAACTTTATTGTATTTAATGGCTATTTTTTACACAAACCACAATTTTACACAATATCCACAATATTATGCAAGTTACACCAATATATATATATATTGACAACAATTAGGGTTTTACACATTGAAATAAAGATGTGCAGATTTTGCACATTCCATTAATAAACTCCTTACGTTTGTCCAGATGTCTCCCAATCTAAATTAGAGATGTGTGGATAGTGCCGTTGTAGACCATTTTGCTAAATACGAGTAATGCTCGTTTTTGTTTGAAACTATGTGACGTTAAACAAGTTCACAATTATGTTAGCAAGCTTACGTATAGGTTTGTTTTTCTGGGATGGCACAAATTGATAACTTTTTCGAATTGATGGAACTCGCAGTTAAAGGCGTTGATAACATGAACGGAGTCACGCCATCGATCTAAGAGAATTGACTTCGTTGCATGAACATATAAATGATACATGGAATAGAGTTAATTTTAATGGAAGGTAAAGGGTTGTCGCTAATAATGAGGTAGAAGTGGGTTGTAATATTAAAATACCATCACTTTTCTTGATATTTTGATATCACAGTAAACACATATCAAAAATGCAATAGCTACCGTTTTTTATAGATGTACTATTATACTGTGTGTATGACCGAAGAGCGTATTTAATTATGAAACACCTCGTCTACGTCCTGTGATTATCCACTCACATTGCCTGAAATTAAGTATATTTGAGATATAATGTATGCCAGTGTTAACAAGGCACCTAGCAGCAGTAATATTGCGAGGAGTTCAAGTTGAACACAAAATATCCTTGCGCGCCATGGGGGCTGCAGATTACACCAGTCTCAGCCGGTGTGAATCTGGCACATCGCCTTGCGAAACACGGAAGATAAATCCCGCTTGCTGGCAAGTTCCAGTGGTCTTCATGGTGGACCATACGCTGCTCGCCTAACACGCATATACTGTTTGGGAAGTAGACGTATTTGAGTGAAGAGGTTCATCAGACTGGGTGGTTCAAATTAAATTTTTACTTATTTTACCGTCAGTTTAAACGTCACGAGAACAAAAGGTAAACTGATTGTGAAATAAGTAAAAATATCACTCATTTTAAGTAGACGTAGTTATTTGAATTCTGTATTTGTATTATTTTAGTGTACGTGGTCACCACCCATGGATTGCGAGGATGAACGGCAATCGCACGCTCTCGCACAGATGGTGGGTGTCAATATTAACTACTTGACACGTTCCCGATCTGTCCAGTAAAGAGCACTGTCTTCAATGTGAAGGAACGCTGGGACAACCAAGTTGTTGCGCAAATAGATACGATCGCCGCTTCCGTCGTACTTCGAACATCTGATGCAGTGGTTATCTGCAGCACAACATAGAGTGCTTATCAATGTCTACGTGAAATGAAATGTTAAATGTCTTTGAAACTTCGTGTACGTAAACTTAATACTCTTGTCAAGTAATGTGTCAAATATGAAGACTGTTCATTCCGAACTCATGTCACTAAGCCCGTTCAAACGTGTTCATTTGCGTGTCACATGTCAGAAAGCAACCAGCCCTTGACATGTTGCTGAATTCACCATAGGCAATGCCGCTGAGCGCGCCCTAATCCTTTAGCACAGCGAGGGGCAGTGAGGTTTGTTGTTTCAGACTGTACATGAAATTGCAGTCGCGGAATTTAATATTTTTTATATCACCGTAAATATAATAATCTTGTCTGCAAGTTTTTCGCTCAAAAAAAAAAATTCCATTGCAAGTCTGAGTACTCGCAATGTTCAAACGGCAATAACTCAAAAAAGTAAACAAAATCCCATGTGCATCCAGCGACACATTTATATGTAAGATTATGATTATTACGGTGATATAAAACAATATTGAATTCCGCAATTGCAATGTTAGGTTCAAACTGAAACACCAACCCGCATAGATGCGTGCCATGCTAAATCCTACTGGTGCTACATCCGGTGACGTCACCTCGACCGCTAGATGTTGCAAAAAAAAGCAGAAAATGTACAGCAATGCGCGACCAAAAGACATGCATACATGCACACATACATACGTACACACATATACACATACATACACACACACATACATGCATGCATGAATGCATGCATACATACATACATGCATACATACATACATTCTTACATACATACATGTACATATATATATATATATATAACATTAAATAGTCATCTAAACTGGCAGAGTCATACAAATAAAATAGCTAACAAAATAAATAAAAGAAATTGGATGTTGAATAAACATAAACACTTATTTTACCACAAAATATACTATCTACTATGTACACATCACTCATTCTTCTTTATATTAATTATGGTATTCTGTTATGGGGTCATCAAGCACATCGTGTTTTTAATTTACAAAAACAAGCAATGAGAATAATTTCTATGAGTAAATATAATGTACAATACCATTGGATTAAATACCATTCAAATACCAAATACCATCGGCCATATTACCTCCTAATATAATTGAAGACCATCCAGAATATCATTGAACAGTACAGAAAGGGTTAAATTACAAGTACCATTCAAATACCATTCAAATACCATTGGCCATAATACTATCTAATATCATTTAATGGTATTTGAATGGTATTTTTTGTAAGGGCTGCACCTCTGCACTACAGCCACTACTATATAGTTGTTAGTGTTCCTTTGTCAAAACGTTGAAAGTGTTTCACTACTGACTGACAGTGAAACAGAGACGACAACCTGTGTGACATTATCTCTGTAGAGCAAAGTCGCAGGGTATATTGTTACGTCTGTCAATTTTGCTTCACGACAAAATCCGCCCCATTAATATCACGCTTGATAAAGTCGTCTAAAATTTCGCCCTGAATTGCGTTGCTGAACCAATGTACTGCACTGATTTGGTGAGTTCTCAGTTTTCAGCAAGCGCGTTTAATAAACCGTATGTTCTCATTTGATATGTTATGTATATTAATGTTTCCTTCATCACAAGTTAACTGTTCAAACAGAATCGCCGCTTTAACGCTACACCACTGCGCCCCACTAGGTCTGAAGGCCGTTTTAGAAAATGGCTGCCATTCTTTAAAAGCAAGGAGGAGTAGATAGATAGTGACAACCATGTCGGCCTATGTTTTGACCACTGTTTGACGCGTTAACAACCAAACTTTACATTATTGATGAATTTGTCCTGCATTTGTTATGAACGTCGCCAAGTACAATGCACGGGTGAGTGAGTTTGATGGTCAGTAGACAAAGCCAGTGCGTATGCCACCACACTTCGATGGAAACCTACAGGACGCACACCACTAACCAGTTAAGATAACGCGGGAAAAATTGAGAAATAACCTTTGACTGATTAGTATACCGCTAAATTTCGTCGGCTGGTTTGAGAGAAAAACACGTGTTAAAGGTGAGTCATTGATTGTGTACTCGATGGTTTATTGAAGAAGTGGGGCGCAATGGTCGCGCCGTAGAACGCCGGACTATCGGGCGCGGTGGTTCGATCCCTCGTGTCGCCTTTTGAAAGTAAGGCAATTTCGTTCACCTCACGTTGTCTGTGTCTTTCGGAAGAGACACTAAACGCCGTTGGTCCCTTCCATCTGGTGGCTATGTCATGGGAAGTAAAATATCCCACGCGGGGGGTAAATGTGTAACCTGTCGTGAACTCACAGAGTGGCGGTCTTTATCTCTAACCCACTGGATCTTGCTCCAAGCAGCCGACGTTGCTTCCTGGTCGGGCGTGTGAGAAGCGCCGAGCAGGCAGGGTATACATTGTATCATTGGACCCACCAGGTCTTATACGAATTGAAACGGTCATGTTGAAGAGTAACACATTATATCAGTATATTAGAGTGTCAATTGAAAACGACCCTCTCAGATAACAATGCTGCTTCACTGAGTAAAGGAAGAATCTGTAATATGAGCCACTTTTTGATATTTATATTTTGAAGTCCTCCCAATAAACACATGACGAATATGATACATATCTGTAATCAGGGGTTATTCCAAGATCCCCTATGTAATAGGACGCATGACCTATATATTTTAATTTTTTTATCTTATTATTATTATTTATAATATACACAAGCAACTAACAGCTAAATTAAGCAAACACTGCTAAAACCAGAAAACAACACAACGAATAAAACCCTAAAACAACCGTCAACAGGCAACCGGTTCTGGGCAGGATGGCCCTACTCTCCTGTCAGCCACAACCTGCATATAATATACAAAATACAAATCACATGGGTGTCAATCAATTGACAAACAATATACTTATTAATACTTTACTGATTATAAACAACACCTTAGTGTCTCAGGCACGCACTGTATCATGGAATAAACCTGCAAACGCGCGATATACACATAATTATATACAAACATGTAATCTGAGATTAAGCAAGAATGACACAATATATACATCCAATCTACTGTGGATTACAACCACGAACAATACAGAACAGTGGCCAAAATAATGGCACTATCTAGCGATTAACAGCGAACACAATGTATGCATCATCATTACCAACTAAATGCAATTCACATGAAAGCTACGTACTAAGCAGGTTTCATATAAATCTTGTTCTTACCGCATTATAAACAAGATGTGTTGTTTAATGTCGCTTTCCCGAACATATTCGGAAACGTATAAACAGGTTTTATCACGTGAAAATATTACATTTTTCAACCATCTCCAATTTATTTTACAAATAAGTTATTATATATCTATCGTATAGTACTGTACACCGCTACACGCCAAACACTTACAACCAATTATTTTGGGTAAATGCGTGAAATTTCAAATAGTACCTGTCAAATTTCAAATAGTACCCGTCTCGGTCCATGGTTCTTACTGCTACAAGTATATATATATTGATATACTCTGCATAATTAGCTCATATGACATACACAAATCAAGAACATACCATATAATTTAAATGTACACACATGTATATGCAAAAGTATGTTTTAGAAAGCATACAAAAACAGCAATCAAACTATGATATATGTGATTAAATGCCATAACAAATCACGGTACCATAGTAAAGGAATATTTGACCGTAGATTAAAAAATAAGAGGCAGTTTCATATCTTGGTTATCTATGAATATTAAGCCTATCACATTTTAAGCTAATTGTGATGATTATATTACTAATAAAATAATTGACTCTTGAAGAAAAAAGTTGTTGTAACATTGTCACCGTCTTCAAGAATTTGTATAGTATATCCACTGAGACATGTCAACTACCAGTTTTTTAAAGGACGTATTTACGTAATAACATCCACATCAACACTTACAAATGTTCAAGCTATGAATAAAAACATTAACTGTTGCAGAAGCCATCACAAGAACCTTAAACATAACGTACATAACAATGCTTGAATAGATTGACAGTTAATTTACAGTAAATAACATGAATTTATTTATGACCTACCTTTATAATATTCCAAGTTTTCATAACAAACCAATTTGACACAAAACAAATTTATCATAATTATGCATTTGGAAATGGGATATATCTGGAAGTAATTATGATATATACAAATAAGGTTTTCAGTGTTGCATTCAGTAGACACAGCTGTGTGAAATGATCAGATAATTTTTAAATCATCAATAGTTTGAAAGAGATAAGCACATTTGTTGCAAAAAAACAAAGTTTTTTTGCACTTTACCAAAAAATAAAACATACGGAAAAAGGATATAATCATCTAACAATAGAATGTATACAGAACATGGATTTGCAAGAATCATAATTATATGTATGTACTCCAAAAATAATGGCAGCGTTTCCAAATGTGCCAAACGTTGACTCAAAATGGTGGCCATTTTGTTTGTTACCATGCAAATAGGGGTTTGGCCTGAAAAAATTCAATACATGTTTACCCAGTATGATCCATTCCATACTTTGGGCACACAAAATTGCACAATTTCCACAAATAAAAAAATCCTATCTACTTGTCGAGTCTTATCATATGACATGTCAATAAACATTGTAACGATGGTCAATTTTAAGGGAACACACTATGGTGAAAATTACATTTTTTTGCTATTTATTTTTTCCCCAGCCATTTTCAGGTTTTATCGTATACGTGTACCTTGGGTATCTAAATAATCGATCTATGTTCATTATATTTATAAATACATGCCACAAATGCAATAAAAACTAATTTTTATGGCCCCCCTATTGTCTTAGAATTATTGATTTATTATAGTTACGCAACTGTGATTGAAAAATAACAGCGAGTTCGCCGGCCGATGGAGCCGCCATGTTTGTTGACATACGCACATGTTTGGTATGGCTGGAGAGCTTCACTTTCGCACTGCATGGTGGTTGTCATGCTATAAATATCGCTTCGGTAGTATTCGGTCATTTTGGAATAGAAGAGACCCCCCCTAAATGAGTTTCCGCCGTTGTCATTGGCCTAAACGAAGCACGTGACCGCAGGTCGTCCGCTCATTGGATACCTCAGCTACACAAAGAACTTTTCCCGAACTTCGCCATCTTTGTTTACGCTTCGCACTGTTTTTATTTCATCCGTTTTTCGCACAATGTCCGAGAAACATGTGAAACAAAAGAAGGGGTTTGGACAGAAACCACAGAGTCGACGCCGACACCTCAGTTTAGCACGCACGGCCATCACGAAAAAGCAGAAAAGTGGGGATGAAGCTGTCATGGCACCGCCGTCTTCGACAACATTGTCAACAACGGAACCTACCGTAGGCGTAGCTGTAAGTCATCGTGTTTTATTTTACGGAGCTCTTTTTACGCTGTGTTATTTTATCTGACAGTCATAAATTACTATTACCTGGTTTTCAATATGGACGTCAACGAGTATATATTCAGTAGAAGTCCTATTCATTGTTATCTATATAAGCCTGAGGCTGATGCGATGTTTGGCCTGGGCTTGGCCTTGCTAGCCTTTGTTTTGTTTTACTATCTGACTTCCAGGCCTATGACAATTTTTATAATATATATAATTACAATTTATTTTGCCAGAAAATAAACACAGCCTAGAGTAGAGGCTTGAAAATAACAGACTTCTGATGTCATTATTTGAAGAACTAACTAATTATCAATGTAATCTATTGTGAATACAACAAACTAAACAATACATATTTTCGTGCAGGTTGACACTGAACCAGACTCTCAGGAGCCGAGTACTTCAACGGGAGCCACCACCTCTGCAACCACCCCGACAACAACCAGCATCTCGGCAACAAAAAGGAAGTTCGAGTACCGTTCACCATTTGAACTTGGCATTGAACGTGACAGCAGTGACCACAGTCAAGTGATCGAGACCTACATCACACGCTGCGACATGATGTCGGCACTGGTCAAGGGTTTGGCCTGCCTTGAGTGCACGTCGCCGTCGCTGAAGATTCGTGCCGTCAGCCATCGCCTTGGCGTGGTGTCAGCATACGAAACATGGTGCACGGTGTGTAACGCTGTCATCAACTCGACATTGTCATCCGATCGACTCGATGGATCAACTGCAGGGAATGCTCCATTTGTCGTGGTTCGACAAGCCGTTGCTGCCACGATGGATATGGGTGTGGGGCATGCAGGTCTGATGAAACTTTGCCGTTTCTTAGACATGGTGCCGATGTCACAGGCGACATACACCAAGCACATGCTAGCAGTGACCGACGCCAACAAGTGTGTGGTAACACGTGTGTTGGATGACGCAGCCACCACCGTCCGTCGCGTCTACCACGAGATCGACCCGTCACTACAGGAAGATGCAGTTATCGACCTGGTAGTGAGCTTCGATGGCTCGTGGATGACGCGCGGGCACAAGTCTGCCTACGGGATCGGCTGCGTCATCGATACTGTGACAGGACTGTGTGTCGACCTGGCAGTATTTTCGCTATACTGCCAGCGCTGCTCATACGCACGAAGGCGATTCGGGGGAAGAGATACACAAGAGTTCGAAGACTGGTTTGAAACTCATCGGAATGAGTGCAATCGAAACTTCAATGGCACTTCCGGTGGCATGGAGGCGGCTGCCGGAGAAATGCTGTGGGAGCGATCCATCGAGCGTCACCGGTTCCGATATACAACGATCTTGTCGGACGGTGACGCAAAAACATACAAACACTTGTGTGACCGACGAGTGTATGGCGACGTGCAGTTGAAAAAAGAGGAGTGTATCAACCACGTCGCCAAACGCCTTGGCACAGCACTCAGGAAGCTGGCGTCCTCTGGTAAGAAGGCTGGGGTTGTCCTGGGAGGTCGTGGCCATGGCAAACTCACACAGGCAACTATAGTGAAACTGACAGCCTACTATGGGAAGGCAGTGCGGGCACACCCCAACGACCTGGATGCCATGCGAGACGCTGTGTGGGCCACCTTCTACCACGCAACATCAACAGATGAGAGGCCCCAGCATGACCGCTGCCCGGTGGGAGCTGACAGCTGGTGCTTCTACCAGAAGGCACTCGCCACCGGGCAGACAGCGGGACCTCATCGAACAAATGTGGGGACACCTCTCTCGGTGGATGTCGCAAAGCCGGTCAAGGAGGTGTACGAACGACTGTCGCACGATGACCTTCTCACCCGGTGCCTGCGTGGACAGACACAAAACCCAAACGAAAGCCTCCACTCGAAGGTTTGGGCCAAGTGCCCAAAGACGGGTTTTGTGTGTGTCCACAGAGTTCTTTCTGCCACATGTGCTGCTGTGGCAGAATTCAACGTTGGAGTGACAGCTACCATGCGACACCTGTGCGAGGTGATGGGAGTTGCACCTGGGGACCAGCTGTTGGCATCAGCAGAGAGAACTGACGCAAGGCGGCTTCGACAAGCCGAGCGGCAAGTGCAAGCTGCAACACAGGAAGCACGACGTGCTCGGCGAGTTGCGCGGGCAGCCGAGGTCCAGTCAACTGCAGAGTATGGTGGTGGCTCCCACTGAGATAGACAATGCTGCTGGATGCAGAAGAACACTGTAGCTATAGTGTTTATATTACAAATCATTTCAACGATTTACACATTCATTGTTAGTTTATGTGTGTCTGTATTTATGTTTACATCTTATTACTCAATAATGGTTATATATTATATCTTATGAAAGAATAGTAGCCTTACTTGTGTAATTTCAAGACTGTGACTATATTTTGTGCATGTAAAGATCATTGCTGAAACTAAGTCATTATAGCGGTGGACGGATATATAGTATATCTCACTTTGTACGTTACTCTTATATTTTTACAGTCAATATTTGTACATAATATTTGTACATAATATATCACCAGAAAGAGTAATAGCCAGGGGACATACATGTGTAATTTCAGAACTGTAACTGTCTTTATTGTATGTAAAACGTGTTGCAGGAACTTTGACATCGATTTTCTGAATAAGACATTTTCTATCAACTTGACTTCTCTTGTTTTATCTGGACCGGCTATTTATCGCCAGAATCTTATGAAATTTTCAGGATACATTGTCTATACATATACACATGACTTGATAGTTTCATATTTCAGGATAATCATGTAGATTACATAGTGTGAAGTTGTTTTGGCAAACCTGTTTTTGTGTTTTTGTCTCCAAATTTCAAAAAATCATATCTATTTTTTTATTATCCTCACAAAAAATGTGAAACTATCAAGTCGTGTGTCTATGTATAGACAATGTATGTGTAAAGTTACAGTAAATTTAGCCAAGCCATTATCCTGATATATATATTCCGGTGATTCTGTTGAAAATCAAGATGGACGCCACTTTCATCGCCACCTGGTGGACAAAAAAAATCATAACAACTTTGTAAAATCCTTTTTGTAAGCTATAAACACTGTGTAATTTCAGTAAGCTGGGTCAATAAATAAAAAAAATAGTTTTTACCATGGGGAAGTGAGAAAGCAGATGGTTGCCCAAAAAAAGCTTTTACTGTAAAAAACAGTGTGGCTCTTGATATAAATCATCATGATTTTGTATTATTAAGACATTCCAATATTATATCAAAGTTTGTATTTACACTATAACGACGAAGCGTATAATTGAGTTATGATATATCGCACTTTGCCCTGACACCTTACATATGTACAGTATACATTATATGATATAATAATATTCAATAATTCCGAATGCATACACACAAACACTATACCACTGTTACTGATTTCATTGTTGTGCAGCCTGGAGAAAGCTTGCTTTTGGCCATCGTGCAGCGATGACATAAAGCTGAAATAAACGGAAAAGAACACAATAAAATACAATGTGTGTGGCTAATATAATGTTATACTGTCAATAACAAACTGGAGCATTTGGACAATTATTGATAGTCTGGATAATTACTCAGCAAAGTTTAAGTATCTCAGTCTGGGATATTCCGTCCTTCTGAATAGTGCATGATCACAGTCATTATTGATATCCTACCACTATATTCTAGCACTGTATATTTTCTTACTTGTTTGGTCAAGTGACAGCGTAATGGCCAAGGCCTCTTTTTATACATGCATTTAATAATGAAAAACTCAAAGCATGCATATGTTAGAATGAGAAATTGCCTTCAGTTGGTGTCCATTCAGTTGTGGTAATGCATTTCCATGTTGAAAATAAATATATATAGTTGCGCCATTATCTGCTTGTGTGTAATTAATTAAATTCTACGTTTCTACACCACATAACAGGAAAGAAACATTGAATTTGAAAACGTAAGTTTGAATTTTTCACAAGGATGTCACACACTGGTTTGCCATTCGTGCACTTATCCATATATGTTGCAGCAACTTGGTCTAGTATACGTGACAGCGATCTTCCTTTATATAAAATTATTACTATTACGCTTATTAAATCATATTTTATATAGCACTTTTAATAGTCTATTGCGCACGTAACTGCACGTTGAGCGATAATTGAAGCATCGACCGATCGATCGATCGAAATTATTTCGTAACTAGCTGTTAAAGGGAATAAAAACACTTATTGCTTGAATTCATGTTATATTACATCCTGCTATCTATTTCCACGTCCACCAAGCAAAAAAAATCAAAAACATTCAATGAATTAGAAATTCCACATTTTATGCTGTACATCCGGACATTTTCGAATATGCATATTTTTGGCGCGCTTTTCGGGATGCCGAGATGTGACGTCACTTATGACTCAAACTCGCATCAGGCCGACCCTTTCCATGCATTCAGAGCATGTTTACAAGTATAGTTTTTGGGTCGAAACAAGCGTCAGAATGAGTTATTGTGCAATTTTCCGACGTAAGACAAACACTAGTCATCATAGAGGAACAAGCAGTTATCTTACAGTTCCACATGAATCCAATTTTATTCAAAACAACGTATGCGAATGGGCTTACAAATCGACTAGGTTTCGCCGAGCTTGGGCTTGTTTTCAGAATAATTATATCGAATGCAACCAACGGGAGATAATCTACACCAATAAACATACATAGCAAACATATATTGTATCCAGCTACATAAAGTAACGTGTATAATCTCGTAATATCACTAGAATATCGATATATGAAGGAGTTGTACAATTTACCATAACAACTTAAATCAGTTAGAGAGTTTCCGCTGGTCCCGATAGCTCAGTGGGTAGACGTTGGTTACTTGTCATTTATTTTACAATCGGGCGACGCCGGTTCAATCCTGACAGCATGCAAGCTATTGATTTTCTTTACACTTTTTTTGTTTATGTTTTCACGAAGTAATATAAACCAAATAATTTAGTATATAGTATGATGCACTGTTTGTAAATATTTTTTTTTTGTAGTAATTATTTATTCGCCACAAAAATGAAAATATGGTCATTATATAACGATGTTTCTAAATTTTATTTATACAAACAAATATAATGTAATGGATATATAATTTATTAATTGTAAATATATTGTACAGTAATATATTGTAATTATATATGTGAAAAAGATTGTGATCTGTCTGGATAAATACAATTTAGAAACATCGTTATATATAATGACCATATTTTCATTTTTGTGGCGAATAAATAATTACTACAAAATAAAAAATATATTTACAAACAGTGCATCATAGTATACTAAATGATTTGGTTTATATTACTTCGTGAAAACATAAACAAAAAAAGTGTAAAGAAAATCAATAGTTTGCATGCTGTCAGGATTGAAGCGGCGTCGCCCGATTGTAAAACGAATGCCAATGAACCAACGCATTTACCAAGAGAGCTATCAGGGCCGGAAGAAATTCGCTGACTGATTTCAGTTGTTATGATAAATTGTACAACTCCTCCTTCATACATCGATATTCTAGTGATATTATGATATTTTACACGTTACTTTCTGTAGCTGGATACGATATATGTTTCCTATGTATGTATATTGGTGTACATTATCTCCCGTTGGTTGCATTCGATATAATTATTCTGAAAACGAGCCCAAGCTCGGCGAAACCTAGTCGACTTGTACAAGTTGTAGGCTCATTCGCATTCATTGTTTTGAATAAAATTTAATTCATGTGGAACCGTAAGATAACTGCTTGTTCCTCTATGATGACTAGTGTTTGTATTACATCGGATTATTGCATAACAACTCATTCTGACGCCCGTTTCGACCCCAACATTATCCATGTAAACATGCTCTGAATGCATAGAAAGGGTCGCCTGCTGCGAGTGTGAGTCATGTGTGACGTTAAGATACCACGTGATCGCCTAGCTCATTAAATTTTTATTTTCCGCGGGAATCGCTACACAGACGGGTTTAAAATCGAATTTTTGCTACAAATGTATTTTTCTGTATTTTTTTAATGTTCTCGAATGTTACATGCAATATTAAACTTTCTGTACACATGGAAAACGGATTTTAGCTAATGCCTTGTTTTTATTTCCTTTAAGTATTATTACTGTGGGTCAAATTGTTATAAAAAACACACAACATTACTACCTTTTGTTTCGTGGCATGAATACGACCGCTGGCCCGATTTGTTCGTTATAATGTTTCTTTCCTTGACCGCGACACAAAACCAAATCAGTTTAAAAGTTGGCTCGCGTCGAAATGACTCATATGGGTAATTTCAAATGTGTGGAGCGGCGCGGATTGAGTTTATTCGCGGGTTTATTCAGTGGAGTTATATAAACACATCGTAACTTAGACATACATAACATTATTATAATCTGTATTCTGACTCAAGCATTCACCGCATGTGCACATGACACAAAATACATACGTTTCAAAAACATATGCAGATACCGTTTATGGTACCATTGAGTTGAAGGTACCATTCAGTTTACCACTGAAAGTTCAATGGTAGCTAGAGGTATGCTGTCAACGTTCAGTATAGTGAATTTTGTTTTGAAATATGGCTGAGATTTGTCAGTTTACTATTGAGGCTCCACTGTATCCATGCAGTGGTTTATTATGTAACCTTTCAAAGGTAATGGATGGTACTTTTCAAATACCATTAAGAGTACCACTGACAACTACTGATTTATCATTGAATGGTCCAGTGATATTGAATTGTATTTTCAAATACCATTTAAAGTCCTAATGGCACTGAATTATATTTTCAGATAAAATTAAGAGTACCACTGAGACCTACGGGTTTATCATTAAATGATAGTGAATGACATGTTCAAATACCATTGAGAGTACCACTGAAACCTGATTGAATAGTTCAGTGGTACTGAATGGTATGTTCCAATATCATTGAGACTACCAGTAAGACATGCTGATTTATCATTATTGAGTGGTATTGAATGATATGTTCAAATAACATTGGGAGTACCACTGAAACATGATTTATTATTGAATGATCCAGTGGTACTGAATGGTATATTCAGATACCATTGAGAGTACCACTGAGACAAACAGGTTTTTCATTTAATGGTATATTCAAATACCAATGCGAGTACCACTGAAATCTGATTTACAATTGAATGGTCCAGTGGTACCGAATGGTATGTTCAAATACCATTGAGAATAACACTAAGGCATACTGATTTATCATTGAATGGTATTGAATGATATATTATGTTCAAATACCATAGAGAGTACCATTGAGACACTGATTTATCATTAAATGGTATTGATGATATGTTCAAATACCATTGGGCGTACCATTGAGACACTGATTTATCATTGAATGGTATTGAATGATATGTTCAAATACCATTGAGAGTACCATTGAGACACTGATTTATCATTGAATGGTCATATGGTATTGAATGGTATTTTCAAATACTATTGAAAATACCACTGAGTCATATTGATTTACCATTGAATAGTCCAAGGGTACCGAATGGTATTCAATGGTATACCATTGGCTCTTTTGTGTAAGGGGAAGTTCTATTCACTACACTACTGCGCTTCACTGTATGTGCTAGGGCAGCTAGGTGATGAGTCATGTTGCCTTTTTGGCTGCACGGTTGCTAATTGATGCTAATTGATTAGCTGGTGCGACATTGCTCTCGAAGTCCAGCGTCTTCTTCTAGCTGAAACGGTGATGACGTAGTTACGTGACGTTTGTGCTTTATTTCTGCCTGACAAACAGTTGGACCAAACATATCGAAGTATGTAGACATATGTCTTATCGCTCCGATCAGCGGACTGGACGACGTCGATGTGTGGACAACACCACCACGAAAGGCATGCAAGGCCAGTTGTTCGTTAACACTTTTGATGGAACATGGGATACGTAGGATACTTTGACGCTGGAATGCCTTTAGTAAATAGGTGTGTAAGCAAACATTTACTTGGGTCTCACTCCACGTATACATGCAACAACATTTGAATGCAGTATATTGTACACCCGTATATTATAATTATATTACGTACAAAACACGCATTCTATACATTGACTATACCTATTCGAAAATAGTTAAAGGGGTAAGTTCTGTTCGTTTTTATTGTGTTATGCAGTGTAAACATAATCGATTATAACAACTAACCGGCTAAATATTACACACCTTTACAATTCAGCAGTTCAGTGTTTACCAAAATGTCTCAATCAAAGACATTCTAATATTGCAATCAAGTGGATTCCAGCCAGCATGTAATGTTCTAACACTCTGGCTATTCGCACAGCAGCTGTAGGAATTATGGTAACATCGATAATAAAAACAGTATAATATTATGTCTAATACATAAAACATGACACACACTTATATACATATATATATATCGGCTTTTGGGTGAAGTCGTAGGGTGTACATACATACATTACATACAGTTGTCAGTGGTTTTTTCTTCAAAACTCCCTGGCAGACCTGTTCAACCGAACACCATCTTGACTTCTCTGGGAAACACCCAGCCACGCTGCAATTAATGCGCGAAGATTATTCGTACACAAATACCCACCACTGTCTATAGCCTATAGCCATGTACTCAGTTATACAGATGAGTGAACTAGAGCAACGTGCCATAGTGAACGAACTTGCCCAAGGTCCGACACCGCCGCACAGGATTCGAACCAGGATTCTGTCGATAGAGAGTCAGAAGCTCTAGCCATTGCACCTCGGCGCTGCCGCCACTATTATATAGGTTAGTTGCTAGTGCTCCTTTGTTAAAACGTTGAAAGTGTTTCACTACCGACTGACAATGAAACAGAGACGACAATGTGTGTGACAATAGTTAATTTGAGCGAAGTCGAAGGGTATATTGTTACGTCTGTCAATTTTGCTTCACGACAAAATCCGCCCCATTAATATCACGCTTGATAAAGTCGTCTAAAATTTCGCCCTGAATTGCGTTGCTGAAACAATGTACTGCACTGATTTGGTGAGTCCTCAGTTTTCAGCAAGCGCGTTTAATAAACCGTATGTTCTCATTTGTTATATTATGTATATTAATGTTTCCTTCATCACAAGTTAACTGTTCAAGTACAGGGGTCGTCACGCAAGTTCGTCGAACGAAATTTGTGTCGCTGCCAAAAAAGGTTAAGAATCGTTGCTCTAACGCTACGCCACTACGCCCCACTGGGTCTGACGGCCGTTTTAAAAAAATGGCTGCCATTCTTTAAAAGCAAGGAGGAGTAGATGGGTAGTGACAACCACGTCAGCCTAAGTTTCGACCACTGCTTGACGCGTCAACAACCAAGCTTTACATTATTGATTAATTTGTCCTGCATTTATTATGAACGTCGCCAAGCACACTGCACGGGTGAGTGAGTTTGATGGTCAGTAGACAAAGCCAGTGCCTATGCGACCACAAATCGCTGACAACCTACAGGACGCAAACCAATAACCAGTTAAGATAACGCGGGAAAAAATGAGAAAAAACCTTTGACTGATTAGTATACCGTTAAATTTCGTCGGCTCGTTGGAGAGAAAAACACGTGCTAAAGTGAGTCATTGATTGTGTACTCGATGGTTTACTGAAGAAGTGGGGAGCAGTGGTCGCGCCATAGAACGCCGGACTATCGGGCGCGGTGGTTGGATCCCTCGTGTCGCCGTTTTGAAAGTTTCGTTCACCTCACGTTCCCTGTGTCTTTCGGAAGAGACACTGAAAGCCGTTGGTCCCTTCCATCTGGTGGCTATGTCAGAGGAAGTAAAATATCCCACACAGGGGGTTAATGTGTAACCTGTCGTGCACTCACAGAATGGTGGTCTCTATCTCTAATCCACTGGATCTTGCTCCAAGCAGCCGAAGTTGCTTCCTGGTTGGGCGTGTGAGAGGCGCCGAAGAGGCAGTGTATACTTTGTATCACTGGACCCATCAGGTCCTATTTAAATGTACATTCAAACGTTCATGTTGAAGAGTAACACATAACATCAGTATATTAGGGTGTCAATTGAAAACTATCCTCTCAGAAGACAATGCTGCTTCACTGAGTAGGGGAAGAATCTGTAATATGAGACCATTTTTCATATTGATATTCTGAAGTCCTCCCAATAAACACATGACGAATATGAGACATATCTGTAATACTATGGCTTTTTGGTCTGTCTGTACTCCTAATAATGCAACGTGATATCTATGTATAATCGAGCTAGTGTCTGTAGGCCTATGAGCATATTAGATTAACGTTCTTCCTCGTAAACGGCTTGAACTTCTAACTTTCAGGGGTTATTCCAAGATCATCTATGTAATAGGACGCATGACCTATATATTTTCGTTTTTTATATGTTAAGATTCTCACCTTTTATTAAGTAAATTACTCGTTCGGAACGTAAAACGCGTAACCTAAGAAACGCAGAAACCATGCGCGCGCGGAAAATACTTCGGGAGAACGGCCCCTGCGTCATATACCTCGCAACATAAAGTAGACGCTGACACAACAATGGTTATGTGTACCCTCATGCCAACAGCATAGCAACACGACTATTATTGGTTAATTCTACACTATCACGACTAGGGCCTATCGATGGACGTGAACTTCACATTCTCTCCGCTTTCGTTATTTTGAACAAACAACAAGTATCTGCTAACGCATTATGGTATTTATGTTTACATTTGGAAAGTATTACTATCTCGACTGTCATCTACCAAGGCATCTCGTCAGATGATAAGCATTTTTGCTAGTTCACGTAAGTGTAATTTGCCGTCCAGACTTCACGTGCCAGATGGTCACATCGTCATTGTGAGCGGTCTTGTCCTCACCAAACTGGAATATAATGAATGAGGTCGCCGTTAAGTGCGGTCCTGTCCTCACCAAACTGGAATGTAATGATGAGGTCGCCATTAAGTGCGATCTTGTCCTCACCAAGCCAGAACGTAATGATGACATCACGATCAAATGCAGGTCCCGGCTTTACTAAACCAGAATGTGCTAGCGACGTCGTGAGAGGGTGCGGTCTCGCCCTCATGAAATCAGAACGTGTGCTTGGTACGTCGTGATCGGTGCGGTTTCGACCTCACCTAACCAGAACATGATTGTGACGTTTTGACTGGGGTCTCGAACTTGCGAAACAATAGCGTGTTTGCCATAACGTGATTGGGCGCGGTCTCTATACCTCACCTGCTCAGAATGCGATTGCTACAGTCGTAGACTGTATTTCGGTTGTTGTATAGCCCGTGTGGAGAGCACACGACGTGGTACATACATTGCATTACGGTTTGTTGTACGGTCAGTCCTGAATCATTAAATGGTTATAAAAATAATTTATTCGTTGTGAAAATAAACATAGGCGTGGTTAATTAACTAAACAAACAATTAACAGTACGGACGAAACCAATATATATATATATATACACTGCTATTTGGTTTTGATGCTTTACTCAATAATAAGCACAAGTACATCCCACTTGAATACCGCAATGTTATAGTCAACCTGTCAGTTTATTGAAGGTGATTGTCATCCGTGGTTCAATTGATAGATTATAGTACGTCGGAATAGAGTTGGTATCTTATTCGCCTTATGGGCCGGCACGACGTAAGTGGGGCTTGATTCAGTGCACGGTACGACGTAGGTGGGGCTTGAGTCAGTGCACGGTACGACTTAAGTCAGAGCACGGTACGACGTAAGTGGGGCTGGAGTCAGTGTACGGTACGACGTAGGTGGGGCTTGAGTCAGAGAACGGTACGACGTAAGTGGGACTGGAATCAGTGCACGGTACGACGTAAGTGGGGCTGGAGTCAGAGCACGGTACGATGTAGGTGGGGCTGGAGTGGATGCTATGTTCAATATTGATCAAAATAATTTGTTGTGCAACTACATTTTATCATGGAAAACTAGTGAATGAAATATATTTGAACACCGTTTCAACGTTCCAACAACATTGAAACGCCACTGTCTGCCACTGTGTCGGCATAAAATTACATTATTAATGATTTTGTTTTGTATTAGTAATAACTGTCGCCAATCATACAGACAGGGCAACATGTGTTCAATACGAGAACAAAGCCAGTGCATATGCGACAACACATCAATATAGAACTGGTGGACGCTAACCGGTTGTGATAATCAGGGAAAACTGGACAAATGCCTTTTAAATAATTTACAAGTGTACCGCTAAACTGAATTGGCTTGTTTATTGTGTGAAGTGAAGTTGCTGCGTTATAACCTGTTGTCAAAACAACAAATCTGTGAATAAAGGAACTTGTGTTTGTACGATCCCCAACTTGAAGCACCATTTCATGATATCAGAAACGCCCCATGACATCGTCCCACAATTCCACGTCTTCGTCAACTCTATTCCATGACCTGGCCATATCGCGCCGTGCGCAGTGGATTTAATCGGTGTGTGTGTGGGGGGGTGACGCTGAGTCGCAAAGCGCGTGGGTCATTCAATGCACATGGCAGGGCGTTAAACGCGTTAGTTACACGGATAGGTTTGCAAATGAGTAGGCGTGCTATCTCCCTAATTGGCTCACTAGCTCACTGGCTGACTTGCTCGCTCGCTCTCACTCACTCAATCAATCAATCAACAATTCACCCACCCATCCACCCTCTTGCTGTTGGAAGGGCAGGGGTAGAACTACCCACTAGTCCGCTAGTCCGTACACTAGTAAAGATTACGGCGGACTAGTAAACCCGGCCTACCAACTAGTCCGGCTGTCTAGTAAAAATCAGCGTGTTGCGTGGCGCCACCAACCGTACAATTGACAAAGTAAATCTTCACCTAATGTGAATCGACAGTGAAACGGTACTTTTGATTGGTTGTTGTGTGACATAGAAATCTGAAACGACCGTTTTGTTTGGCTTAGCGTATCATGTAGAGGGGTACCGGCTAATGAGCGCAATTGGCGTCCATTTTCGCGTCTATTTTCTAATCTATTTTCAAATGCGCGGATTTCGAATACGGTTCATATCTTCAGTTCTACATCAATTATTTTGTTAATTCATTACTAATTATTTTGTTACGTTTACGCACGATGCATCGTTATTTAACTGGGGTTGCAAAACCAGAAGTTAAACGCAAGGTGGAAAAGCGAGAACGGGACACGCTGTACGACCAGCAGAAACGACAGCGTGGCTATTTGAAGGTTTGTTGACCATTCAGCTGAGTTCACCAGACATCGCTGCTTTTGAACCGAAGGAGGCAATCGAGCTGTGGAGTGCTGGTGGAGCCCGGAGGCCAGACACTCAGCCGCTTAGGCCAAGGCCCGACTGTAGTAGTTACACTGACAGCAGTGACACCGTCTGTGATGACAGTAGTGCCTCCGACTCTGAGTGACACTGACTGACTGACAGGCAGTGTTAACGCCAGGCCTGGATGACACTGTGGTTTTTTGTGTTTTAAATAAAATTGTTGTGACCTAAATTTGTGCTATGTTTTTTATTTGCAGGACTAGTAAACCTTTTGGCGGACTAGTAAACTTTTGTCTTTACTAGTCCTGCTGTCTAGTAAAATAAATGCTGAAGTTCTACCCCTGAAGGGGCTAAGCGCCTAGTATCAAGTGGGGACTGCAGGTATTTGTAGTGACTACCTGTTTCTTGGTTACCAAATCAGTGATATGCTTTGCCAAGAAGGCTCTCTCTCTCTCTCTCTCTCTCTCTCTCTCTCTCTCTCTCTCTCTCTCTCTCTCTCTCTCTCTCTCTCTCTCTCTCTCTCTCTCTCTCTCTCTCTCTCTCTCTCTCTCTCTCTCTCTCTCTCTCTCTCTCTCTCTCTCTCTCTCTCTCTCTCTCTCTCTCTCTCTCTCTCTCTCTCTCTCTCTCTCTCGTTTGCAATGATCTGCAGAACCTCTTGCCAATTTCCTGTTAGATTGGTGGATGTGTCAACTCTCACCTAGATGCCATTCTACGCTTACTTCTGGTATGATAGTAGTAGCTCAAGAGCCGAACTTTAGACAGGGCTTCTCAACCGGTGTGCCGTTACAAAGTCCCTAGTGTGTGGCGGAATTACAAGAGAACCGTCTCACATGTCAAACGATTAGTTACGTTAGCATCAGTAACAGCAGCGGTGCCTGGAGCAAAACTTAATCAAAACCCCCATGAAAATCTGGCAGAAGTTTCTAACGGAGCGCAAGAAGTTAGCTACAGTTTAGTAGATTAATAGCGAAAACAACACAGTGAATACAATCAATGCTGAAACACTTATTCTACCAGTCTATCAACCAGCAAATTAAATTTGAAGGGTTTATGTCAAGTGTTCAAAAACTAAACAACCCGACGGATCAACCTAAATTAGTTTTGGTTAACACCGTGACAATGAACCTATGTCAAGTGTTTATCTATCACATCTTCTCAAAATCCTCAAAACGTACGCAGTATATGGGATGTTTTTTGGCTTTCGCGAGGCAAAGTCCACTCAGTAATCAATATTGTTGAGCTTAGAGACGAACTGCAACTGATACAAAACAACGACTGGGTGGGGAAACTGGCATACATGGCCGACATTGTTCTGCGAATTGACTCGAAGAAAGCAAGGCGGCGATGAGAACGTGTTTATAAATAGGTCTGTACAGCTGCAAGTTGGTCTGCTTGAAGCAATGCTGACATTTGTAGTGAAGCAGGCGCGGACCCACATTCAGCAGGGTTTTTTTCTTCAGGATATGTGGTACTGGCTATGTGTCAGTATTTATCGTGTACTGTGAAACACGTCGTCTATTTCCGGCATTAGTTGAAGCTGTGAACATTGAGCAGTGAGGTAGTAAGAGAGCACACAAATGTGCTTACTTACTACTCAGCGTGTAGGGTTCATAGTAATCGTTCCGCTTCATATACAAAAGCGTCAATAAATGGTATGAAGTTGCAAGAGGTATATATATATGTATATATATATGTGTGTGTATACACACACACACACCAGGAACAACCGCACTCTCACTTTCTTTTGGGGGTATATTTGGTGCGGTTAATTAGTGTATAACTGTGATTGTTCTACTGCTACCTTTTTAACAACGTACCTGTGTGAAATGGGTTTCGCGATACTATTACTGATCAATATACATAAGAGGTTTGTTATAAAGAACTTGCAACACGAACGTCCAGTAGTAGGTTTGTTGTCATAGATACAAACGCTAAGCGCCTTCCACTTTCAAAATAGGTGCACGTTTCTCATGGGTGCCACATAGGATGTTGGGCTGGCAGTCTGTCATTTTTGGGAGAAACGTTTTGGAAAAAACAAAGTTTAGTATAGCTGGTACAAGTCGAAATGCAAGGAGAAATTTCATTCATAATTTATATTATCATTGTTTAAAATATTTGCGTAAACAACATTTAATGGCATATTTAAATGCGTCAACTTTGTAAGAATTTGTTCACCCACGTGGAGAAATGAGACGTTTATTTGTTGACATGTTGCAAGCTCAAAAGTGTGCCGCGAACTCAAAAAAGGTTGAGAAGCATTGGTTTTAGGAGATCCTGAACATTTTCAGATGTGGAGGCATTTTCTAATGAACCTCATAGCAATTGTTGCTAGGCAACCGGTTATCATTAGCAAGTTGAGGAACGATCAATTAAAAACATGCAGTAATAATAACTGTAATGCCAATAAAATGGAAATACAAATGTGTACATCATTTAAATACAAATTATATACATCAATTAAATAAGAAAATATTAAATACTGTTGTTGAACGTCAAAATAGTTACAAAGATATTTTGTACGATTTTGTTCTCTTTCAAATGCATCCCTTAGTAAAAATTGGTAAGAAACCGTTTTCCCCAAGTAACGGACAATCAGGACTAGGTATACTTAAGCTACTAAGCTGTAGAAATATGTTCAAAAACCCGATACACCATACCACCGCCTTCATTAGTTTAGATATGTAGACAACGACATCGGACAATAGTAAGTTCGATATGCAAGTTTTTACATAAATTAATTGACATAACTATTAAATATTTGCTACTGGTCAGCTGATCACAATCGTCCGTCCCTCTGACAATTTGTTCACATAAAAACACATTATAGTAACCCTATCTCCTCTTTACAACAACTGCCATTCTCATCCCAGAATGCTACACCTTCCACTCACCAGTACTTACGACAAGATGCTATGTGTCCACCTGACTGACTTGACTGCGGATACTAACTTTCCTTAGTTAAATGCGACTCCTTGCACCCGTCAATACCCATTTCACTGACCAACCCCATGTTTTTTGTTAGTTTTATTTTATTCTTTTTTTAAATATTTATTCTCAGCATTACAACAGCTGGAGTACAACTGTCACTGCCAGTACATTACAACAGCTGGAGTACGACAACTGTCACTACCAGTACATTACAACAGCTGGAGTACGACAACTGTCACTGCCAGTACATTACAACAGCTGGAGTACGACAACTGTCACTGCCAGTACATTACAACAGCTGGAGTACGACAACTGTCACTGCCAGTACATTACAACAGCTGGAGTACGACAACTGTCACTGCCAGTACATTACAACAGCTGGAGTACGACAACTGTCACTGCCAGTACATTACAACAGCTGGAGTACGACAACTGTCACTACCAGTACATTACAGCAGCTGGAGTAGGACAACTGTCACTGCCAGTACATTACAACAGCTGGAGTACGACAACTGTCACTACCAGTACATTACAGCAGCTGGAGTACGACAACTGTCACTGCCAGTACATTACAACAGCTGGAGTACGACAACTGTCACTGCCAGTACATTACAACAGCTGGAGTACGACAACTGTCACTATCCAGAACATTACAACAGCTGGAGTACGACAACTGTCACTACCAGAACATTACAACAGCTGGAGTACGACAACTGTCACTACCAGAACATTACAACAGCTGGAGTACGACAACTGTCACTACCAGAACATTACAACAGCTGGAGTACGACTACTGTCACTACCAGAACATTACAACAGCTGGAGTACGACAACTGTCACTACCAGAACATTACAACAGCTGGAGTACGACAACTGTCACTACCAGAACATTACAACAGCTGGAGTACGACAACTGTCACTACCAGAACATTACAACAGCTGGAGTACGACAACTGTCACTACCAGAACATTACAACAGCTGGAGTACGACAACTGTCACTACCAGAACATTACAACAGCTGGAGTACGACAACTGTCACTACCAGAACATTACAACAGCTGGAGTACGACACTGTCACTACCAGAACATTACAACAGCTGGAGTACGACAACTGTCACTACCAGAACATTACAACAGCTGGAGTACGACAACTGTCACTACCAGAACATTACAACAGCTGGAGTACGACAACTGTCACTACCAGAACATTACAACAGCTGGAGTACGACAACTGTCACTACCAGAACATTACAGCAGCTGGAGTACGACACCTGCCACTACCAGTACATTAATACAATAGCAAGCTAGCTTGTTACACTGCTGCCTACTTGCCTAAGTACCACGCTAACCATCTAACATACCAGAAAGTCACTGACCAAAGTATTAGTATTACACGGGCGTTCGCCACATTCTTTCTGTCTCCCCATTATCGTCGCCCCCAATACCCTTCTCGGCCAAAAAGACGGCACCCCTGCACCCTACGCCAGACACTGTCGCCCCGAAAGTCGAAACCCAGCAAACTGAATCCTGCAATAAGTGCCCTCAAAATCCCAACCCGTTACGAAACGCAACTCCGATGATACTACAAATCTCTCCAGCCAAAAACATAACTGTCACCAAAAAATAGCGCTAAGGCTTTACCATCCCCACAACCTGCCATCATTTACACCTAACCACTCTAAGAAATGATACTTAGCTTCTTTTTTGTTTTGTTTTCCGCTCCTTCCTGCACGACGCAAATCCGTTATCCGTCGTATGCCTTGCTCAAAATGGCGTCGTACTGATCGACACGAGGTATCCGCTCAACTTTCTAGCCCCAACCACCGCAAATAAAAGCCACTAACAAGACCGCATTAACAGACAAAATCACAACTTGAATGACCATAAACCAATAACAATAACAAATTCAACAATAACACACAAAATGAAGTAAATGATTCGTCAAGCTAAAACCACGCGCAGAACCGCTCAATAAATATTTCCGTGAACGGCGCATTGAGACGAGCCCGTTCGTACTACGAGGACTAATTACTGCTACGTAATCTTACGCGTACGAGTTAAGTCCGCTCTCTATATTGTCCACCAGGTTACTGTTGGTCTACTCCGCTAGGGGACACCACCTTCCTTCTTACACTGCCACTTCACATAGGAAATTTATACGGTCGGCAAGTTACTGTGGAGTGTTTTCATACACAGCGCCGTGCATCAAGATCAACAGTTTAAATTGAATTCGCTGCAACACAAGTAGCCAATGCAGCTGTCGTAGTGCCGCCGTCATGCTGTGTTGGTCCCGCCGCCGTAAGCAGAGGACGACACGCGCAGCTGATCGCTGGACCATCTCTAGTCGGTGCAAGAAGGTTCCAGTAATGCCGTACAGGGCCGCGTGTCCGAAGTCAAGTCGCGACGTGACTAGCGCGTGTACAAGCGATTTGCACGCTGAAAGCGGGAGAGATGATCGTATTCGCGCTATGTCACGTAGTTAGGCGTAGGCAGCCCGACAGGTACGGCTATTGTGTGCGGCCATCGACATCGTGGAGTCGAGCTGTACTCCAAGGTCACGTATGTTGGCGGAAGTGCTGACGTTGCAACCGCAGACGTCGATGGGAAGAAGCGGTGGCTGTGGAACACGGTTGTTTAGTGCTGCAAACAGTATCGCCTCTGTCTTCGCCTCATTCAAAAGCAGGTAGCGCGACGTCAGTCACACAACGGGATATCCGGTCGGCGGCAGACGCAGAATCGTTTCGCGAAAAATCGACTTAGAGTTGGGTGTCATCAGCGTAGACATGGTAGCGAACACCGTGCTTCTCGAATACGTCGGAAAGACCAGTACAGTATATAGAAAATAAAAGAGGGCCCAAAACACTGCCCTGTGGAACTCCATGTCGTAGTCGGCTTCGCAAGAAAGATGACCGCCAACGCTGGCACACTGTGTTCGGTCGGCTAGGTAAGAGGCGAGCCAGCAAAGCGGGTTGCCTCGCACGCCGATTCGGTCTAGTTCAGCGACAAGATTGACATGGTCGATCGTGTCGATCGCAGCGCTGAGGTCAAGTAGAACAAGTACTACATGCTTACGAGCATCCAGTGATCTTAACACGTCGTCTATGATACACAAAATCGCTGTCTCAACGCTGTGTGACGGGCGGCAGGCGCTCTGAAAAGGGCAGAGACGTGGCGTTCAAGTAACTTGGATGCATACGGAAGGTTCGAGATAGGTCGGTAGCTGGCGTAGTCGTCGGCCTGAAGATCGGAACGTTTAGAAGAGGCGTGGTGACTGCGTGCTTCAGCAGGGCGGGCACAGTGGAAGACTCGTAGGACAGGTTGATCAATTTCACGAGAATCGGCGCCAAGATGGATGTATTCGCCTTCAGAATAACAGAGGGCAGTGGATCAAACTTGGATGACTTTGTCTTGCCACTTGTGATGAGTGTCGTTACTTCTTCGAGAGTAGCCGATTGAAACGCTAGCAGCGGCGAAGAAACCATACATGGCTGTTCGTTGTCAACATCAGCTGAGTTGATCTTGTCAGCGAAGTGGTAAGCGAAACGCTCGGCAACAACGGCGCGACCACCAATGTCGGTGGGAAGATGGATCACATACTTACGGCCAAGAAGATGGTTCGCAGTACGAAACATTGCCCTGTTGTCGTTCGAGGCGGATTTACATTCTCTACAGTAGAACGCAGCTTTCGCAGAGGCCAGTGTCCGGCAGTACTGGTGACGTAACTCAGTATAAGAAAGACGGTGGTCGTTGGTCCTGCTACGTCGCCACGTGCGACCACGCAGACGGACCTGACGTTTCAGCTCATCCAGTTGTCGACACTACCAAGGAGTATGTGGTCGTTCAGTGACCGTACGCTGCACAAGTGGTGCGTGAAGATTGATCAGACAGGACAGCTCCGAGTAGTACTGTTCGTACAAGCCGCCTACGTCACAGACAGGTTGAGTAACGAAATCGCACCCACATAGGTCTTTCGTGAAGTTGGCGTTGTCTATCGCAGCGCATCGACGGTATTCTAACTTTTTTGCCTGGCGGGCGGGGCTTAGTGGTGGCGAGGTCACAAAGAACGGCAAACTGATCTGTGACAAGATCGTCGACGGATACCCGCGTAACAGGCGATGAAGAAGAAGCGGTGATGATGAGGTCAAGCACATTACCCCGGTTGTGCGTCGCGTCGGTGACGTTCTGTCTCATGTTGGCGTCTGAGAGAATACCATGTAGAGCTCGTGCGTGCGCATCGTTGTTGTCGCCGTATCGCACGTTGAAGTCGCCGAGGATAATGATCCCGGATTCCGTCAGCACGCTTTTAACAAGATCTCGAAATTCGGCAAGGAAAGTGGCGAACGGCTGGGAGTTAGGGCTGGACGATGGCTGTCGGTAGATGACGAACATGCGTAGTGTATAGATAGGAGACTCTGTGGCAGCGTAATTGAAGGTCGAGACACTCAAAAGATGACGCGGGCCAAAGACGGGAGTGGGCGACAGTGTACGATGCTCTGAACAGAACGCCGACACCGCCCCCACGACGGTTACTCCGAGCAGCGTGCTCAATGAGATATGGTGTGACGGCGGTCGCAGACACAGTGTTCTCGCTGGATAGCCAGGTCTCCGTAATGCACAGTATGTCCAGGTCATGGTCGGCAACGTAATCAACAAGAAAGTCTGCCTTGTTGCAAACTGACCTCGCATTCAGCAAACACAAATTGGCAGGCCGCACGATGGGGATCAGTTGTATCTTCAGGAGGTTAGTCGTGTTGACGCCCGTTTGCCTGGCCGGTGTGCATCGCTGTTTGCGGACACCCCTACGACAGCCACGGTGGGTGGGCCGATGGAGAGCCACCCCTGCACTGCACGCAGCACTGCATGCAGCACTCCACGCAGCAATATTCAAACGAGTGCACCTGTTAAATTGCAGACCACACAGGATATGTCTTGCATAGGCCGTCACGTCTGAAGTGTAATGTCACGCTTGACCAACAGCAGTGTTCGTGTTGTTGTTCCACACAGGTGCAATCCACTGAACTTGAGATAAAGATCACTAAAACACTAAAAACTATAAAATAACCAGTAAAATTGCTTAGTTCAGGATCGCCTAGAATCTTTCATAAAAACAACTGCAACACTGCACTGCGATCTCCTCGTTAAAAACAGGTAAAATACAAAAATATGCACAGAGCTTACAACGGTGCAGCCACATGTAGGCGCGACCATTTACCTCATTCATTGCATTGTCTCAGACTTAACGTGCATTACCTATTGCCATAAACTATACTTTTTTACATCAATTAAAAGCCCGAATTATAAGCTAACAGTAACCAACTAAAAGCCAACAGTAAACACAATACACAATAAACTGTCTACTAACAGGCATATAAGGAAGACACTCTTTATCCAGTATCGCCCCAACCAAGGCGAAGACATATATTTAAATTGCACTGCACAAAGCGTCTTGTAACAAAATCACACGCTACCCTTTAGTCTGTAAGATTTAAAAACTTAACTTTTATTAGACTTTTACATTTTTTACCAACTTGATTTTTATGTAATATTTTACAGCAGCTTCATATTTATAAGAACTGTGATTTACATTAACTGCAATTTTACATTGAAAACTACTGTGACTATATAGACTGTGATTATATAATTACTGTGATTTTTTACTTTGATATTGAGATTTTATACATAAAATTATTGTGATTACCACGCTTAAATTCAAGATGAACTGTTGTGCCATCTGTATACTATATACATCCAGAGAAACAGGATGCGTGTCAGAAATGTTAAAAAAACCCTAGAACAACTAAAACCAGACGAACAAACAGACGCCTCAACATATTCCACAAAGCCATCTATCCTCTAGCCCGTACAACGCCTATCACGGCATCTAAATAGCAAAGCATTCAACACTATCCACACTTGCAAGAACTGTTACAAGATTTCTTATATCCCCCGAACTATAAAATATTTGAATTCCCTACCAGATGCAATAGTCAACATTACAGAACCACATAAATTCAAAACGCCTTAATACACGACTAATAATCCAACTAGCATGCGCACCCAACCCTGACCGTATGGCTACAAAGTAGTGTTGGCAAATACTCAACTAAGACCAATACATGTTGCGTTCGTGCATTCCATCGTTTACTTCGTTTACATTCTGGCTACAATGTTTTTTTATAACAACAACATAAGAAAATGCTTTTAAAATGACAACTGTATGCGGCAATGTTTGATTTATGAGATGTCATGCAGAATAGTGATGCTATCCACCTTTTTGTCAACATTGGTGGCCAAGGTAAAGTTTCACGCAAAATTTTGATTGTGATGTAGGCAAACCGCGACGTGCTGGATATATCAATTTCAAACACCGTCTAGCATCAACACATACATGCAAGTGTTTTCGCAATACCCGCGAATACGATCAATCAATAACATAAATGATATGCGATTGTTTCAGCGCGCGTCAAACGTATTACTAGAATCAACCGCGTCACGCACGTGCTGCAATATTCGTTCTATGTTCAACATGTCGAAGGTCGGACAGAAAGTGAAATTAAATGTCCATGTCCATCAACATACCCTAGTCGTGAGAGTGTATAACTGTCACATAATAGTCGTGTTGCTATGGTATTGGCATGAGGGAATATGTATTGTGTCAGCGTCTTCTCCATGTTGCCAATCAACCTAGGCGATGCTATGTACCAGAGGGCGCTACATACACACTGGCAAGATCGGACGGTTTATGACATTTTGACTTGTAATTGTTGCTGCCACGGGTAGCATTGCAACCAGAAATGTACGTAATAAATACAAAAGGGTAGTATTAATTATTTACAGTTGCTACGCAGGTTGTGTCACTGTGTCATGGTTATGTAACTGTAACACAGTGATGTCATGGTTATGTAACTGTAACACAGTGATGTCATGGTTATGTAACTGTAACACAGTGATGTCATGGTTATGTAACTGTAACACAGTGATGTCATGGTTATGTAACTGTAACACAGTGATGTCCTGGTTATGTAACTGTAACACAGTGATGTCATGGTTATGTAACTGTAACACAGTGATGTCATGGTTATGTAACTGTAACACAGTGATGTCATGGTTATGTAACTGTAACACAGTGATGTCATGGTTATGTAACTGTAACACAGTGATGTCCTTAGGACATTTTGTCAGTATCAATATAGAGATACAGGTGTTCTACGACAAACTTCCCACGTAGTTAAATATTACGTGCCATGATATATGGCGCTGTGCACACTCAAATGGTTTACGTTCATACTTGCCGGGGCCGGTTTTCCGATAGTTAGTTTTAATACCATACGGGTTGTAAAATGTGTCCGCAAAAGCTGTCATCGACTGTTTCTGAAGAAAAACAATGCTGCGTAGTCAGATAGAGTTTACATTCTGGAAGCACATTCCGGTCAATTAATGTTAATGTAATTACAAAATAACTATATTGAATAGCTGACAATGAAACATTTCGCATTTTGACCATATCTGGAGATATTAGTTGAACCATGATCTACAAGTATGCCAAGCGTCACACTTATATGACAAAACGCACAATTTGTTATATGTCTGCACATCTCCGTGGCTATTTTAAGAGAGTGATGTTTATAGAACGTTAACCCATTCAAGCCCAAATCTTTCTGAACATAAAAAGTTTACGTTTTATTGCATTTTATTAGTGCATCTGGTTAATACGACATGTTTTTTTAAAAAGTTTTATCAATATAGCACGTTCGTAAATGTGACATCTGAGGTGGTCTCCTTAGAGCCCGCTGGGCGCGAGAGGGTACGTGAACATTGAGTGCTGCGCTGGTTTGTTTGAGCCGTATGAGCGCCATATTGTACACGCAAACTTAATCAATAACCATGTGTTTACAAGGTACATTGTCATATAATTATATCACACTTAAAGAGTAAATTTGCATCTAGTAGATCATTTTATAGTGCGTTATACTACTATTTAAAGCACTTTGCCCTTTACCCTTTGGCAGAACTGTTCATTGCAATACCAACGTGACTTATCTGGCCTCGCTACAATTACAATCCACCATTGTCAATACTCCATCATTGACAGATTCTGATTTAGTTGGTTGAGTAAACTGAAGCAACAGGGAGTGGAACAAATTGTGTAAACTTCAAAACGGCAACGAGAAGAATCGAACACGCAGGTGTATGTGTTCGACTGCTGTCTAGCTCAATATGTCACATCGGTCACATCAGTCACACCTGTCATATCTGTCACATCTGTCACATTTGTCTCACCTGTCATACCTGTCACACATGTTACACCTGTTACAGCTTTTACACCTATCATACCGGTTACACCTTTTGCAAATGTTACACCTGTCACACCGCTTACACCTGTCACATATGTCCCACATGTTACGCTTGTTAGACACCTGTCCCACCTGTTAAACTTGTCACAATGGATATATATGTTAGAAATGTCACACCTGTTACGCCTAATGCACCTGTCACACCTGGTACACCTGTCACACATGTTAAACCTGTTACACCTGTCACACATTTTATTCATGCCACACATACGTGTACACGGCAACCTGTCACACGTCACATATGTCACACCTGTCACACCGGTTACACATGTTATACATGTGACACCTGTTACAAAAATCTGCATTCTAATGGGTCTTAATTGCTAAATCATGTAAAGCAAGTATACGACATATAACAAACTGGTACGCTATTAATATAATAATATTATGTTTTGATCAGAAAATCAATGCTGCCATGACAAATGTAATGGTTTAAGGTCGTCACCATCTATCCAACAATGATAGCAGAAAATCAATAGACCAATGTTTCAAATACAATGGCTCACTAGTAAACACTGAAAGTAACAACAAATAAAGACCATTGGCTAACGCAATTAAGCGCCGCGACCGTACGCCAAATCTGAACGCAACCTCAAATTTGAAGTAAACCGCAGATCTCGCGTCGACGTCTAATAAAACACCATTAGCTATGCGCGCAGTGAGCGGTTTTACGATCGGCATCAGCAGGTAATTGTTTTCTCACATGTAGTGATTTTCTGTGTGTTTCTAACAGTAAAATGTACGTAAGAAATATATAGATATATGCATAGATGTGTTAACGGAACTAGTTAACCTTTATCGCAATCGATAATCGCAGGAAGGTAGAATTTAGGACGCAAGAACGGCAAACGCGAACCCCACTGCAATCATTCCGGCTCGTACAACTAGGCTAAGCAATCAAAAAAGTTATGTTATGCAACACCTTAGACTAATCATGATGTTTGTATACCACCTCGTGGGGTACCGTAATGGGCAATATTGTCTTTAATTGGTCTAATGTATTAGGGTACATCCATAAAGTATGTCACACTTAGGCGTGGTGGGTGTGTGTGACGAAACGTTACATGGGATAGGAGAGGTGTCGGGGTAATTGTAAAATAGTTGTAAACGTTTTTTGTTTTTTTTTAAATTAAATATGAAGGGCGGGAACATATTGCAAAAAACGTCACAGCTGACACTGATTGACAGCTGGTCAGCGCACTTTGTTCAATATTTTTTTTCGTAACAGTTTTTTTTCTCAATCAACTGTCTGCATCTAGTCCACCCTGCAACATAAATAGGCCATAAATCTACATTTTATATAAACCGCCAAATACAATGTTTAGGTTTCTGTTTAAAGATATTTATTTTCGTAGTTGCAAAAAAACGTGATATTCCAGAATTGCAACATAGCCAAAGTAAAGATAATACAACCAACGACTCAACTACGTTTACAAAAGAATAAATAAGTTTAAGTTAATATACATAGTAGGCACACATAATTATCTGTGTGGGCTTAATAAACATTATATAGACATGTGCTACAATGTGGTATATAGGTGCGCTTAGCCATTCATAAGCCTAAGCTAAGCATGTGGAGACCAATAAACAAATGTGTATTGCACTGTTATTGCGGCTCACCTCATCACTGCTAACGAAAACAAGCAAGTTTTTTAAAAGTCGTCAACCTGCATACACGTAATTCAGAACTCAACTTTCTTTAAAAAGGTGTAGCTACTACTCTGTATAGCTACATTTGAATTACCACAGCTATTTATGTACAAAATAAGTCGGCGTTTGTACTTATGAAAATATATCCGTGTTTGGTTTTCATACGCGAAGTCGTCTGCACATCCCGCGTAAACCTCTGATTGGATCGCAAAAGCTGTGTCGCAGAACTCAATTAACTTTGCGGTTGGCGTATGTTTTTGGCGTCAGGTTTGTGCTTATTGCGTTAGCTATGATGTATAATGTGTTTGAAGCTTCCAGTGTTGGCTTCACAATGCTAGACACATCTCGCAGGCTTAGAAACGAAATGAATCATTTCAAACAAACAACGCTAGGGAAACGCATTACGTTGCGTTACACAAATAAAATCCCAGCTGCTCGTCATTTAATAATAATGTGTGTCGGCTTCTTCCGCGAAAAAACATCCATTTGTAAGTCATAACTAATATGGAGGCGAGAAGAAGTTGTATGGGTGGTGGTTGATAGGCTGGGAATTAGTATTATGGATGGTGGCAATAGGCTGAGTGGGAGTAGTATTGAAGGTGGCAATAGGCTGGGAGGGAGTAGTATTGATGGTGGTGATAGGCGGGGAGGGAGTAGTATCATGGTAGCGATACGCTGGGAGGGAGTAGTATTGATGGCGGTGATAAGCTGGAAGGGAGTAGTATGGATGGAGGAGATAGGCGGGGAGGGAATAGTATTGATGGCGGTGATAGGCTGGGAGGGAGTAGTATGGATGGAGGAGATAGGCGGGGCAGGGAGTAGTATGGATAGTGGAGATAGGCGGGGAGGGAGTGGTATGGATGGTGGAGATAGGCGGGGGAGGGAGTAATATGGATGGTGGAGATAGGCGGGGAAGGGAGTATTATGGATGGTGATGATAGGCGGGGAAGGGAGTAGCAGATGGCAGATGCAATATTTGGGATATGGTACCAATGAGTTTAGGTAAATAATGGCCGTATGCACCTGGCGGTATTGCACTAGTCGATGAAAGGCATACCTATCCTGTAACAGTCATTGTACAAAATACACTAAGTCGGCGATCTGTTCGAATACTGCTGTTCGAATACTTCACTAAACAGTTCCCACCTAGGTGTATTTGAATATCCATTCGGGTAAAGATAGTTTTGATAAAACAGGTAGAAGAAACTGGACGGAATTTAAGCTTAAAGTAGATGCCACAAACTGTGCCGTCATAATTTCAATCTGATAATTGTAATTTGACAGGTAGGTACATGCATGGAAACGCTGATATGTAACCGCTCGCGAAAACCAAGTTTAAGAATAAAAAAAGAATCAGAGACAACGGCTGCGTCTCCAGGAACCACGAGAGATGATGGAAACGATCATTGCACCGTGAAAATATGCAACAAACTAGGTAGAGTCATGTTGATGTTTGGATCGGGTTGATGTATGGTGCAAATGAATACTTCTCGATCACCTGCCAACTACGTGTTTACATTTATTTACACGTCTTAAATTTACAAAATCATTACTAACTGTTTTAACCCATTTTGCCTTTGAAATTCGTGAAGTCATTTGTGTGGCCTACCGTCTAGTAGAATCAGGAAGTCATTTGTCCGTACGGCAAAGTAACTTTCTAAAGTATTTCACCGAGAAAGAGAGTGTGTGTGAGAGAGACAGGGTGGGAGAGGGAGAGTAAGAAAGATAGAGGGGGAGAGAAGGAAAGGTAGATAGAGAGGATGGAGAGGGAAATGAAAAGGGAGAGAGAGATAGAGGGTGAGGGAAGGAGTGAGAGATAGATAGAGGGCGAGGGATGAAGAGAGAGATAGAGAGGGAGGGAGAAAGAGTGAGAGAGAGAGGGAGGAGAAAAAGAGAGAGGGAGAAAGAGAGAGGGGGAGAGAGATAGTGAGGGGGTGTGAGATAGAGAGGGAGAGACAGGGGGAGAGAGTGAGAGAGAGAAAGAGAGAGAGAGAGAGAGAGGGAGGAGAGAAAAAGAGAGGGGAGAGAGATAGTGAGGGGGGAGATAGTTAGAGAGGGAGAGAGAGAGGGAGAGAGAGGGAGAGATAGAGAGAGAGAGGGAAGAGAGAGAGAGAGAGATAGAGAGAGAGGGGGGAGAGAGAGAGAGGTGAATGCAGACGTTAGTTCATTATTTAGAATTTGCTTGCATCCAGACACGAACAGCAAACAAAGAGTAGCAGTTGTCACCACTATTATTGTATTGATCTTTTGAAAACCGCTCCCATGGTGTGAATCTAATGTGCTGCAGAATGAGATTGATATTGAGACTGGCGAGTCTTGTCATGGCGTCCGTTCTTCTGCACACTGGGTACCAGCTCTACAGTGTACCGCCGACTATCTTTCCGATGTATCGCATGATCGTAGACGAAAGACTTACGACAACAGGTACCTGTAACACTTTATTGGAACTACTGGCTTATCCATCACGTGATGCTGTCGAAAGTACGGCTCAAACGTTTTTCGTTGGGACAATAACTGATGGCAAAGTTATTTACGTGATAACTACATACGGAGAAGATTTATTTAGCAGATAACATTCTTGCTAATAATATAATGCACGCATGTAAACTCGTGCTGGTAGGAAAAACTTGACGGAAGTCACGCGCAGAATTTTGATTGTGACGTAGGCAAACCGCGACCTATTAAATACATCAATTGATGCATCCACTACATCGCGGTTTGCGTACGTCAGGAATTAAAAGGTGACATTTCTGTTTACTCTCCTCGTCAGATACTATAAGAAAAACATCGATTTAAATGGTTCAAAATGTTATTACGTATGGATAAGCAATCAGTCACCTTTTTTCCAGCGACACCGATAGTGACGGGACAATCAGCAGCGCGCCTCAAGTGGCTGGAAAACACATGCCGATCTCTCGACATTCCTGATCGGAATAAGCTGAAGAGAAAACGGCACGATTACGACCATATTCTCGTCGATGACGCCAACCGGGTTCTCTTCTGCGACGCCCCAAAGACCGGAAGCTCGTTTTTCAAGACGCTCTGGTTGAACTACACTCGCGGGGTCAACGGCATCAAGCATATCCACCGTCGAAGCTTCCTCCGGAAACACAATCTACGATACCTTAGCTCATACAAACGGACTGACGTACAAACTCGATTAAAAACGTACTTCAAATTCTTGGTAGTCCGACACCCGCTTGTCAGAGTTCTGTCTGCTTACAGGGACAAACTGGAAACACCGAACGACTATTACCGCCCTCGTCTCGGACAGGCTATTGAACGACAGTACGGTGGTGATCCGGCACGACACTCGAAAGGCGACAACGTTACATTCATACAAATGGTCCGCTATCTCATCGACCACGGTCCATACGACCACCACTGGACACCTGTCTCGCTGCTGTGCAATCCGTGCGAAATAGCCTACGACTATATCGCAAGACTTGAGACAAGCTACCTGGATTACCCGCACATTTTTTCGAGACTGAAGGACGCCCCCGGTTCAAAGACGGGTCTGCCACAATCAATTACAACATACAAAGGAGCGACGGATTTTGCCATGGTCAAGATGTACTACGAAACAGTTCCCGTATATTATACTAATACCCTCATAAAGGAATACAACTTAGACTTTCAATTGTTCGGATACACGTGGAACAGAACGTCAAAGTCGTACGGCCAATCGATAAATGCTGATGGCAAGGAGGTTTAGTGCAGGGGTGAATAGACATATCTGACAGAACTACGCTTCTCCACCTCATATGAATGAGAGTGTATCGTAAAATATTCAATGAATTATTGTCCAGAAAATTGTGAACGTTTCTATATTTCAGTGTAGAAGCTAGTCTGAACGTCCCACAGGGTATTATATAGCGAATTTGAACCAATGTATATGTGATGTATTGTACCACATTTTATGACTTAGCCTATCAAATCCATCAGCTATTATTTTACTCGGTATAAGGCTACTCTAATATAATTAATTAATTAATTACATTAGCTCACCGTTTATGAATGAGACTCCAGCACTGCGACACTGTTTTGACGATAATGAAGCACTGGTTATGTGACGTATGGCACCGCAGTTTATGAACACAAAAGTGTTCCCTAGTGATTGCATAACATTTATAAAAGTGTAAGCGAGGGGAAAGTAAACATATTATGCTAAAGATTAAGACTTGCCTTGAAATGCAGGCATTCACAACGTTGCAGCCAAATGTCAAGATACACAGATAAAATTCAGGAAATTCTCCTACATAGACAAACAGGTAAACAGGTAAATTCTGAAAATTCACCTAAATACAAAGGTTTATTCACGAAATTCATCTAGATAAACAGGTAAATTCTGGAAATTCACCTTGATAAACAGGTAAATTCTGGAAATTCACCTAGATACACAGGTAAGATTTAGGAAAGACATTTGTTCGTATTGATACATTTTTCATTGAATTTTATCTGGGTATCTAGGTGAATTTCCTGAATTTTACCTGTGTCTAGGTGAATTTCCTCAATTTACCTGTTTATCTCAGTGAATTTCCTGACTTTTACCTGTCTTTCTAGGTGAATACCCTGAATTTCACCTGCACGTTGTTTAAGTTCACTCAGCTGGCTATAGACAGTGAAGGATGGTTACGTACGGATAATTATTATTACATTTTGCGTACTCTGTCTGATCTGATGTCTCGTACGCTCTCTCATACGTTGTCTCGTGTGTTGTCCCGTCCGTAGTCTGATGTGATGTCAAGTCTGTTGTCTCGTCTATTGTCTCGTAAGTTGTCTCAGTCGTAGTTTTGTCTGTTGTCGTCTGTTATCTCATTCGTTGTCTCGCACGTTGTCTCTCGTCCCTTGTGTCATGCGAGATCTCGTCCATTGTTTCTTATGTTGTCTTGTCCGTAGTCGTCTTTTATCTTGTCCGTTTCTTGTCTGTTATCTCGTACGTTGTGTCGTCTGTTGTCTGGTCTGTTGGCTCGTCCGTTGTCTCGTTCGTTTGATACATTGTCTCATCATATGTCTCTTCCGTTGTCTCGTACGTTGTCTCGTCTGTTGTCCCGTCCGTATTCTCATGCGATGTCTCGTCTGGCAAGCCCTCAGCTGTATGAATGAGCACCTGGCTATAGACAGTGGTGGATTGTTATGTACATAAATCTTCGCGCATTAATTGCAGAGTGGTTGAATGCTTCCCTTTAGCGACATGAGTTCGCAATGAACAGGGTTCATATTTAGCACATCACTTGACAAGAGTATTAAAATTATATATATGATGTTTCAAAACCATTTAAAATTTCATTTCACTTAGTGTTTAATGAGTACTCACATTGGCAAATGGAATTGTGGTAATTGTGAATTAGCCACCACACGTTATTATTAATAGCACTTATGTCACATAAAGAAAACGTTACGATTTACAGTTACAATGTAACATATTGTACGTCGCGGAGTTCAGACTTGCATAGTAGAAAATGTTTGCACACGGCACCAAGTTACATTAAAAAAAGCTTTCCCGTCATTTTCACCGAATTCCCGTTATTTTTCACAAATTTTGAACGTGTCACGGGGGTTTCTATTTGTAAATATTTTCTCGTGACACAAGTAGGTGTTTTGGGTCTAGCGTTTAAGGCCTACCTAGTTGTTGGGTTATAAGAAGTACAGTCGCTATAACAACATATATACCGGTCACCATAATTCTGAATTATGTTCAAATGTATATGAAAATCACGCTACATGTGGTAAAATATAGACGGTGAATAGGACTTCGGGTCTCTGGTTGTCTCACTAAATGTTTAATACATAGAGGTCACAATAATTCTGAATTATGCTCAAGCATATATGAAAATTACGCTACATGTGGTAAAATACACACTGTGAATAGGACCTCGGGTATCTGGCTCTCACACTAAATGTTTCAGAATGTTGTAGTAATCTAAAATGACCTAGATGATTGTAGTTCTGTCTCTCTGTAGCTAGTATGTAATGTAGTTGAAACCAGTTTCGAGGCACGAATAGCCCTTACTTCACATGGACAAAATGACTTCACATGGACAAAACGCAACGAGGTGTAGTGACAATGTTATATATTGTACGTCGCGGACAAGTTCTGATTTGCCGAGGTACGAGGTACTATTAAAAGAAGATATGTCACATCAAGAAAAGGCGACGAGGTGTAGTAACAATAGTATTGTAGGTCGCAGACAAGTTCAGACTTGCCGTGGCACACGGTACTATTATTAGAATTTACGTCACATAGGCTGCAAGTTAGAGAGCTCTTTTGACAGCTTTTTGTTTTAATGACGTCATTGACCTACGTTATTACATAAATTGGGACTGTATAGACACGCCCAAGTTGCAAATGTCTGATAGTTTGAACGAATGACTACCAGTTTGACCTAATTACCATGTGTACTTATTTCATGACGCCATTGAACTAACATACATACTGGCGCGCAAGTTTCAAATGCCTGCTAACCGAATTGCCACCAGTTTGACCTAATTGCCACACACACATATTTAATGACGTCATTGTGTGACTATATAGACGCGCGTATAATTGCAAATACCTGCTAGCCGAATTACTACCAGTTGGACCAATTTACCACTCGTACTTATTTAATATAATAATTGAATGAGAGTATTTACATACACGCAAGTTCCGAATGCCTGCTAACCGAATTACTACCAGTTTGATCAACTTACCATGCTTTCGCGCCATTTTTACCGAATTTCCGCCATTTTCACCGATTTCCCGCCATTTTCATCAATTTCCCACCATTTTCACAAAATTACCGTCTTTCCACCAATTTCACGCCTTTTCCCCAATTTCACGCCGTTTTTCCATGAACCAATCAAAACTGTATGCAACCACATGATGTAAAATTTACTACCGTATCTACGCAGATAGCCGCCAGTTTGACTGATTTAGCAGAGAAGTTCCGATTTTATAATCATTGTAAGCCATACATTGGTTTTTATAAATATATAGGGGTCTGTCAGCATGTGTAATGACCTATTCCATGACAAGACTGACCTATGTCATAACATCTATGACCTATTTTATAGTTCACCACATAAAAGGCACGGATTTAAGCACCGTACAGAAATGGTACCAAGGGTATAATTCCAAGTTGGTCGCCCTGTTCGAAAGAACGAGGCTTTAGGTTCTGTTATAACATCGTCCTATATTCATTCCATATTTCGTATACAGTACTTCAGATAAATAGGCATCCGTTGTATTTATATTGCTTTTATTATAAATTACGCCTTAACATAACACCACATTTTAGACATGTCGTCATCAGTTATACAAGCGCTCGATCCCTGTTTGAAAGTTTCGATAGGTATCACTTGATCTTTGACTTTGTACCGGTTGATGGCGACCAACTGAGGTAAGTGCAAGTATCGTGTGTAAAGACTACAGCATTGATATATATGTTAAAAGATAGGGATACCTTGATTTTATTATTGTAGGTAAGACACTGAAAAAAATACTGAAACGGAGTTAAAAATTGTGTAAACGCTACAATGAAATTGTCCATATTAAAAGATAGAATTTTCTGAAAAGAAACCTCCATTTGAGCTATGTTATTTCCGTAGGAGGGTGTTTTTGTTTTCACATTCCCCTTCCTCTTTAAAATATATGGAATTACTGCACCGGGAGTGCGCAATTCCATATATTAAACGCTAGACCCAAAACACCGGGAGTGCGCAATTTGCTTTAGTGCAAGGAGCGGGAAGGGGCGATAATACAGAGTGTACTATCTTTTTACATGGGATGCACTCTTGGCTCCAGCATACGACGAAAAGGACATGACATATTAGTCTTGACGAACAAAACAATTGCGTTGAGTTTATAATGCTAACATAACAGTGGACACGCAACAGTTGTTATGTTGGCGTTTTCTTTTACTTTTAGAAACTAATAAAATATGTGATTTTATTTTAAAATCTTTTCAGTTACTTAAAATCGTGGTTACATTCTAAATTATTTCTAACTACAAATTGAAGCAATATGTTATATGTTTAATAACTGTTATTTAGTTATATTATTATTATTATATATAATATATATATATTATAATGTATATATATATATAGGTATATATATATATTAATATATATATATTTTTTAAATTATGTATATATATATATAATATTACAATATATATATATATATATATATATATATTCATGATCTTGGGGTGGAGTGCGATGGGTACGATTGAAACTCCCGCAGGGGAAAAGAGAGGGAGAAAAGACCATAATGGGGACATGGGCCTGCACTGTGATGTTTTGTTGTGGGTGGGATGCAGTTGAATGTCTCAAGAGGGTGCAGTTGAAGGGGTTTGTGGAGCGTCAACGAGGGTTTAGGCAAAGGTGTTGGGGAACCTTAGTGGACGTGAAATTGGATGTTTTGGGGGAGCCTGGAATCGCACAACAAAAAACGCACCCACACACAGGTGTCGTGGCTATGGTAAACGATCACAGATGCATGTCTACAAACATGTATTTTATGACATTTCGTGGTTTGGCTGTTATCAAGAAGTTTTCTTTGGACTATCTTAACCGTCAACCTTTCCCGTTCTCTTTCCCGTTCTCTTTCTCACCACGTGGCTTACATATATTATAGGCCTACACTACGCTTGTCTTTTCCTCATTTTAAACATAATCTTCCTGTGCTGTTCTAAGTATGAATTCATTCCTTTTTTTCTATCACACTATCACAAGAGACGTAATAACCGGAAGCAAGAGAAGCATCAGTGCATTGAGACTTCCACGTGATCGCCTATCTGCGAATTGGGATTAGCCCACGCCTCGACAACGCAGCGTTTCCTGCGTTCCTCTCGCGCAACAATGTCGCGGTGCAGAAATCAGTGTCACGCCGCCATCAACCATTGTCCGCGGCGTCGCACGACGGCAAAAAAACAAAACAACGTCATCACAACTCGACGGACGCAACGAGGCGAAGGATCACGAAATAATTAATATACTTATCTGCGTTCATAACAATGAATGATTCTGCGGCGCTGTTCGGATGCGAGGGCGCCGATTGTTGAATGTTTTATTCGTTGCTCCGACAACCTAAACAGTCCGGCGAGAAATTGATCGCGCTGCCATTGTTGCTGCGAAATTTCGGAAGTTCGCGCATTAAAATTAATTGGTTCGCCTCATCCTCGCAAGCTAGGGCTGTTTGCCATGCAAAACTACCCCTGGCTGATCCCCTACGCGAAGTGCGGAAGTTAGCTGAGTCAAACTAGTAATTGACTTCGCCAGTCGCGTCTGCATCACCCGTGAGAACAGCGCAAATACCCGCCCCAATTTGAAGATGGATAAACGACTTCTGGGAATCCCAATATATAATGACCCATTTCGCCCATTAGCACGAGCAGCTGAGCGGTATTGTGTATTCGAATAATTGCTTCTACTTCCTAAACATTGCATGTAATACGAGCCACTGTTGGTTGAAATTAGTTTTATTATGGCCACCTGACCTGCCTACATCTGTTGATCTAGTGAGTGATTTCATAGGCTGAACTTAAATTCACAGTTTCGCAAAGCGATCAGCCAAGGGGTACTGCTGGCTGGCACTGAGACGTAATCAGCAGCAGCGACCCCTGGCGGGCGAGGATGGTGCGCCTTTGCCTAGGCATTAATGCGATCGCGCTGCGCCGACTCTAAGTGCTCGGTCTCGGAGGCTAGCTGCTGAGGAATCGGCTTCTCCCCCCCGCCGACGTTCTTATGAACATGAAATTCCTGAGGCAAGCTAAGGACAACGGACATACACGGTAAGTCAGTTGCATGACGAGACCGTTGTCGATGCATGTTATGGTGACCCATTATTAGGACACGCCATGAGAGATAATGTTCTTATTATAACGTCTGAGCACTTGCCAAGTGCCGACGAGAAGCCAGTTGTATTTGCTGGTTGTTCTTGTGTTTATTTACGATTGTAGTTGTGTTTATTGGACGCGTTTGTCCGGCTGATGGTAGAGACTGCAACAATAGTGGTGTAGTGTTTGCATACAATTGAAACACACGAACAATCCAGTTCCTTATAAAATCTCTGAAACAATGCACATGAATTATATTGAAAATAAAAACAATTATGTAAGATGTTTTGAGACGAATCTGCCATTCTTGATTCGTGTCTTAGACAAATATTCTCTACAAATCTATTAACTTGTGGTGCAGGCGTTGTTCTGGTATTTGCAGGATCAATAACTTTGAAATGATTACTCGTCGTTATTGTTAGAAATGTAAATGTTTACATAATAATTATTATAGTACGTGGAAATATGGAATGGAGGATAATCACAATATAAACTATAACTAAAATAACTAAGGAATAATATGTATAAATCAATATATGGTAAATGTATAGAACAAAGTATCTACTCATACTGTTAATTATAGCCGTGTGAAGAGGTTAAATATATAATTGGCATATATCGGGCCGCTCGTAAATGAAATTTAACCCTAATGTTTTAGCCCTACAAATCCTATGTTAGAAAATAGGAAGATTTCTCCATGTTAAAATATAGGGACATTTTCCTCATGTTAGAAGACAGGCTCGTTTAAAATAAAATATACCGAACAGCATTTGAACCTATCACACACGACATTACTTGGTCCGTAGGCCGAGTCTCCACCATGGAGACCGAGCCCTTATTTAGTTGACGACGACGTGTAAAAAATGTGGTGTTATAATAAAGCATAATTTATAATAAAAGCATTATAAATTCAGCGAATGTCGTTTTATCTGAAGTGCTGTATACAAAATGTAGACTACATATAGGACGATGTTATAGCAGGACCTAAAGCCTTAGGCCCTTAAACTGGGCGACTATCTTAGAATTAGATCCTTGATATTATTTCCGTACGTGTCAAGAACCGCCAGGTGAAACGGCCTTGCAAATAAATATCCGGGTTCTGAGATATATCGGAAGGGAAGTAGTTATACATAATTAAAGAATTTTCCAAATTTATTGGTCCATCTTCCAAATAACAAAACAAAATACAGCTATTCTTCAAGGAAGACTCGTCAGCCTCCCTAACCTCTTATCATACAAAGTCTTACATACATACATCTCTATCATAACATTTCATAGGTATGCAAGGATTGACCAGTTCTTCAATCCTATACTATTTCATCAAAAATTCTATAATATAATCACCATATAGGCACAAAAGTTCAACACCCTATGGCTAATCTAACATTAACTCATAATATATATATATATATATATATTCCACATACCTCCGGTATTTCTTCTACTCTATATATGCATTGCGAAATTCAACGTCAAAACCACCACTGGGTATAAAGCTTCGTGTTTGCCAACCGCACCGTAATAGTTTATCTCCACAGAAGAGACCAGATTACATGTCTTTGCTCTGTCGGGTTCTGGACTTGTCTGTTCTATCCTATCTTCATACCTCAGTACCTCCACCGTATACCTAGCATCAGTCATGTGATCCCTGCTGATGCTGACGCCATTGTAACAATTTCAACACCATCCAATAGGTGATACTCTAAATCAAGAAGCATAAAATCTTCATTATAACAACATCACTATACGCCGTAATATTATTCCATTTAAACTTACGTCCGTATCACCATAATCTATTTATATGGAACGGCCAATCATATTATAAATATTACACGTTGTATTCGACAATCCTCCCTATCTACCCTAACTGTAATGCTATTTGCCCGGTTCTTTAAAATATGACCTTATAGTCCAGTAGAAATTGACGATGACCCGGACATTTTGGTTAAAAAGCCAATTTTTGTTTTAAGGTGACCAGTAGGGTTTCCTGAACTTCTAAGAAAAACCCAACCAAAATCAACCATGGGGAACTTTGTTTTTACCCCAATCCTTGTTTTGGGGTGTTTCATTCTAATTTCGAAGTAAAACTTTTTGTTTGTGTTTGTTAGTCATATTTTTAACTGTTTCATTTATTGGTTAATACATTTGTAATGATATGTATACTGTTCTGTTAAGCCACACATTAGTGATGGAGTTTAATTAATCAAGTAAGTAATTAACCAATTAATTAATTAATTAGTAATATGTTTCTTATATAGCACTTCGTCCCAACGCTGTTCTGGGATTTAATTAACATCTTGATTAAGATCACATGAAAGTCACTTATATCCCAAACAGTGAATGGTATGGCATTCAAACTTGAATATAACTAGGAGAAATCATAAATGTTCTACCTGTAATCTTGTAATACATAATTTATTAAACATAATCATCAGCATTACCATCGTCGTCACTGTCGGGTAGCTGTACAAGAGTTGGGCCGTTTGTGCACTGTCCTTGACATTTGCAGTGGACGCTACAGGCAAGACGCTTCTTTGAGCACTTGCAAGACAAGAGCAACGGATCGCTTGTACAAGATGTTCGGGTGCTGGTTCTTTGTCTGTGATGACGGGCTACTGAGTGTGCGTAACAGTGGAAGCCATATTTCTTTCTGTCCAATACCTTCTTCAGATTAACCCAAGTAGAAACCTGTAGGTGCACTCTGAGTGAATGAAAGTAGCATGCTCGACTTGTCGGCAGCATTCTTTCAATGGCAACATACTTTGAAGAAATTGTGTGCATGTATCGTAGATCGTCGAGACTTACATTTCAGTTGCTTTTGGTGTAAAGCGAAACCATATGCAGTGTCACCTCGATGCAGTATTACTGCCGAATATAGCAACGGATGTTCTCAGCTCTGTTGAAGATCCTAGAACTTTCATGTGTTTGACTTTGTCAATACCACAGATAACTGGCGTTGCATCACAGCCGGACATAGCATGTGCAAATGGCAAGCATTTACACATCTCCTTTCCGAGAGCATGTTGACCAGCGCTGATACTGATTAGTTTTTGCTTGGTTTGCATGTAAATAGTGGACTTGTTAGGCGCATGGTAAAGCAGGATTACAAGCAGATCTGTATCATCACAACGGACACATACGTTCTCGTGGGATTCTGCAACTTCTAGGATACACTTCGCAATTGTGGTATCCACATCTCCTTCTTCGCCAGCGTGACGCACCTCGACACCTTCTTTCTGCAGGTAAGTAGAGAGGAGATTAATGAGTTGCTGTTTGTTGTACTTGTTTGAAAGAAAACTACTTATGTCTGAAGGCACTCGAGTGTTACGTCCAACCAACACACCAGCGGAAAGGATATTGCCCAATTTACGTCGCTTCTGTTCGGGTTCCTTGGTCATGAGCACTTCATAGCTGTAGAACACTACGAACCAGGCCCTATCGTGTGCTGCCAAATGTAGAACGTAATCACATAAGATGAAAACACTTCATGAAAGGTACCTGTCTTTGGCCAGAGTATCTGAATCAGAACGGCACATACATCCACAACTGTGGTTTTGACGTCAATTCCATCATTGCAGACAACATGGGGATCGAGAGTGGTGATGTATAAAACTAAGTTAGACTTCACTGGCCTTCGCATTGTGCCATTGTCGTGGAATATAGCTGGGGCTACGGCTGCTAGCTCATATGAGAAGACACTGCGATCTGGTGGTCCAGAAGTATATGCCCTGGCCAATAGTCTCTGGTACAACTCCGTCGACGACACGCGCACTTCTTTTCCATCTTTCAGTTTGACAGTTTTCCTCATATCTGCGAAGATTTTGACTTGATCTGACTTCCTGAGAACTATGTCTCCGTACTTCTGATCTGTGCTCTACTGGTGGATTTTAATTCCAATATCCACAGCTTGGTCTACATTGACTCTCTCATCAGCTATGACCCCAGGGGCTCGTCATTGTCGGTGGAAAATGGGTTGTGACTTCGCAGAAAAGTCAGGAATTGGGCCAAATCAATGTTGTCCTGTTTGATGCGACAGGGAGTTTGATAATCGTAACCTCTCGAGGTCGTACGAGTTGGTATACAATCTGATGCAACAACCTGGTTTGTTGCCTGAGATGATTTAGTCACATTTTTTGAGGCAGTGTAAGTCATTCCACATTTGTCATGGACATAATGATCACCTGCATTATTTGATTGATCAGCCAACCCATCACCTCCTCGTAGTTTTGACACCGCCACCAATGGATATATCCCTTTCTTTCTAAGTTTAACCATTCAGCCACCCCCACCTTCTTAACAAATGACAGTTTGCTCCATGTCAGTGACCCGTTCCTGAAAAAGATGTATGACTATTATCTAGGCAATCTTCATAATATGCCTATGTGTACTATAATTATGGGTAATATGTTCAACAACAGTTGCTAACTTTACTTTATATAACTACTCAAACAGAGATTTCGGATCTAAAATGCTATCTTACTAACTCTGAATTTTTCACTGATAAATTATCCAAGGTCTACCGTTACGCCTTGGCTACAAAAGTATGCAGAATGTCATGTTTGGCTTACCGTACCGCACATTTTCAAATCGCTCAAGCACAAATGCATAATAATCCGTAACAATAATTACATAAATTTATTACAACTTTTCTAACAGTCTGTAAGCAAGTAATTAATACAATAGCTGTTATTTATTTATAATATAGATCCATTGTGTAAAATGTATTGAGGGGGTTTACGAAAACGGTTTGTTCTATTAAACACTACGAATTTTAGTGCAATTAATATATATGTGATATTACCGCTCGTGTTTGGATTTTAAAACATTGGCTTTTGGTACACAATGGTAAGATCTAATATTGTGGAAAACACTTGATTTCTTATATTAGTGAGTTAATGGATACATAAAATACAAATCAACACAAGTATCCTAACCGTTAACTTGCTGGCCAGTGGAAGTCAGTGCGCCAAAACTCATTTGCATTTATGTATGGACAGCCAATAAATAGAAAATGTTGCAAAAAGCGACTGACAGGGTACGTATATTGTTCATGAAACAAATTGAGATTCCCCAGGGTTGATTTTGGTTGGGTTTTTTCTGGAAGTTCAGGAAACACTACTAGTCATCTTAAAACAAAAATTGGCTTTTTAACCAAAATGTCCGGGTTTGGTAAAACATGTGCTGATTTCTACTGAACTATTAGGCCACCACTCCTGTTCTTTCACAATATTGCGTAACCACTGGTTGAGTTGGCTGAACAATTAAATAATGCAGGTGATCATTATGTCCAATGGCCTACAGGGCAACCCTAACACGAGTCAGCCAACCATAGCTTTACATTGTAACACTAAATGCAGTCTTTCACTGACGCTATCAACCTATGTTAAGTTCTTAAAATAACAATCTTGACAGTACGGTAATGCTTAAATTTGTGTCTTTTATGTGGTGAACTATGAAAATAAGTCATAGATGTTATGAAATATATCAATCATGTCATGAAATAGGTCATTACACATACTGACAGACCCTATTCATTTCTAAAACTTACGTATAGCTTATCATGGTTATACAATAGGAACTTATTTGTTAAATCACTCAAATTGACGGCTATCTGCGTAGGTACGAATAGTAAATTAGCGAAACTGGCGGCTATCTGCGTAGGTACGCGTAGTAAATTAGTCAAACTGACGGCTATCTGCGTAGGTACGCGTAGTAAATTAGTCAAACTGACGGCTATCTGCATAGGTACGCATAATAAATTAGTCAAACTGACGGCTATATGCTTAGGTACGCGTGGCAAATCACTCAAACTGACCGCTATCTGTGTAGGTATGTGTAGTAAATCGTTCAGACTGGTCCAGACATTTAGAACAATTTGCGTCGGTACACTTGCCACTGTTAAATGACCACGATTGTTTTCTGTTTATGCGGGAGACTTATGAAAAATATGAACTATTTTGTATACATAAATCTCTTCAGACGTTTTGTCAATAAACAAAGATTGTAGCATACTATCTAACAGTGACTGTGTAACATATAGAGACAATTTGCGCCAACACTAATACCTTCATAGATGACCGCTTCTATATGTTTCCGTACTGTAGTTCTTAAATTCGTGCTTAGTCGGCAAAAATCTTGGATTCAAGAATAATACTAAAACTCATAACCTGGCATCGGTAACCGAAAATGGACACAAATAAACATTATGCTTGATTATAACCCTATTTCTCTATCTTTTACAGTATGTCTATGACATTAGACATAAAATATAACCTATCTGACACACTATGAATAATACTAACACTCACAACCTGGCATTGACAACCGAAAATAGGTACTTCTCTGTTAAATCAGTCAAACCGACGGCTATCTGCGTAGGTACGATAGTTATTTTTACATTACGTTCTTGCATGCAGTTTTGATTTGTTCATAAAAATGGCGGGAAATCGGTGAAAACGGCGGGAATTCGGTGAACATTATACGTCATTAAGTAAGTACGCGGTGTAGTTTGGTTCAACTGGTAGAGTAATTAGGTTAGCAAGCATTTGAAACATGCGCGTATGTATGTAATATCGATCAGTGACGTAATTAAATAAGCACGCATGGTAGTTTGGTTCAACTTGTAGAATAATTAGTATTTGAAACTTGCGCGTATGCAAACAATCTCCTTCAGTGACGTCATTAAATAAGTACGCGTGGTAGTTTGGTTCAACTTGTAGAATAATTAGGTTAGCAAGTATATGAAACTTGCGCGTATGCAAACAATCCCCTTCAGTGACGTCATTAAATAAGTACGCGTGGTAGTTCGGTTCAACTTGTAGAAATTAGGTTAGCAGGCGTTTTGAACTTGCGCGTAAGTAAATAATCTTCTTCAATGACGTCATTAGTGTAGGACTGACCAAGTGTACTGGACAAGACACGTGTACCCGACTAAGCAAGAGTATCGCGTGCATCGAAACTGCTTTACTTTACTAATAGTCTTACACTTCATGACTGAAGAGAGTATTGTCAATATTAGGGTCATCGATTTGCGTAAAACAGGTTCGTGTACGATATGCAAGACACAGGAACAGTACCACGAATCAAACTTAATCAAACTTAGACCGACAACTTCCACGAATCAAACTTAGATCAACGAGTTGCAAGAACCAAACTTCTACGACTCTCTTCAGTCCACCGAATACACAGGCGGATCACTCTGTGTCAGGTACCCTTGTATCTATCGAGTTGTGGTCTTCGACACTGTGGTCACACTTAGATCAGCGACATGTACGAACCAAACTTGCAAACAAACCTAAAATCATACTTTTAAACTTACAAATTTGCAAACTTTCAGTGACAAACTCACAAACAAACCTACAAACATACTTTTAGACTTACCAAGTCGCAAACATACTCTGACAAACTTGCAAACAAATCAAGTTGGACGAACGAAACTTAGACCAACTTGTCTGACAAACGAAACACTAAACTTACACCAACGAGTTGCAAAAATCAAACTTAGACCAACAAGTTACACAAATCAAACTTAGACCAACAAGTTACACGAACCAAACTTAGACCAACAAGTTACACGAATCAAACTTAGACCAACAAGTTACACGAACCAAACTTAGACCAACAAGTTACACGAATCAAACTTAGACCAACAAGTTACACGAACCAAACTTAGACCAACAAGTTACACGAACCAAACTTAGACCAACAAGTTACACCAACCAAACTTAGACCAACAAGTTACACGAACCAAACTTAGACCAACAAGTTACACGAATCAAACTTAGACCAACAAGTTACACGAATCAAACTTAGACCAACAAGTTACATGAACCAAACTTAGACCAACAAGTTACACGAACCAAACTTAGACCAACAAGTTACACGAATCAAACTTAGACCAACAAGTTACACGAACCAAACTTAGACCAACAAGTTACACGAACCAAACTTAGACCAACAAGTTACACGAACCAAACTTAGACCAACAAGTTACACGAATCAAACTTAGACCAACAAGTTACATGAACCAAACTTAGACCAACAAGTTACACGAACCAAACTTAGACCAACAAGTTACACGAACCAAACTTAGACCAACAAGTTACACGAACCAAACTTAGACCAACAAGTTACACGAACCAAACTTAGACCAACAAGTTACACGAACCAAACTTAGACCAACAAGTTACACGAACCAAACTTAGACCAACAAGTTACACGAACCAAACTTAGACCAACAAGTTACACGAATCAAACTTAGACCAACAAGTTACACGAATCAAACTTAGACCAACAAGTTACACGAATCAAACTTAGACCAACAAGTTACACGAACCAAACTTAGACCAACAAGTTACACGAACCAAACTTAGACCAACAAGTTACACGAACCAAACTTAGACCAACAAGTTACACGAACCAAACTTAGACCAACAAGTTACACGAATCAAACTTAGACCAACAAGTTACACGAACCAAACTTAGACCAACAAGTTACACGAACCAAACTTAGACCAACAAGTTACACGAACCAAACTTAGACCAACAAGTTACACAAACCAAACTTAGACCAACAAGTTACACGAACCAAACTTAGACTAACAAGTTACACGAACCAAACTTAGACCAACAAGTTACACGAATCAAACTTAGACCAACAAGTTACACGAATCAAACTTAGACCAACAAGTTACACGAATCAAACTTAGACCAACAAGTTACTCGAATCAAACTTAGACCAACATTCACTTAGATGCACAGGTCAATTTAGCAAAATGGAACAAATAGACAAATAAAAAGGAAGCAATGGAGCAAGTAGACAGGTAAAAAGGGAGCAATGGAGCAAGTCGACAGATTCAAAGGGAGCAATGGACCAAATAGACAGTTAAAAGGGAGCAACGGACCAAAGAGACAGGTAAAAAGGGAGCAATGGAGCAAGTAAACAGATAAAAAGGGAGGAATGGAGCAAATAGACAGGTAAAAATGGGAGCAATGGACCAAATATACAGGTAAAAAGGGAGCAATGGAGCAAATAGACAGGTAAAAATGGGAGCAATGGACCAAATAGACAGGTAAAAATGGAGCAATGGACCAAATAGACAGGTAAAAATGGGAGCAATGGACCAAATAGACAGGTAAAAAGGGAGCAATGAGCAAATAGACAGGTAAAAATGGGAGCAATGGACCAAATATACAGGTAAAAAGGGAGCAATGGAGCAAATAGACAGGTAAAAATGGGAGCAATGGACCAAATAGACAGGTAAAAAGGAAGCAATGGAGCAAATAGACAGGTAAAAATGGGAGCAATGGACCAAATAGACAGGTAAAAAGGAAGCAATGGAGCAAATAGACAGGTAAAAATGGGAGCAATGGACCAAATAAACAGGTAAAAAGGAGGAATGGAGCAAATAGACAGGTAAAAATAGGAGCAATGGACCAAATAGACAGGTAAAAAGGGAGCAATGGAGCAAATAGACAGGTACAAATGGGAGCAATGGACCAAATAGACAGGTAAAAAGGGAGCAATGGACCAAATAGACAGGTAAAAATGGGAGCAATGGACCAAATAGACAGGTAAAAAGGGAGCAATGGACCAAATAGACAGGTAAAAATGGGAGCAATGGACCAAATAGACAGGTAAAAAGGGAGCAATGGAGCAAATAGACAGGTAAAAATGGGAGCAATGGACCAAATAGACAGGTAAAAAGGGAGCAATGGACCAAATGGACAGGTAAAAAGGGAGCAATGGAGCAAGTAGACATATAAAAAGGGAGCAATGGAGCAAATATACAGGTAAAAAGGGAGCAATGGACCAAATAGACAGGTAAAAAGGGAGCGATGGAGCAAGTAGACAGATAAAAAGGGAGCAATGGAGAAATTTTCATATCTTCTAACATAGGATTTGTAGGGCTAAAAAAGGAGGGGTAAATTTGCACCTCGAACTCAAAAAGTCGTCGTATACCTTTATGATAAATTGAATTGACGTTTAACATGGAGAAATGTCCTTATCTTCTAACATGGGGAAAATTCCTATCTTTTAACATGGGGAAAATATTTCCTATGTTTTAGCATGGAGACCATGATCTGTCGACAGTGTGCGCGCCCCGGTGCAAATCCCTATCTTTTAACATGGGATTGAACCACGCCCACGCACAGATGAGCTCTCGACACTGGCGCGCCCAGTTGCAAATCCCTATCTTTTAACATGGGACTGCACTTGCATTACGAAATAATTAATATACTTATCTGCGTTCATAACAATGAATGATTCTGCGGCGCTGTTCGGATGCGAGGGCGCCGATTGTTGAATGTTTTACTCGTTGCTCCGACAACCTAAACAGTCCGGCGAGAAATTGAACGCGCCGCCATTGTTGCTGCGAAGTTTCGGGAGTTCGCGCATTAAAATGAATTGGTGCGCTTTTGCCTAGGCATTTACGCGATCGCGCTGCGCCGACTATAAGTGCCCGGTCTCGGAGGCCAGCTGCTGAGGAATCGGCTTCTTCCCCCCCCCCGCCGACGTTCTTGTGAACTTGAAATTCCTGAGGCGAGCTAAGGACAACGGACATACACGGTAAGTCAGTTGCATGACGAGACCGTTGTCGATGCATGTTATGGTGACCCATTATTAGGACACGCCATGAGAGATAATGTTCTTATTATAACGTCTGAGCACTTGCCAAGTGCCGACGAGAAGCCAGTTGTATTTGCTGGTTGTTCTTGTGTTTATTTACGTTTGTAATTGTGTTTATTGGACGCGTTTGCCCGGCTGATGGTAGAGACTGCAACAATAGTGGTGTAGTGTTTGCATACAATTGAAACACACGAACAATCCAGTTCCTTATAAAATCTCTGAAACAATGCACATGAATTATATTGAAAATAAAAACAATTATGTAAGATGTTTTGAGACGAATCTGCCATTCTTGATTCGTGTCTTAGACAAATATTCTCTACAAATCTATTAATTTGTGGTGCAGGCGTTGTTCTGGTATTTGCAGGACCAATAACATTGAAAAGATTACTCGTCGTTATTGTTAGAAATATAAATGTTTACATAATCATTATTATAGTACATGGAAATATGGAATGGAGGATAATCACAATATAGAACTATAACTAAAATAACTAAGGAATAATAATTATAAATGAATATATGGTAAATGTATATAACAAAGTATCTACTTATACTGTTAATTATAGCTGTGTGAAGAGGTTACATATGTAATTGGCATATATCTAATAAGTGCGGGCCGCTCGTAAATGAAATGTGTGGTTTACCGTCGATTGTGACATGACAATAATTATTAGTACAACCAAGAAACCTACCTCGCGCAAACGCGAACATGTGTGTAGTAAAAGTTTACATATTTTAACAATTATCTCTATGTCACTATTCTTGTCCAAAATTATGGTAATTTCAATACCTAAAGTCACACCGATCGAAGGATTCCATTTCATTTAGGTAGTATATACTGTATGGTTAGCATATATTTCTGTTAACGGGACGAATCGAATGAAATGCAGACTATCTGTTAAAGACTGAAAGACAAGATAAACTGTCATACTAAAATAGTTCCTCCAAAATTGATCAGCCAGACAATTGTAAGAGCATTGGTTTATCCCCAGATCTTATGTGATAAAATGTAAATTGTTGAACAATATCCGTTGTATACAAATATAAGTATTTCTATTCATTTTAATACAATTAAAAGGAGTTAACCACTCATTTCGGTGGGTATCTTTGACATTTTAAGATGTTATATCATCATTGTACTAGTTGGTTTTATTATTACAAAACTTTGTTGCCAAATTATGGCATGTGATGACTACATTTAGCCGATAAAGTGATGCCAAATTTGTTCTGCCTGACCAATTGTGGCTCCGTACGAAACTTAACCGTGACAGCACCGCATTCATAGAATGAGCGAAAGCACAGAGCACTAGACCAAAACACAAATATAACTACATAAACAAACTTGTCTCGGCAACAGAATTATATACTAGAATACTACAAAATCACCAAAACATAAAATTCTGAAAGAACACACGTAGCTCATGGCTAAACTCAAAACTGTCATCGAGACCACCTTCGCCATCCCGTTGTTCTCCATGGCGGTACAGCATCTCCTGGTGATACCACTGCTGCAATATTCACAGAAGTGCAGGCAAAGAAGCACACTAATTAAAAACAAGGTGGCTAAAAATCTTGAACTGATAATATCCAATCATTCACCAAATAACCCTATAGGTAACGCAGTTTCTAAAGCTTCAAGATAATCAGAAAATCGCTTCTTCTCACAACTTAAGATCGTCAGTAACAATTAGATGAATCATCTCAAAGGAAGCACGGGTCTTCATGTGACGCCGAAACATGACACATTACATTTCACCACAACCACTTCTTCAATTTATTTAGCCAATTGCGAATCTGATACTTTGATGTTCATATTTCTTTAAGGTGGATACTATGCGCAGTCGGTTTAATACAATTGTGCGTTCTTTAGTTAAATTCATCATTAAAATGCTATCATCGTAAGATTGCATTTTCCTTGAAAATGTTCATAGAATGAAAAAAATGGTTCGGTCGAATTGAATGTAATACTAAATAAAACTGCCAAAGCAGAAAGTATGCACAAGACCACGGTCCCACCAAGATGGAAAATGCATAATCTGTTAAGATGGTAGAATCTGACACAGCGCTGAGCTGACTTGGTGCCATCCAGGGAACAGTCAAAACCACAGATGCCTTTCTGAGCAGGAATGTTATTCAATCTCTATAACAGTGTCAACAAGTTGGTGAATTCACCTTTCCCCTGGCTATACCATGGAGAATTACGACCTTAGGATTAGATTGCACTCTTACCCTCCCCGTCCAGTAGTGCGAAGAGCAACGAGAGCATCAACATCCTAATACACAGTGGCATTTCCATCACGCAGCTTGTAATAAAATGTCTTCCCTACCAGCCACCGACCGCTTCAGGAATGAACATCCGCAGCCAATTGTTAGAGGCAGGGAGTAAATATTATATTCTAAAAAAAAGTCATAATATCTATTTGCGTCAGTAGAGTGGAAACGGACGACTGATAAGCCATAAAAAAAACCCGGTACAAAACACTCTGCACCCATGATAATATTTGTTATACCAGATTACTGAACAAACTTCAGGTTTGTTAATTGTTATTTATTGTGTTTGTTTCTTGTAAACATATCTAAATATTCGAATGTCTACCGTCGTATAGCATTGTTTTGTAAGTACCATAGTGTCCGCAGTGATACAGTGTGTGTTATAAAGTGAGTGTAAGACATTATTATTATGGCTCGAGAAAACTACGTGTACGTCACAGGCAAACGTTCGTATTACCTACAGTTCGTATCACCTACATTTCCTATTACCTACGTGATTACGTCAGTAGATAGGAGGCGCTGTACGATCTCAAAAGCCTACTTATAAAAAAGAATTTAATGAACACTAAACGATTCGAGCACACTGCTGACGTAAGCAATAATGCGCTACTAGTCCTATGTATAAAAAAAGATCAAAGGCTTTTTGTTTGACACTAATGAGTTTCGGAAACCTACTTATAAAAAACGTGATTGATGAGCGATGTAATTTGATACTAATTGGATGATTGATTACCCCTACACTAGAGATGCCACCTAGCGGTGAGTGCAGAGAGTATTTTAGTCTTAGCGATCAACGCCGTACCTAGAGTGTGCTGACGTAAGCAATACGCTAACCACGCTAAAACCATCGTATAAACGTTTAGTTTCGTACTTAGTGACGTAATATTGCGCTAACCACGATAAAACCATTGTATATACGTTTAGTTTCGTACTTTCGTTTTTGATCGACCTATAACCGGGGTTGACCTTAGGGGTTAAGCGATGTCATCAACGCTAGATGCCACCTATAACCGGGGTAGGTCGCGGTTATATAAGCGGTGGCGGTAGCGGGTGATCGGTAGTCGGGGATGATGTCGCCGCCTATAAGGTTTGGTGGATCGCGGTCGTTCTTGTCGAATATGTATATGTGTCGAGTGTCGGCGTTCAGTCGGGGCTTTCGATCCGTCGAGCACGCCTATCAGTATAGGAAAGCGATATTCTACGACGATGTGGAAGGTGCCGAAAACATCAAAAGTTCGCAAAGCTCTTACGCAGCGAAACGACGCGGTTACGACATTCGACTAAAGAGAATGGCAAACAAATGGACCGACATTAGGGTGAAATGTAAGAAGATGTTGTTGAGGAGGAAGTTTGATGGATCGAGCGATTTGAAGGCTGCATGGTTGGCGACCGGGGACGCCGAATTGGTGGAATGGGTAGCGAGTAGGGAGGGTTTCTGGGGTAGCGGAATCGCGGGCGAAACAGATGTACCCGGGAAAGGTCAACTACATGATAGAGGCTTTCAAAGACGCGACGTCGTCGGCGTACGGCTATCTATTCGTGGATCTGAAACAGGAAACGGAAGAGGATATGCGTCTGCGTACGTGCATATTTCCGGACGATCGCCTTCAGTACGTGTACGTACGGAAGGGTGGCGGCGGTGGTGGTGGTGGTGGCGTCGGCGGGCTATAAGAAGAGAGGGACGACGACGCGTTCGTTTATTAGTCGCTATGACGGGGGCGCGGTGGCAGCGAAGAGACGACCGAAGGTGGCGGGACCAACGAATCAAATAAAGAGACACATCGTCGCCCTGCAGCTGATGGAGAGACATAGGCGGAACATCGCTCTGCGAAAAGCTCTAATCGCCCACGCGGACACAGGTCTCATTTGTAGTCTGTGCGATTGCGCGTACAACATTCTGAAAGGGAACGTGAAGTTGTCGCCGAAACAGAAACGCGTATTGTCGAAATACCGGGATCACCTGCGTAAACTCGTCGACAAACACATGACGCGTAAGCAGAAGCGTGCCATCTTGCAAAAGGGTTCGGGTGGTTTTCTGACGGCTCTGCTAGCGCCGTTAGCGAGTACCGTTATCTTGCCGCTGCTGAGACAGGTGTTCGGCGGCGGCGGAGGGTGATTGATGCAGTACGCGAAGAAGATGGCGTTGGTCGATCCACGATTGGTGGAAAGCCTTCTGCCACGTTTCGATCAGTCGTCGAGCACGCCCCGATCACGTGTGCTGAGTTGCCTTGACAGCGACATGAAGGACATTCTAGAACGTTCGGATTTATTGGAACGCGAAAAGGTAGCGTCGTACAATCAACTGCTGAGTCGGTACAATACGATAGAGGCAGCTTGAGCGGCGCAACCGGTACGCGTGTCGGTGGTCAATAGCGAGACGGCTCCCGCGGTACCGGCGGCGGCGGCGGCGGCGGCGGCGGCGGCGGCGGCGCCACCATCGTCGGAGACGATAGAACGCGAAATCATAGCCAAAAACGTTGAAAGAGAAGACGAGACTGCTGATCGAAAAAATGAAAGCCGATCCGTTGTCTCGATGGAACGATCGCGGTGAATTCATGTACGACGGTAAAGCGATCGCGGGGAGTAATATGGTCGATCTAATAAACGATCTCATGCGAACGAGATCGAAGACGACGGCGCCCGTAGGATGGCGGGAGTTCGGATTGCACATGAAGGATATGAATATCCCTATGGAATTCGTAGGCAACCCGCGCTATCGTTCGTACGTGGAGCGACGACGGAAGCAGCTACTAGAAGAGAGGATGACGATGCCGTCGACGTCTAGTTCATCAGCGCCGACTGAGCGGAGACGTCGAACTCGGATGCGAGGCGAACCCAAACGCAGATCCTCTTCGTTGGACGTCACGGCGTAGGATACATTGTCGTGATGCCGTCACGACGCGCGATCATCATTATCATCGTCGTCGGTTTCATCATCGCGCTTATCGCATTCTGTATCATCGTATCATCGTCGTCGTCGTTGTCATGGTGTCCGGGTGGAGTCGTCGTCCAAAACGAAAGCTTCGACAGCAACGAAACGACGACGACGAGCTGAATAACGTGTACTTCGATCCGAAACGGGTGGGGAGTTACGGAGGCGTCGACGCGTTGCACCGGGCGTCGAAGCTCCGACGTCCGGCCGTCGAGAGGTGGCTAGCGTCGCAGGACGCCTATACCCTACACAAACCGGTTAGACGTCATTTCAAACGACGTCGCGTCATCGTGGGCGGTCAAAACCAGCAGTGGCAAGCCGATCTGGTCGACTTGACTAGACTGAAAACGCACAACGACGGTATAACATTCCTATTGACGGTGATCGATGTGTTTTCGAAGCGGGCGTGGTGCGTTCCGTTGAAGAGTAAGTCCGGCGCGTCGCTCGTCGCGGCCTTCGAGCGCCTGCTGAACGACGACGACGAGACGCCGCACACGCTGCAGACCGATAAGGGGAGCGAGTTTTTGAACCGACCCCTGCAAACGTTGTTAAAGAGTCGCGGCATTCATCATTTCGTGACGCATAACGAGGAGACTAAAGCGAACGCCGTGGAACGGTTTAATCGAACTTTGAAGACGCGTATGTGGCGCTATTTTACGAAACACGAAACGCTGCGTTACGTAGAGGCGTTACCGGATTTCGTGCGATCGTACAACAACGCCTACCACCGAAGTATCGGTAGGACGCCGGCGAGTGTCGACACGACGAATCAGGAGGCCGTATGGCAACGACTGTACGGTGGCGACGGTCAACGACGACGAAAACCGAAACTACGCGTGGGAGATCGCGTACGTATCAGCAAGACGAGGGGTCAATTCAAAAAAGGATACATGGCTAACTGGAGCGAGGAGCTGTTCACCGTCGTAGAGGTACATCCGTCCGAACCGCCCGTTTATCGCCTGAAGGACGACGCCGAGACGCCGATAGAGGGCGCCTTCTAAGAACCGGAACTACAACGCGTAGTCGTTCCGAAAGACAAACTATATCGCGTGGAGGCGGTTCTACGGCGTCGTCAGCGTCGCGGAGGTGGTTCGGAGGCGTTCGTAAAATGGAGCGGATATCCGGCTTCACTCAACAGCTGGATCGACGCCGAGTCGCTCGTGGACCTATGAATCGTTGGATGCGTCACACCGGCTGCTGGCGACTGCACGAGGCGGGACTATGCAACGGATCTTCGTTCTTACCGTATAAAGGTCCCTGCTGCATCGACAGCGCACAGTGGCGCGACGATGTGCGACGACGACGAAACTACCTCGAGTGGCGATCGAGGAACGAACGCCGAGCGATCATCCGTCGTCGACGACGCGGACTCCATCGACGCTACAACCACTGTCGTCGAACCCGTTCCATGGCGAATCTGCGGCAACGAATGCCCTAAGGCCGAAATCGTATTCCTCTGTCAGGTCGTCGTCCTATACTTCGTCATCGCCGTTAGTATATACAATCTAACGAAAGGTCAAGGTGACTCCAACCTGTGGACGGCGCTGTTGAGCAGCTGTCTCGGTTACCTGCTTCCGAGTCCGTCTATGAGTGTCGGCGGCGGCGATCGACGACAACGCGATGGCGGTTTCGTCTGATTTTTATCTGACGCTGCCGAGCAACGCGTCTATGAAACGTCACCCCGAAAATACGTTGACGCACTACGTCACGGCGTTGCCGCGACATTTCGACCTGTCGGGGGAGTGGGAATGCGGCGCGGTGTCGGTACAGTATCCGCACACGTGGTACAACGTGAGAAAGAAGGACGCCTACTTCTATCTGGCTTGCGCGGCGGGCGAACCGGGTGTTTACACGCAGATAGATAAAGACGGTTCGACCGTGCTGATATATCGTCAGACGACGATTCCTCACGGTTTCTACAACAACTGTTATACGTTATTGCACAAGATCAACGAGGCGCTAGCTAGATTACACACCGATAAGGTCAAGGCCGTACTAGAATACTGCGCCGTCTCTAAACGATATACGCTACGAATGTCGGCGGGTGTCGAATTTATCATACCTCATTCGAGTCGTCTGAGCTACGTGCTAGGTTTCCATACCAACACGATCATGAGTTCGTCCGCGTTCTGTCCCGCGCCGGCGGTGAGACCCGTCATCAGCACGTCGCCCGCCGCGTACACGTTCGAGTACGAAGGTCGCAATACGGTGAATATGTCGGCGGGCATCGAGAGTCTGTACGTGTACACGGATCTCGTGGAACCGCGCGTCGTCGGTGACGTGTACACGCCGCTCATTCGAAACATCGCCGTCCGCGGTGAAAACGGTGACGTCATTTCGTGGACTACTACGTTCGTCAGGTCGGCGGACAGCTACCGGTCTTCGTCGGCGCTCGGGGTCAACGAGGTCACGGTCTGGGTAATCTCTTCGGGAGTCTGTTTCGAAGCGCCATGCCGCTTATCAAGAGAGGCGCGTTCGCGTTGGGAAAACGTGCGCTCAACACCGGCATGCACGTGGCGCGCGACGTCGTTGCCGGCGGCGATTTGAAACAGTCGATAAAAAGACGCGCGAAGGAGGCCGGCGCCGATCTTCTCGACGGCCTATTGAATTCGCAGCAGCGGGCACCACCGAAGAAGAAGAGAAAAAAACAAACGCAGCAGCGTCGTCCCCGCGGCGGCGGCGTCGGCGTAAAGAGAGCGCGCTTAGCGGCGACGACCGTCAGTAGGCGGAAGAGAGCGCGTCGAATGGACATATTCGACGAGTAATGAACGACAGCGGCGCAACGATCGAGAGCGGTCAGTGGATCGTCTACCAGCCGCTGACGTCTCTCGATCCTATCGAGTTCCTCATCACGGACGACGACTATAGGAACCTTCGAATGTACGCGCGCTTCTTAGTGGCGCGGGGGTCGATCTGACGGCCGCGCCGGTGTTGAGGCAACTCGACGCGTCGCTGAACGACGTCCTCGTGACGTTCTCGTCGCTGAGCAACGTCCTCGTGTCGTTGTCGTCGACCTACGGAAGAAAAAAACGCACCACGTCGGCGGCGGCGGGAGCGGCATAAAGAGAGCACGCCTAGCGGCGACGGTCGTCAGTAGGCGGAAGACGTCGAATGGACGACAACGATGGCGTTCGTGAACGGCTCGACGTGCGAGGGCGTGAAGGCCGAACTGGAGCTGTTTAGCGGACCGGTGAAGCAGACGAGCATCGAGAGTAGTCATTGGACCGTCTACCAGCCGCTGACGACTCTCGACGCCGGCGGCCCTATCGAGTTCCTCGTGCCGGGTTCGGGCGAAGACTATACGGACCTGGCGAGCGTTCAACTGTACGTGCGCTTCAAAGTGACGCAGGGGGACGGTACCGATCTGGCGGCGGCCGCCGCGGTGGCGCCGGTCAACAATTTCCTGCATTCGATGATCAGTCAAATCGACGTGTCGCTGAACAACACCCTCGTGACGCCGTCGACCAATACGTACGCGTACCGAGCCTACCTCGAGACGTTGCTAAGTTACGGTAGCGACGCGAAACGTTCGCATCTCACGGCGTCGTTGTGGTACAAAGACACCGCCGGACGAATGGACACGCTCGGCAACGCCAACGTCGGCTTCGAGGCGCGACGCCTGATGACGGCCGATAGCAACGAGGTGGAGATGATGGGACGCCTACACGTCGACGCGTTTATGCTAAACAAACACCTACCGAACGGCGTTGATACGAAAATACGCATAGTGCGCGCGAAGGACGCCTTCGCGCTGATGGGCGCGCAAGCCGTACCGGGGTGGCGCATCGTGCTGCAGGCGATTCGACTGCACGTGCGAAAAGTGAAGTTGAACCCGGCCGTCCAGATGGGACATATCAAAGCGTGGACGTTGGGAACGGCTAAGTTTCCGATGCGCCGCGTCGACTGCAAATCGTTCTCGATAACGGCGGGTACGCTATCGCACACGCACGAGAACCTGTACATGGGCGCGATTCCGAAACGCCTCTTCCTGATGATGATCGATAACGTCGCCTACAACGGCGACTACACTAGAAATCCGTTCGACGCGCGTCACAACGACATAAACTGACGCTCGTCGTCGACGGACGTCAGGTGCCGAGCAAGCCGCTGCAGCCGATCTTCCCCCACAACCGGTACGTGCGGAGCTACATGAATCTCTCATAAAAGGCTTTCGAGAACGAGGGGAACGACGTATCGCGTACGGACTTCGGCGCCCGCTACAGCATCTTCGGTTTCGACCTGACCCCCAACTGTTGCGACGGCGATCATTTCAACGTCGTGCATCAGGGGAGCGTAGGCGTCGAAATGCATTTCGGGACGCCGTTACCGCTTCCGGTGAACGTCGTCGTGTACGCGGAATTCGAGCCGGTGATGGAGATCGACCGGAACCGGAACGTCGTGTACGACTGGTAACTATGGATACGTTTCAACTGATGCGTCGTCTGGAACGCGATACGTACGCTAAACGTATCGTCGTCGGCGTCGTGCCTAAAGACGCGCTACATACCGCCGCCGCCGCCGTCACCTACCCGACGGCCTTCGTGTGCAACACCGACGACGGCGGCGAACCGGGACAGCACTGGGTGGCCGTCTACGTCGGCGCCGACCGACGAGGCGAGTCCTTCGATTCGTACGGTCTGCCACCGCTGCACGCCGACTTCCGCGCCTTCCTGCGCCGTCACTGCGGCGTCGGGTCGACGTACAACGACAAGCGGCTGCAGAACGTCATCTCTAACGTGTGCGGACAATATTGCGTCGCCTACCTTCTCCTCCGATGTCGCGGGATGCCGTTGACGACGTTCCAGAACCTATTCGGCACTAATCGGGTGAACAATGACTGTCTCGTATACGATTTATTAAAACCTCATCATTAATCCAGAACCTATTCGGCACTAATCGGGTCTCGTATACGATTTATTAAAACCTCATCATTAATTGCTTCGCTTTTACGTGTATAACAGAAGAAATAAAAACACACAATTGTTGGTGTTTATTATTACCCACACATACATACAGAAACTAACCCTAGGGGTGGTGGGGGTTAGGTTAGACGAGTTAGACGAGTGTTTACGAGTTAGACGAGTATCGGCGCCGTGGTGACGCCGTCGTCGAGCACGCGGCGTTTAGCGTAGAAGTAGCTCAACGCCGGGCGCTCTTGAACGTACGTCAACACGGACGAGTCTTTCACTTGGAAACCGCGGTTCCAGCCGACGCCGTTGCGACGGTCGCGCATTAGGGCGAGGAAGGTGTGCTCGTCGATGTCGGCGTTCTGTCGCTTGCTCAGTCCCTTCGTGCTGTACTTCGGACCGGCGGTGCCGCCGAAGCAGTAGTAGGTCTTGCTGCACAGCGCCACGATTCCGTCGCCGCGCCACTCTTCTTTGAAGAGTCCCGGCGTTCGACGATCGAACAGGCGTCGGCGCGCGCAGCAGGCCGGCTCCTCCCACGCTAGTCCGGCGATGCGCCGTCGTACGTTGGCGTCTACGTGCGCGTCGCAGCATTCGGCCGGAAACCAGAGCGAACGATTCCGGAAGTAGTGTTCGCGACGTTCTTCCGGTACGAGCGCGTCGACGTCATGTCCGGCTAGGGCTATGTACGCCGAGTCCGTGTCCATAGCGCAGTACTGGAAGAGCGGACGAGGAATGTAGGCGTCGACGAAATCGTAATAAAATTCCAGCATTCTCAATTTTGCGTACTGCAATACGAAATAGCCGATATGTATCGGCAGGCCGTAGACGATTTTACGCTTATTCAGCGCCACCTCGTACAGCGCGTCGTCGACGACGACGTCCAGTTGCCGGAAGCGCCGATTGTTGACGAGCATCGACGCGCCGACCGGCGTGGCGTACTTGATTTCCCGGTGCCGATCGACGCGCGTAATCGTTTTCCCGTAGGAACTGTTCCCGAGAAGTTTAAAGGTATCGGCGATGATCGATTTGTCGGGATCGATATCGCCCTCGCGGCGCGCCGTCGAAACCGCGTCGCCGAAGCGGCGAAAGCACGCTATCGGCGCGTACTCGACGATCTGGTAGACGCGCTCGACGACGAGACCGTGCGCCAGATACCAGCGTAGGAGCGGCGTCGCGAGCACGATCGCCGCGCCGAAGTAGCTACCGACGAGCGTGCGTTGAGGTCGCGTGAGGAGATCGTGCGACTCGGCGTAGTCGCGCATGAACGGACTGAGATCGTCGCGCGTGATATCGACGTTCTTGAATACCGGCTGTATCTCGGCAAACTTGTCGCGCAGCGCTTCCGGTACGGCGATATCGCACTGCACGAGGCCGAACAGAGAGCCGTCGCGCACCGCCTCCAGTATCGTCGAGAGCGTAATGGCGGTCGGTTGCCATCGTGACGCGTCGGGCGGTGCCGCCGGCGGTCGCACGGTGCGCCACTGGCACTCCCACATCTCGACGACTTCGTCGACGAAACGGCGCAGGTAGGCGGTCACGGCGATCGTCGCGGCGTACAGCGTCGTCATCGGTTGACCGTTGACGGCGTTCGTCGTCACGTGCGCCTGACACGTCGGGCAGCCGTGAAAATAGCAGCCGTGAAATTGATACGCCGTTCGCGTGGCGGCGCACCAGCCGTCGACTCGGTGCTTTCCGATGCGCTTCTCGCGTCCGTTCAACTGGTGACGTATACGCGCGCCGGTTTCCGCCTCCACCCATGTCAACCACTCCACGGCCATACGGCCGTAGCGGTGCACGCGTTCCGCTCGAAAGGCGTTCTCAACGCGTCGGCGCGTGTACCAGCCCGTCGGCATCTCCTGCATTATCGCCCATAGATAGAGGCCATTTGCGTCGTAGCCTACTATCGATCGGCACGGCGCGTCGCCGCCTCGAATCGACGTCACGTCGGCCTCGTGGTGGCGCGCGAAGATGATCGACGGGCCGCCGACGATCTGCGCCTGCAGCAGACGGTGGGGCTCGTTGAAGAGCGAGAAATGGATCGACGTCGGCAGGTCGTTGAACAGGTACAACAACGTCAACCCCGGTACGCTGATGGCGTCCTTGAACATGTCGATACGTCGGCGCCGATAGAAGGCGAACTGGCGATCGACGGCCTCGAGAAACGGCGCCACGTCACGATTGTTATACCACACAAGAAAATCGCGCATCGACGTCATGCCCTCGTCGCGCCACGCCGTCGCGCAAATTTCGTACGCCTCCGCGGAGATTCCCTCGCGTTTCAGCTGGCTGTAGAAAGCTTCGCGCGACGGCAGGGCGGTTTCGTCCAGACGCGTCAACGCGTCGATGTGCTCGTACGGAAAGTAGC
>CM034531.1:45043180-45084573 GCA_020002185.1 Paraescarpia echinospica
ACGAGCGGCAAATACTTCGGGAAAACGGTCCCTGCGTCATGGTCTTGGCAACACGAGGTAGAAGCTGACACTCTAGACACCTTCAGCTAACGTAATTAAGCCCCAAAGAACGCAACATCTAATTTAAAGTCAACACCACACTTCGAGTTGGCGTCTAGCAAAACATCATTAGCTAACCGCCCAGTAAGCGGTTCTACGTTTGATTCCAATAACGATAAATTAAATTCCGTTATAACGTTGGAAATTGATGTGCATAGCTATATGTGATAATTAGAACATTCACAGCTAAAAAGAAAATGTCATACGTGCGACAAAGCCAAATTAGTCCAAAAAACATTATATGTATATTGAAATTCGTCAGGCTCGGCAAGCTCCAGACAGCATCACTGTAGTTGTCAACACGCGACTCGTAGCTCTTTTAAAAACTCGTCAAATGATAATGCTGAATGATATTTCAAACTCAACTTTCTGTATAGGTTTATGTTCCTAAGACGTCGAGCTGTCACACAGCACAGTTGTGTTTCAATTAATTAACTATTAATATAACTATTTACGTACAAAATAAAGCGGCGTTATTGCATATGCCGAATTTCAATTTCTCGCGTTCGAACGTCGCTTCGAACGGCTGGTCTGCAGGTCGAAACTGCGGTCGCGTTGCGCTTAATTGGGTTAGCTCAGGGGCGGGCAACCTTTTTAAACGGATGCCAAATAACTGACTTGGACTAGGTCAGCGGGCCACACATTTATTTCTTAACGTTGGTTATGACTAGCCCAATGTTCGTGGAAACTGGTACTTTATGTTATGTTACGTATACAGTACAGGTATCTATATACCTAGGCATTCTAGCTCATAGGCGTTGACGCTGAACTTACACATTTTTGCAGTTTTTAAATAAAGAGTTGTTGTTATTGTGAAACATCAATGGCTAATTTTGAACAATTTACTCTTACAAATACACACTATTCAAGGTCTGCTGACATTAAATTGTTGACAAAGTGCTCCATGCACGTCCACGTGAGTTTTGCGTGTGTGATAGTTTTACAAACGGTTCCATCAACAAGTGCTTTTGGTTGCCAGATACACCTCACTGAATGTCACTCTGAGTGCCACAAAGCCACATTACATTTTGATAAACTTCATCTGTATAGTTTCCGGCGCGTAGTCGACTATAACGGCCTGTAAAACGAAATATACGAGCTCCGAGATCTATAAAACGCTTTGCGAACTCCTGCCTCAGCTGCTCAACAAATGCTTCGTTCAAGTTCGGCATTTCTAGTTCGTTTTCAGGAGTGTTGAGAAACGCAGTGCTGTCTCCCACAGTTGCAACTTGATTTCGAAGCCGAAAACGAACTGGAACAAACGAAATAGAAGAGTTCTTTTGTTAGATGTTCTCGTCCCTTCAGCAATTCAGCAGATTGACATGCTCCACGATGTCAACAAGAAACGAAAACTCGCAGATACAACTGGGGGTCAACAATGTCCGGCAAGCCATATATCTGGAAACGTCTGCTCCACGAACAAGCTAATTCCACGTCTCAGCTCGTAGACGCGACACTACATTGTGCCTCTACTCAATCAGCGCACTTCGCACCAGAATAGGACATTTTGATATTGCGCATTCAACTATGACTGCCAAAGCGCTTGAATTGCTAAAGCTTTAGACTACGGGCGCGAACGTAGTTCTCAGTCATTACGATCAGTACCTTTTGCATTTTCATTTAATTTCTACACAGGGTTTGTTGTGGGATAGATGATGCAGTGGGCCTGAAGAGATTCGCAATGGCACATGGATCGTGTCGAATCTTTCCGATCATTGAACAACTCTTTTTGTTCTTCCTCTCTCGGAAGGTGCACCAGGCAAACGTTCTTATTGTCATTCCGCGGGCCGCATTGCATACAACCTCACTTTTAGTCCGCGGGCCGCATGAAATAGCTTCGCGGGCGGCAGGTTGCCGACCCCTGGGTTAGCTAATGGTGTCTGTTAATGCTTATATCTACCATCATGCAATAGCATTGCAAGATTAATATAATTTGACAATTCTACACTACGACGACTAAGGAATATCGACGGACGTGAAGTTCACATTCTCTCCGACCTTCGTCATTTTGAACAAACAACAAGTATCAGTGAGCGTGTTGTGCTGTTTATGTAACGATGCTGAACTTTTGCAAAGATTTTTAAAATATTACTATCACAACTGTCAACTACCAAGACATCCCGTCAGATGACGAACATTTTTGCTAGTCTCTTTAATAATAATTAATAAAACACATCTTTATTTGAATCATATAATACTGTATCAATTTCGCTTTTCTGTCAACGCCAAACTCAGAAGTGGAACTGGAGGTTATTAAAACAAATTTATCATGGAATCGTACGCAAAGTTTACACAAAATATATTATGGGATTGGTCACTATTTCACTTCCGCATTAAGAAAAGACGAATAAAATGAAAGTGATTTTGATAATTTTATGGATACGGTACGGTCGCAAGAGTGAAAGCAATTTTTGTGATCATCATCAAATGTGTTATTTACACTTCCCCTGAAAGTATGGTGACGTTCTTACAATCTGTATAATGTACTAGTTAAGTCAATGTTACAATTGCAGCTAAATTGTGCCAAATGAAAATTAAATCGACATGGCCAGATGAGAAATAGTGGTTCAAAATACATTGCTTTTCAGGTTATTTTTTTGTATTTTTCGAATATAATTCACACATGTTTGTTAAAAATTAGTCCCATATGTCCCATTTGTAATAAATTACTTTCTTCTGTGAATCTACTTTACAGAGGAACGAAAGGTATTAAAATCCATGACTTGTAAACCAAAATGTAGGCGATTTCCTTCCCCTACCCTCTAAACATAACCGTCAAAAACAAAATAAAATCGCCGTGTTCAAATGTTAACAGTTTTTTTAAATTTTACTTTAATATAGTAAATAACATTGCTTTATGTAGCACTAGTTTAACAAGATTTAACAAGATTTAACAAGATTGCCACCCAGAGAATTAACTCTAGGTGGCAGGTGGACAAGGAAGCCCTTTGGCCTATCGAGAGTCCGACCCTTTTATCTATGTGTATCCCGCCCGTCTGAGGTATGTGTCGATTTTATTTTTAAACATATTCACGCTACTAGCACCCACACAATCAGTAGATAATCTGTTCCATTCATTTACAGTCCTTTGTGAAAATGAAAACTTTCTTATATCTAATCTACACTGCTCCTTTGCTAATGTAACTTCATGTCCTCTAGTCCTTCTATCTTTCTTAACTGAGAAAAAAATATTTCTATCAATATTTTCATAACCATTCAATATTTTAAACACTTCTATCTGATCTCCTCTCAATCTCCTGGTCTCTAGTGTTGTTAAACCGCATTTTTAGGCGTATTTCGTAACTAAGATCCCTCAGTTTTGGTATAATTTTAGTTGCTCTCCTCTGCACTCTTTCTAGCATATCTATGTCCTTCCTGTGATATGGCCTCCACGCTTGAATACAATATTCTAAATGAGGCCTAACTATTGTTTTGTACAGCGGTATTATTAGCTCTTTTTTCTTTTACGATATGTTTCGCCTAATTAATCCAAGGATTTGATTTCCCTTTGAAGCTGCAATTCCGCACTGCTCTGAAATCTTCATATTAGCACTAATGGTTAACCCTAAGATCTTTTCTTTTACAGTAGTACTTAGTACAGTACCCCCATTGTATATTCTACCTCTTCGTTCCCATGTCCTGTGTGGAGGCATTTACATTTCCCAAAATTGAACAGCATTTGCCACTTTTCAGACCATTTGATCAACATGTCAAGATCATCTTGTAAATGCTGTCTATCTCCATCACTTTTAATCCTTCTAAACACTTTTGTATCATCCGCAAATTTCAACACCTTGCTTGTTATTTCATCATCCAAATCGTTGACATATATTAAGAATAATATAGGTCCTAATACTGATCCCTGTGGTACCCCACTCAATACCGATTTCCAGTTTGAAGCCTCCCCATCAACTATTACACGTTGTCTTCTGTCAATCAGCCATTGTTCTATCCACTTTATTATACCATTTCCTATGCCATGGGCCTTTAGTTTCAGCAGTAATCTTTGATGTGGTACTTTGTCGAAAGCTTTTTGAAAATCTAAGTAGACGATATCTACTGGTGATCCCTCATCTACCATATTTGTTAAGCATGACCTCGCTTTAAAAAAACCATGTTGAGATGGGTTTATCAAGTTTTGTTTAACAAGAAAATCCACCATGTGATTTTTAATTAGTCTTTCTAATAATTTGCAAATCACTGAAGTTAAACTCACTGGTCTATAGTTCTCTGACTTGTTTCTCGAACCCTTTTTAAATAACGGTATAATGTTTGCCTCTTTCCATTCTAAAGGAAACACTCCCTCTTCTAATGACAAATTGAAAACTGTTGCAAGCGGTACGCTAATTTGTTCTACAATTTCCAATAGTAGTTTGGGCGGAATCCCATCCACTCCAGGTGATTTATTATCCTTCATAGCCCTTATTTTCTTGCTACCATTTCCGGGGTTACAATTAATTGTCCTAAATAGTCTGAATCTGCCCCCTTGAACTTAGCCTCTGGTACTGGCAGTGAACTAATATCTTCTCTGGTAAACACTGAACTAAAGTACTCATTCAGGTCTTCTGCCATTAAGAATCCCTCTGATATTATATTTCCAGCAATATCTTCTAGAGGACCGACCTTATCTTGAACTTTCTGTTTGCTTCGAACATACGCATAGAAACTCTTGCTGTCATGTTTTATATTACTAGCTAATTGTTATTCATAGCTTCTCTTTGAATTTCTAATTTCAGCTGTAGCTTGGTTAAGTGCTTCTTTATAACTGTTGTAGTCTTCATCGTTTCCAGTATATCTATTTGACTTCCACATCATTTGTTTATACTTAATTTTTCTAATGGCTTCTTTCGATAAGTGTTTCTTTTTGGACCGTTTCCCTTGTTTTTTGAAGGGTACAAATTTATCGACTATGCACTTAATTTCACTCTTTAATATATTCCAGCATTCTGTTGCTGTCTTACTTTTCAGTGTGTTATTCCAGTCTATCTTTTCTAAATATTTCCTCATGTCCTTATACCTTCCTTTGTGGAAATTTCTCCTATACTGCTTTTTACTATTCCTTTCTGATTTTACTTTGATGGTAAAATGTATCTGGTTGTGATCGCTACTCCCCAGTGGCTCACATATCTCGACATTGTCAACTAATTCATTCTGTGAGGACAAAACTATGTCTAACACATTCTCACCCCTGGTTGGTTCTAACACATGTTGAGAAAGGAAAGTATCTTGAACTAAAACTAAAAACTTGTGGTCCTCACACCCCATACTCTGAAGAGATTTCCATTGTATTTGCCCGTGGTTAAAATCCCCCATAATAATACAGTCCCGTTTGCTTACTTCCCTTATAGCATTTTGTATTTTTTCATTCTCTTCTATGCTTATGTTTGGACTTCGATAAACTAACCCAACTGTTAACGTTGAGTTTCCTGTAACTATGTTACACCAAACAGCTTCTTCGCAATCTGCTTCTCTTTCTAATTTTATTTCATAAGCCTGGATATATTCTTTAATATATAAAATAACTCCACCTCCCTTTCTTCCTATTCTATCTTTCCTAAACATTACATATCATGTCAGTCCCAATTCAGCATCTGATATATCGGTGGTGGTCCAGGTTTCGGTTATACCTATTATATGAGGGTCAGTATCTTCTACCATAATGTTTAGTTCATTTCTTTTGTTTACTATACTCCTTGCATTTAAACAAACACATTTACATCCAGCTTCAGAAGAGTTTTCCAGACTGTTATTTGCTGATTTATTTGTGCTGTCTTTATCTATGCCTCCATTTTCAGGCTTTTCTGTGAGTCCCCCCTGCGAATCTAGTTTAAATAGATACAACCTGTCCCACTGTCAACAGATCGCAACAGGTTCTCTGAGAAAACTGCTGCCCCCTTTCCACTAAGATGGAGGCCATCTCTCATGTACATATCTTCCCTCCCAACAAAGTATCCCCATAAATCTGTGAATCCCACGCCCTCTTCTTCACACATCTGCTCAACTAGTGCGTTGATCGCCATCCTCTGCAAGTTTCTATACGTTGCCCCCCTTCCTCCCATTACTGGCAAAATTCCTGACAGAATAACCTGTTCAACTCTTGTCTTCTTTAGCTTCCTCACTAACTGTCTATACTTCTGTACTATCGCAGTTGTTCCCTCCCTGTCTGCATTATTTGTTCCTACATGTACCAGTATAGACCCCCCCTTACCATGTCCCAATACCTTCTCTACCCTGTCAATCACATGTTCAATCCTAGCCCCCGGTAGACAAACAACGACGTCTTTCCCCTTGCTCAGTGTCTTGTCCGTCTTTCTCATAATGGACTCGCCCATAAACACCCTCTCTTTCCGCATTGCCCCCTCAATCACTGCCTTCGGTTTTCATCTGTCTGGTTGTTGTCTTTCCCCCTGTCGTCTTCTCTCCTGTCACATTCTCTTCCGATCCATTCTTTCCTGTCACTTTTTCTCTTGTCACCTTTCCTCCTGTCAGCGTCCCTTTTATCTCTTCTATCACATTTGCTCTCACTTCCTTTCGACCCTTCATCTTTCGTCCCATCTCATTTTCTTCTCTCCTCTCCCGTCCCATCTTCCCTCCCTCCTTCTCTACGGTCACTTTCTTCTCAGTTTTCTTGCCACTACTATTCTCCTTCAGTCTTGCAGTATTCTCACCTCTCTCTCTGTCGTCTCTCTCCATTCGACCTGCCTCCTTGCTAATTCCCATCTCCATTCCCTTCACAATATCTGTCAACCTAACTATCTCCTTCTGCAGACACTCCACCTTCCAACACCCAATGCACTGAAAGGTGAATCCTTCCTCCATGGTTTCTGCCCATGACTTCCCACAGCCGGACAATGCAAAATCTACCCAGCTGTGGCAGTGATCGCACACCAGGTGTCGCTTTGCCTTGACTTGCCGCTTGCAAGGCGCCATATCCCTATCAGAATTTATTTAATAACTTAACTAACTTAGTCTTTATAAAAACTGTTTCCTGTGTACTACAGCACACTTTAGGTTACAAATTTCAATTACACAGCCGACTATTTATCCTGTCACGAACGCTAACATTACCGGTAGTGACCTAATTTAAGTACAATTAATTACGTTACGTTAGGCTGCTTTATTTATTTAGGTTACGCCGCCCTACTATCGCCCTTGCTTAGTTATAACAACAATGCTACCTAATCAAAATATCTAGCAAGTACTGGCTTATACATATATTATATTATGTAAGTAGTTTGATGGTTGTTACTTTATCTCCTATATATTCTACCACATAATCAGGTTTGTTAAATCTTGTTTACAACTTATCGAAGACTAAGGCTAAGTGAGTTACCCTATTATCACTCACTATACTAAGGTGTTCTAAAATACTTTAACTAACTAACTTTAAGCACAACTGCTACTCAATATATGTTTATTGCAACTTTATGAATGATATTAAGGCAAGAATAATACTTATCAATCTGTAATTCCACTTGTTTATCAACTTTTCTGCACCACCAATTTCTACGACCTATCCCCGCCAAATATATCGAGTTTTGAAAGTTTATGAGTAGTCTGAAAACATTTACCTCCAAATTAACAGAATATAAGATAATATTGTTATCACTAGGTCAGGTATAGCATAAACAACCATTTCTCACGCATACCCAAACAGGGATCGATTTCTCCCTTAAAAGTACTTATCGTTGCTCAGCAAACACACATTTAACAGACCAGTAGTCATCTGCAGTGGGCAGGCAGGTTGTGTGGATGTCAATGGAACAAGCTTGCCGTTATCCATACTCTTCATACGGAGGGAAGACGGGATTGCCGACTTGAGCACTCTTGTCTATCATAGTCGCCAAAGCTGCACGTTTCAAATGCAGAAGAAATGCATCTTCTGTTGGTGGAAGTAATTTCAACAGCGTTAACTTGTTGTCCAGGAACTTGTAAACTCGAAGCTTTCCAAGATCCGATCCTTCGAACGCATCGTCTTTGTTGGTGTGCACAGCGATCAAAAGGACCCTTGCCTGGGTGATCACGTCTGCTGTTATACAAGCATCATCTTATTCGGCAAAGTTGTCAAGTGCAGATATGTATGTTGCCTTGCTGCGGTTCATCCACACCTTCTTACCAGTGAAATATGGACAGCTGGTTGTGTCTCGCCCACTAAGGCTGTAGGAAGGGAAGTACATGGCATTGCGCGGGTCCAAGAGCAGCAGACATCTCATGGATCGGTAGATAGCTATCTGGTGTAGTTCGAACACACAGTTCTGGCAAATCTTTGACAGCGTGAAAGCATAATAGACGCACATGACAATGATTTCTGTGTCATTGGCGTGAATAATCACTCGGTCGACACCTTCATTCCGGACACTGTATATGGTGTGAAGAATTACTCTGGTGTCTGCCTCTTATTGAGTTGACTCCAGGTCAGGCACTGAACCCACTACCGAGGTACAGTCGCGTCAAGCCCATCGTTGGTGCTAGCTGCTCTACCTTATTCCATGTCTCACATAGAAAGTTCAGCAGTCCCGCCTTTTTGGCCGACACAGAGAAGAACTCCTGTGGATCAGGAGCTCTGTACTACTCACATACCTCAAACAGCCTTGCTGGTCCTGACCGGGTATATCTGCGTGGCTGCATGGATGACGTTAGGCTTTGGGCATTGTACCGGTTTGTATGATCCTTGTACCAGCAGGTACATCTTGAGTAAGTTTCCTCTTGTAGCATGTTGCAATGGTTCCAAATGGTTCGTCTTTGTGGAATGACCAACGGCGAACAGCATCGTCCGCAGGAGGGCAACAACTTCGTCGTTTTTCCCTAGAGCGGCAGCTTGGTCTGTTTAGTTCTTGGGCTTCACATTCTTCTTCTTCTTCCGTTTGCTCCCTTGCGGGGTGGTGTCCACTTCACTTGGTAGCTTCTTCTATTTTTTTATTGGTTCTTTCTACCTTTCTCTCCCGTCCGCAATGGCCATCCATTCATGGCTGTTTACACCAGCCCTCCCCAGGTCTCGTTTTATGCTGTCGTTACATCTCAGCCTAGGTCTTCCTCTCCCTCGCCTGCCACCCTATTCTACTTTCCACGCTCTTTTCGGCAGTCTGTCTTCACCCATTCTTTGTACATGTCCCGCCCATCTCATTCTGTTTCAGGCTACTTTCCTCTTTAGATGTTTTTTCATTCCAATCTCCTCTCTCAATTCCTTCATCTTCCTTCCATCCTCTCGCGTTACTCTATATATTCTTCTGACCCAGTTGTTTTCTGCTACCTGTAGTTTCTCCTTCTGTCTCTCTGTCAGTGCCAATGTTCCCAAACCATGTATACAGGCTTCCAAAACTTTTCCTTTCAGTTGTTTCTTCAATGTTTCTGTCCCACATAATGCCTTCTACCTTCTTCCATGCTGCTGCTCCTGCATGCACCCTCCTCTGTATGTCTTTACTATTTCTTCCATCCCCACACACTGTGCCGCCTACATGCAGATCTACCTCCTGTTCACCTACCCACATTACTCCAGTCTTCTCCAGATTCATTCGGAGGTCGTGTTTTCTGAAGGTGTTACTCCATTCTTGCAATGCTTTCTGTAGTTCATCTTTGCTATGAGCCAACACTGCTAGGTCGTCTGCATACTTTATCTTCTTAAGTTCTTCCTGCTCCGATATCTTACCACTGGTCAAGTTCATCACCATAATGAAAAGCAGGGGACTCAAGACACTTCCTTCTCTGAGTCCTACTTCCACTCCAAATTGTTCCGATCTTTCTCCTTCGACTCTCACTACCGCATTTGTCTCCTTGTACATTTCCTCCACCATTCTGACTCCTGCTTCTCCATCCTCCATCCCCCTCATGACTGCAAATGCGAGTTCTCTCGGCACGGTGTCAAATGCCTTTTCCAGATCTACAAAACCGAATTCTACATCCTTTTAAAAGTATCTCTTCTTCTCGATAATTTGTCTGATGGCAAACAATCCATCATCTGTTCCTCTCCCTTTCCTAAATCCCAGCTGATTCTCTCCGATTTTGGTCTCCACTATAAGCCTCACCCTAGCATCCAGTATCTTTTCCAACAATTTCAGGTCTTGGCTCAGTAACGTGATGCCCCTGAACCTTCGTGGGTCATGGATGTCCCCTTTCTCCTTCCATATCGGCACAATCAATCCTCTTCGCCATTCTGCTGGTATATCTCCTGCTGTGAAGTACACATTAAACAGCCTCGTCAGCCACTTGATTCCAAATAGTATGTTTGTTTTCACCATTTCCACCGAGAGTTCATCCACTCCTACAGCCTTTCCGGTTTTCATCTTCTTTACTGCTTTCTCTACCTCTTCTTCTAGTATTGTCCTCACCTTCAGCTCTCTCCTTACAATATGGGGTATCTCTATCTCATATTCTCCCTCCGGGATTCCCAAATACCCAGTACTTGTTTTGCTCCAGTGACCAGTGGCCCGCCGCTTCTCTTCATTGGTGATGATCGAATTGTATCTTTGCTATATCTCTCTCTATTCCTGGCAAGTTTGAAGATCACTTTTTTCCCTCCATCTTCTTCAATCCTATCGCATAATTCCTATTTTTCATCTCTTGCTTTAGCAACCGCCTTATTTGCTGCCTTCTTCTTCTCCCGGTACTTCTGCTTCAGCCTTGACTTTTCTTCGTCACTCGTTTCTTCCAAACACTTCAGTGCCAACTTTTTAATTCGCATTGCTTGTTCAACTTCCTGGTTCCACCACCACTGTTCTTTCTTCTTTCAGCTGTTCTAACAAAGCCTTCCTTAAGTGCTTTCCACTCTGATTCCACATCCTCCCTTTGTTCTTGGAGTAGCCTGAACGTCCTCTCTACTTTGGTTTTGTATTGGTCCTTCACCTCTCCTTCACATTTCCACCATTAGATTACTTGTCTTTGTTTCCCCTTTCTCTGTTTGCCTCTTCCTATCCACATTTCATAAACCAATGGTTTATGTTGGCTCGTTATGTGCTCTCCTGCCTTAACTTTGCAGTCCCTAACATTGTTCAACTGGCTGCTTCTAACAATCAGCATATCTATCTCTGTTATTTTCTTTCCACTTCTGCATGTGAACTTGTGTGATTCCTTGTTCTGAAAGAAGGAGTTTACCACAACTAGCTGATTTCTGCCTACTATTTCGATCAGATCTTGTCCCTATCTGTTTCTCGTTCCATATCCGTACTTTCCCAAGGTCTCCTCACTGTGCTATCTCTTTCCTACATGTTCATTTAGATCGCCTGCCACAACTAACATTGTATCCGGCTCCACATGACATGTTTCTCGCTGGTGCCTGAGTCCCAGCGCATTGGTTCCCCCGCACGCGGTTGCCAATCTCGTAATTACTAAGTGACATAGCATATAATTGAGGTCATTTATTCGAGCCACATGGCGCTGCCCATGCTGACTCATGTGGTGGGTTTGTCTTCCAGGTTTTCCTTCCTGTGGGTCAATGTCTTCCATGACTAGTGGACTTGATCTGATCTTGGTCTTCACAATCTAACTGTGAAATGTCTTCAGATTGACTATGGTTGTCTTCTTCTGATCACCTGATATCGAATCAGACAATGCCTTGATACCAAGTTCTTTTATATTGGTTAGGTGACCCTCCACTTTTTGCATTGCGCGCTGTCCGGTTGATATATTGATAAGACCGGTGTGTTTCGTCGTGAACGGGTTTATTTCTACGCCTGCCACAACGTTAAGGACCATTTCTGCATCCCTTGCCACACGCGTTTGACCACATTCATGGTGTGGATTGGCGGAGTTCAGATGCAGCATCGACTTGTGTTGTGCCGACACAGTGGCAGTGACGGACTTTGTGTAAACCCACTTGGTCCGAGCAGCAACGTTTAGGGTGGTGCCGTCTAGGCCACTCTCTTCCTTGGCATCTGCATTGTAGGTTTGCTCTAGGAGCACGTCAGGAGATACTACAATTCATAATGTAATTGATCAGCAAAAAATCTAAAAATAGCTGCATGAAGTTTACACGTTTAACTTTAATGCGTAGTATTTATTGCAACACAGTGAGGCATTATGTACAAACCGGGGCGCTATTTGGGCCTCAAACGTTCTATTAGACGCAAATATTGTTAAACATGATATGCCTGAAATGATGTGGAATGACTGAATGAATGCACTGAGGTATTACATTTAGACAAAATGTAGTTATAACAACGAAATCGAGGTGGGCCCGGATTCAAAACATAGCCGAAATATCTTAATTGGACACCCAGCAACACATCTGCTTACTAGAACCTCAGTCTCACGTACTAAGTCTTCCTATTTAAGAAAATTGTAAACACACACCTACTGCTGACATTACTGTTTGGCATGTTTGTGATACGAACCTGTTAATTTTCGAACGTAAACAAACCGGTGTTCTCACTCAAAAAAGGGCAAATTTGTAAACGGAAAGTGTTACAACACTAGTTCGTTGTGGGTTTAGAAGGGCGTCTTTAGGGGCTATTAAATATTGTCCAGTAACTTTATTCAAAGTTATCCACCTAGGTTGTGATCCTAGATATGTGTATAAGTGTTTTGGAGGTAAACCTTTTACAGCATTCCATGTCTGTTCAACCCACTTGGCCCCGTGGGTACAATTTTCATGGTAAGGCCTACATATACAAAAGGGGGACCTCACGAAGCCCTAATCAAGACGCCAACGTACAATGTTATTTTAGCCATCTAGCTAGAATATTAAAAGTATATTGGTCCAAAGCATGGTTTCTATATATCTTGATGTGAGTTTTTCATTTATCGCCGACGGGACGTTATATAATGACAAATTAAATGCGATGAATATACGATGACGCTGTTATCGGGATTCCTATTGAATGTCAACTGGGAAATTAATTGGCTAGATAATAGTGGTAAAGCTCGCGGACAATCCAAGTGTGCAGTTTCATAATCGTTGCCACTCGTGTCAGTCCTGCCATGGTTTGGCGTAAAAAGATGGTTGACATTTGAGTCGCGGTGTCGCCGTATAGGAATAAAGATGGGATCGATATGTTCTCCTTCTCTATCTCTATGTCTCACTGTCTGTCTGTCTGTCTGTCTGCCTGTTCTCTGTCTGTCTGTATGTATGTCTGTCTGTCTGTCTGTCTGTCTGTCTGTCTGTCTGTCTGTCTGTCTGTCTGTCTGTCTGTCTGTCTGTCTGTCTGTCTGTCTGTCTGTCTGCCTGTTCTCTGTCTGTCTGTCTGTCTGTCTGTCTGTCTGTCTGTCTGTCTGTCTGTCTGCCTGCCTGTCTGTATGTCTGTCTGTCTGTCTGTCTGTCTGTATGTCTGTCTGTCTGTCTGTCTGTCTGTCTATATGTCTGTCTGTCTGTCTGTCTGCCTGTTCTCTGTCTGTCTGCCTGTTTGTCTCTTTCTCTCTGTGCCTCCCTGCCCCTCTCTGTCTATTTATTTCTCTCGCTCTCACTCTCTCTCTCTCTCTTTCTCTCTCTCTCCCTCTCTCTCTCTCTCTCTCTCTCTCTCTCTCTCACTCACTGTCTGTCAGTCTCTATTCGTCTATGTTTTTGTCTGTCTGTCTGTCTGTCTGTCTGTCTACTTTACTCTCTCTCTCCCTCTCTCTCTCTCTCTCTCTCTCTCTCTCTCTCTCTCTCTCTCTCTCTCTCTCTCTCTCTCTCTCTCTCTCTCTCTGCCTCCCTCTGTAGCGTGAGTATGCGCGTGAGTGAGTGAGATAGAGAGGGGGAGGTAGACAGGGAGAGAGAGGGTGGACGTCTTAACATTCAGTCTGTGGTAGAGAAAAGGTAAATGTTATTTCAAAATAATAGATATCCCATGAAATATCCTAAGAAAATCCATAAACACGATATATTATTTACTACACATTGTCAAGACGCATGGCTTAAACAGGACACTGCAAGCCATAAACAGTAGCTTGTATTCCCAATATCGTGATAATCACGACACGACTCTTATTTCCCTGTCTGTCAGGGTGAGGCTCGCGTCGATTCTGATCCTCGAGTTCTGTGTTCTTTTCTCCTGACTGATCTTACGCTGGTCTATCCACAAACCTATCTTTCGCTCTCGTTTTCCACCTCTCTCCCAATCCTTCCAAATTACTCTTTACAAGGGCCTCCCATCACAGTCTAGGTCGTCCTCGCCTCCGTTTTCTCTACCACTCTCCGGGCATCTGCTTTCTTTGCCAACCGTTCTACTCCCATGCTCTCCAAGTGTCCAGCCAACTTTGACTCCTCACCAGCCTCTTCTTAAAACTTTCTTTTACTCCAACCTTCTCACTCAACTCCTCTGTTCTTCCCTTATCACTTCATTTCATTCCCGAGTTTCATATGAAAAGTTGTTTTCGGAAACCTGTACCCTCTACTGTTATGTCCTGTCATTGCCATAGTCTCTAGGCCACACAGGTTTGACTAGTCACTAATCAATACTCCAGCTAGCTGACATTTCACCGATTTATGTCCTCAGTCGCTAGTGGCTTACGTAGTTTAAAAAAATTATTATGATCATCACTTTTGACCTCGTGCATTATTACATTATTATTGCTTTGATAATGGAATCACATTTCCATTTTCAATTACTTTTGTTGTAGGAACGTTCCTAACAAGATTAACATGTTTATAGTGCAATAACAGAGACCCACAACCATGTCATGACAAGCAGCGACTACTTATATTAATGTGTCTTGCGTAACATCTATGCGCCAATGATACTTGTCTTAGTGTATATAATTTGATATGACAGCCACATAGGCCAAAGCAGCTTGGCGTTGTCGATGACATAGTTATCCACTTGACGAAGGAAAATGATGGATGTAAACGCTACAAACAGCGGCAACGAATCTGGTAGGGTTCTGCAGAATGACATCAACTTGTTTCTAGCGCAAGGTAACGTGTTGCCGGTCATGACAGCCGTGAAGGTGGCGATCGGAGTGACGGGTGTCGCTGGAAACTCTCTCGTCGTGTGTCTTATGTACAAATTGAAGAAACTCTTCCAGAACTTGAAGACAGTTTGCATCATCAATCAGAGCGTACTCGACAGCTTCACGTCCGCTGTCCTCATCCTGACGTCCCTCCTCAGGACAGACCTAATGACCCCCATGGACAGCGTCTCTGCAGAACTACTCTGTCGAATTTGGCTGTCACAGATTCCGCTGTGGAGTTTGATGACGTCATCAACGTTCAACCTAATGGCGATCTCTATTGAACGGTACCTGGCCATAGCGCATCCACCATGGCACCGGACTTCGTTTTCAGAAGCTAAGATCCGTGTATCAGTTGTTGCCATCTGGTTGTTTGGCTTCGTTTACATGCTATTGTTCATGGCGCCGACGACAGGGGTTGTCCACGGTGTGTGTCTTCGCGCCTACTTCTGGCCGTCGTTGGGTGCTTTGAGAGCGGTTGGTTTGTTACACATCGTTGTTACCGTAGTTCTGCCATTTGCTGTGCATGCTGGGTGCTACGCCCGAATCCTGGTAACACTTCGCACACGCCTCCCGCCAACACCAAATGACTGTGCTACGATATCAGCTCCCAAACCATGTGCATCGATTCCCAAGTCGCAACATGCAAATGCCGAAATAAACATGCATGAATTTAGACGCAAACACTCTCTGCAACCGCCGCGGAACTCAAAACGACATACCGGTGGTGAATTATCGCTGACGGATCCTCCCGCAAACGAGGCACGTGAATCACCTCATTCACCCATGGAAAACCGGACGTTGTCTTCTCAAAGCATCGGGCAACGCGCCTTATACAACCAAAACGAGAAAGTGAAGAAAGGCATTATCAAGATGTTGGCAACTGTCATGGCATTCTTCTTTATCTGTTGGATGCATAACATGCTTTACATTCAATTGTGTAATGATTCAACGAAATTTAAGTACAAATTCTTTCTATACATGTTCGCTGTAATCTCTCGCCTTTGTTGTTTAACGAAATGCGGTTAATCCGTGTGAAAGCCCGCATGTAACCGGAGAAGCACTAACATGCTCTACCGCTCTGATGTTATCTTGTACGTCTTCAAAGGGCATGTTCATCGAAATGTTTGAGAACACCAAAACGAAATTAAGACAACCGTGGCACTAATAGTGGCTGCAAATGAACGAACGAAAAACCATATTTCCTGGTCTTATTCCTCATCATAATTACAACATGCGAAGCGCCGAAAACAAATGAAGCTTGAGATTAATACAACATAATAACATTATTACTTTTTATGTAATTCTACACGGTACACCGGATCAGAACCACTGTGTAGACAAATGTAATGCAGCTATTGGCGTAGCATATTTTCCTGCAGTAGACCTAAGCCTTGTTATTGAGCATACAATTCTCAATCAATCCCCAATGATCGCGGTATTGCCAATGTCTGCAATAGTAGTGTTATTTTTTCTGCAACCGGCCGCCTAGGCTCATATGTTCCATGAGGTTCAAATGCAATTTCCGGTTACCGAGCATACGGAGTGCGGTATTTGTTTTAAGGCATTGTCTGATTATGTGTTGTAGCAGCATTGGTCAGAAAACTGGCACATACGAATTCACATTTGTACGCATTGACATTCAAGTTCTCAACCAAGAACTTGCTACACACGTTACACACCACACGCACGCACGCACGCACGCACAAACAATTTATTTATTATAATGTATATTGATAATTATTTACCATAGATAGACTGAAATGAATTACTGACAAAAAGACGGCAGCAGAAAACTGAGATTTTGTAAAAGGTGAGAACTGGTGTATCTTTGATATATTTTCTTCCCCTAAAACGCAAAAACAAACAAACTACACAACACAGCTCCAACTGATGGCAGGAAATTTATAAAGTTTGCGTAGTATCATTCAGCAAATAATAGAAACGATACCAAGTTCTGAATGTTTATGTATGGAAGAAACAACATTTTGTTTATAATGTGTGACTACTGGAATGGAATACTGGACAGCGGAAACCTAATATCAGATGTATTTCGAATGGCACATGACTTAAATGTGTATTTGTATCTATCTCAGTATGTTCCAGAGAAGATATACATTCATTCCCTGAGCATATTACAAAATTTAAGAGAATAAATTGAAACAAATAAAATATTTATTTTAAACTCACTTCAAGACCTTTTTCAAATTAAGAATATTGCCTCAAAATATAAGGAGATAATCAAATGTTACTGAATGATCGGGATTCTACGCAAAGCGGTAAAATTTCCTTGCAAGTTGCAAGCATTCTATTTGTAGAAACACAATTCGTTATATGACACAATGGAAATAACCATGGTCGAAGAATATGAAACAATTGGATAACACAGTAGGCAGAACACACATTTGCATCATTCTGAAAGAAAAAAAGATAAACGAAAACAGCTTGTTTCTCCAAGGCCCATGCACGTTGTTGCAGCTTCTCTCTCTCTCCTTCTTAAAAAAACATTGGCCTACTACTATATATAGCTGACTTAATTTATTCCTTGGAAAGTTTCCAGCAGTTGGTGTGACAAATTAACCTCTTGTATGTCCAGTACCACCGCCGAGTGTCACGTCTGTATATCTCCAGACATACATATCATGTTCGCCCACATTACTTTATATTGGTGTGCTAGCATCCTCGTCTTCTTTCCCTGTGTGGACTGGTAGCTTGTGCACAAAGTAAATTAGTGAGAAAGAACTTTACGTTTTGACAGTAACCTGGGAATGTCCTCGTCACAACGTTTAATTTGCAAACATAACATTTCTTACAAAGAAATTGCTTTTGTTTTTCAGAAGAGCAACATGTTCCTTACACATCAATACCGTTAATGAGAAATGCCACTTATAACTTCTGGACATTCTTATAATGACTTATTATGTTTTATTTTTGTGGAGTTTTAGAAAAATATATATTTCATATAGTTGACGGATGTCAGGCATGATTAATTTGTCTAGACAAGGAAAATTACTTTTCACAGTGATTCATTCTCTCATTTTATGCCCCATGGATCAAACTTTATTACGGTGACCTGTTTTTTTCTCAACATTTCAATAACACATAAACATCTTGATATTATGTGAAAATTTCAAGAGGGTCTAACGACTGTTTAAAAAAATGTCAGAATAACATTTTTTGTCTTTAAGCTTCGACAGGCATGCAACAAAGTCGACAAGTAAATGTCGATATTGCTAAAGGCAGACTTTACATGAAGCTACTTTAATGGAAGGGAGAAATCTTTGCAGTTGTATATATTTCGGTGATTTTTGTTGCATGCTTAAATCCGTGTTTATTTAACAATCACGTTCTATGTAAACTAACAGTTACGTCAAAACAGTAATGCGCAAGTTTGCTGTGACGTCACTCCGCATGTATACATTATGTGTTTTGGTACCATCCGAGCAGCATAAAATAGACAAGTGTCAATGCACAAGATTGATCATTCGTCTAGACGAACTGCCTGCGATTTGCAGGACGTATCCGTTGGGCGTGTCTTGCTGTCGCAGTTTCCGCTGTTCCAACTTCAACAGCTGCAGTGCGGACATTAGGGTAGGGTAGGGGGATTGGCCCACGTGAGGCGATAGGTCTACCCCACCTTTGTCCCGTCTGACACATGCAAGCGACTACCTCTACAGCTGATTAACGTGCCGCCACCTTGCTTTCCCATCACACAAAAACGACGGAAAGGTACTTGCACGGTAAGTGAAAAAATCACATTTTTTGTTGTTTTGATGTAAAATATGAATACAACATTTGTGACGATAAAATTGCTATATAAACCTGCGAATATGAGAATAGGCAGGCGTCACCTAATATACCTAGTCAACACATTATTAAAGAACAATATGGGCTACCACGTTGGTGTTTCAGTGGCGCCCCGCTGCAACAAAAATGTGCTGAAGGGGTAATAACCCTTCCATAACATGAGACAATAGGCCTAGGTAGGCGTATTACCCCATCAGTTTGGGTGAGTTGCCCGATGTGACGCAACTGATTTCGAAATGTATCGATCATCTATCACTGGACTATGCAATAATATTTACTATTATTGACTTTAGTTGTCTTTACAATTGTGTGTAAATATTGTGACATCTTAGTATTGTGTCTGTAGTCTTCATCCTTCGGTGACAGTTTATATTGAACAGGCTGCCACATTTGTTAATAAACCTGGATGGCATAACGTCATTGAGAGTAATTTTTTAGTTCCACATGTGTTGGTATATGCTACATCGTCAAAAATGAGAAGGCGCACGAAATTGACCAAATCAACCGTACATGACATATACCCAAGAGTTTTTTTGTATTTATTTTCAAAAGAAACAATGGTCCGACTCTACAAAAGAAACGTAGAGATCCGAGCGGCGTATTGTGACGTGGCACTGCGCGAGGCCTTGACGCGAGTAAGCCAGGCGGTGGCGCTTATCCGTGTAAGCAAGGATCTGGGAATTCCAGCGCGCACGAATCGCCGGTTTATTTTTGCACATAATGAGTTCACGTGATAATGAACACATATCAACGTGGTTAAAATCAGTGATTGACAATTTATCAAGATCACGAGCGACGTATATAGGAATATTGTCCGGATCGATTTCGTCGAGAAGTTTCGAGATGTCGTCGACGTTGTGTTTATTCTTGTTAGATCCTTGTCGTTTTATACGACGAGCATATAAAATGTCTTTAGTCGTTGCAATGTCATCTTCTGTAAAAGTGTCTAAAACAATGCGGTTTAGCACAGATCGAGACAAAATGTCCATTCGGTTGATATAGAAACGTAACCGTTCGTTAATGACGTTATAATAAATAATAAAATAAAACTTTATTTTGACTGCCCCGTTCGCGGGTGTGTACAAGCATTAAAATACTGAATAGCTTATAAAATTATAATTAGTCCAGGTAAATAATAAAATAATAATAACGATATGCCATAACACATGTTAAAATTGTAGAATGTTCCTGTGTAAATTATTTTAAATACATATTTACAAATTAAAAAGCATTCGTTAAAAGTAATATTAAATGTGTGAAATATAAAAAACACTAATACCATAAATACTACAATGATAATAAATAAGATAACATGTAATATTTGTGTTAAAAGTCCAATGTCAGTCATGTAAACCCATTAAATGGAAAAGAACAATGTCTTTAGTTGCTTTTTAAATTGAGGGAGATTGCCGTTGTTGCGCATCTTCATGGGAAATTTGTTCCACAGAGTGGAGCCAGCACAAGCAAATGCACGGCGGCCGAAACGTTTTAAGTTCACTCTAGGAACTTGCAAGAGTTACCCGCTTGCAGAGCGTAGGGAACGGCGTGGTGTATATTGGTGTAATAGTGCCGCAAGGTACTCAGGCGTACCATCGTATAATGCCCTGTGCACAAGGACGAGTATCTTAAACTCAATACGCCTCCTAACAGGCAGCCAGTGTAATTTCCTCAGTATAGTCGTCATGGACTGCCGATCGTCCTGCCGAATCTGCATGACAATTCGAGCCGCTGACCGCTAAACCATTTCCAGCTAGACGGTGCAGGTGACGATTGTTTATTCCAAAAAGCATCGCATTACCATAGTCAAGTCGCGATGTCACTAGTCCGTGGACCCAGACGCGTTGCGTCATACGTTCGCTACTTGTGACGTCATCGATAGATCAGTGTCAATGACGAATCCGAGATCTCGGATAACGGAGGAGGTGTCAACGAACTGGCCACATATGTTGACGCGGCTTAACGATATAGGAGTACGCAGACTTGGCGAACTGATGACAATGGCTTCTGATTTGTTGTCGTTCATCGCGAGTCCGTTGTCATGGAGCCATATTTTCACTTCCTGTACGTAGGCTTCCATACGCGCAAGGGCTTGTGTGTGATCGGTTGGTGGGAAAGCGATATACAGCTGTAGAGTGGAGTGGCGTCTGCATATAGGTGGTGTTGGATGTTGTGCTATTGTAGAAGTTTGGGTAAAGGTGCGATGTACGCGTTAACGATTTATAGGCCATGTCATGAGAAAGAAAACGTTAGAACAAATAGTAATAACAGGAACGATAGAAGGAAAAAGATCCAGAGGACGCCAGAGAATAAAAATAATATATAGTCTCTCAACATGGTGTGGAAGGAGCACAACAGAACTGCTACAAACTACACACGACCGTGTGATCGCCTGGCACATAGAAGAAGAAGTACGCGTTAAAAAGTATCGGTCCCAGGACCGACCCTTGCGGCACTCCTGTCATTATGGTGTTTACTTCACCACTGTTCTCGTGTCACCAGTTGGCAGCGGAGACCGATTACGACACAGCGCTTCCATTTTTTCTGTGAAGCTTCGCTGGAATCTGGTAGCAAGTGCCGCGTCGGATACGACTGCCACTTCGGGTAGGATCCGAGTTTCCGATGTTATAGATGAGGCGCATATTGCCACCAGCTTTTACAATTTCAGATCTATAGTGTTCGGAGCGTGCAGTCTTCAGCGATTTCCTGTAGGTGTTCCGTCGGTCCGTAAAAATCTGCTGATGTACCGTTAGGCCTGATTTTCGCCAATGGCGTTCGGCACGACGAAGGGCTCGCTTTTCTTCGGCCAGTTCATTTATGTGCTACGAGGTCATCGGCTTCACCGTGATGGTCCGTGACATGAGAGGCGCGTGCGCGTCAGCGATGGTGCGTAGACAGGTATCGTAGCCCGCGAGAAGAACAATTGGGTCCGTATCGTCAGCATCAAGGTCAAACGACTCTAAGTCTGCTGCGAAACTGCTGTTGTTGATCGCTGCTTACTTCCGATATGTAACGTATCTTTTCAAACGGTCTGGTTTTGACTGGAAGAGCCCACATTCGACGGCGTAGTGATCGGTCAATAGTTTCGTGGGCACGACAGCGATGGCAATAGGATGTGATGTTTTCGCCGTTATTATCAGTTCTAGTGTATTACCCCGTTCGTGAGTGGCGTCATTGACATGTTGCACAAAGACAGCTGTATCAAGCAGATCGGCCAGATTCACCGCGTCGGTGCATGTTGAATTGAAATCGAACTCAATCTCCAAGCAGAGACTCGCTTCCGGTCATGTGGTGACGCCAACAAACCTCTGCAACACGTTACTCTATTCGCCATTGTTGTTCACGACATTTAAATTGTAAACATGCGCTACGTAACATAGGTCCTAATTAATTTGAACTTTATTGTATTTAATGATTATTTTTACACAAACGATATCCACAATATTATGCAATTCACACCAATATATATATATATATATATATATATATTTTAACAACAATTAGGGCTTTACACATTGAAATAAAGATGTGCAGATTGTGCACAATCCATTGATAAACTCCTTACGTTTGTCCAGATGTCTCCCAATCTAAATTAGAGCATGTTCACAATTATGTTAACAAGCTTAAATATAGGCTGTACCATTCTGCTAGCGTTCCGGTCACCTTTTCCCGCACAAGTTTGCTTAATGTTTTTGTCATAAGAAAAACAACTTAGGGCCAGCATTCCAACAAAATAATCGTCGGAATATCCGAACGCTGCATGTGTGCCGGATCCGTTTTTATGGCTTGACCTTGTTGCAAGGCAGTAGGTCACGTCAATGATTTACTTTTATTATAAATTCTTTCTGGGTAATTGAATGAGGAATCCACATAAAACAGGCTACTTTTGGCGCTGATTACCATACCCAAGGAGCAGACGAAAATCAGGATAATTTGGCGTAATTTGGCGTAGCAGAACGGCAGCGTTTGTACACATCTTCAATGCCGTTATGTCGCCTCGTGTATGTATACTCTGCTTCGGCTTCGCGTCTGCAAAACATTATATTCAACGTATTTTACATATAAAATAAATTGTAATGTAGGAATATTAAAATGATGGATACAACTGTATATTGATTACGAAATGTGAAACAGGATTATATCCTTAGGGTCTACTAATGTATTTTATAAAATGGCCATTATCCCTTGATATATCGTATTCACTGCAAGGATTCTTCTACGTTTTTAACTCAAAAACTAAACAATCACATACTGAACGAAAACAAGTCATTTCGATTGTCCGTCATACACGAGCAAGTCCTATGTAGGCTATATCCACTGATTGTGTGAGAAAATGAAGAATCAAATGGTTCCAGATCCAAACAAATAGGGTTCCAGTTTACCAAAAAGAACCCATTGGCAGAATTCCTAGTTTTCCAAATATTTGCAAGATATATTTACGTACGCAAGAATGCATACATGCGCGCATAAACATTTTCTACTAGTGCATTCGGCATTATAATACGTCCTATTTATCACATTTTATATTAGCATACCAGTGCAAACACAATGGCATGATATTTGATGACAATTATCTGCTTGTTTTAACAACTTGTTTGTATTTCTGGTTTGGCACAAATTGATGATAACTTTTTTCAAATTGAAGGAGCACGCAGTTAAGGGCGCTGATAATATGAACGGAGTCACGCCATCCAATTGACTTCGTGGCATGAACATATAAATGATACATGGAATAGAGTTAATTTTAATGGAATGTAAAGGGTTGTCGCTGATAATGAGGTAGAAGTGGGTTGTAATATTGAAATACCATCAATTTTCTTGATATTTTGATATCACAGTAAACACAAATCAAAGATGCAATAGCTCCCGTTTTATATATGTACTATTATACTGTGTGTATGACCGACGAGCGTATTTTATTATGAAACACCTCGTCTACGTCCCGTGATCATCCACTCACATTGCCTGAATTTAAGTATGTTTGAGATATAATGTATGCCAGTGTTAACAAGGCACCTAGCAGCAGTAATATTGCGAGGAGTTCAAGTTGAACACAAAATATCCTCGCGCGCCACTGTTTTAGTTTAAACAGTAATCTTTGATGTGGCACTTTGTCGAAAGCTTTTTGAAAATCTACGTAGATGATATATACTGGTGATCCATCATCTACCCACTTAGTGATATCTTCCAAAAAAAAACATTTGTTAAGCATGACCTCGCTTTTAGAAACCCATGTTGAGATGGGTTTATCAAGTTATGTTTAACAAGAAAATCCACCATGTGATCTTTAATTAGTCTTTCTAATAATTTACAAATCACCGATTTTAAACTAACTGGTCTATAATTATTTGCCTTTTTTTCTCGAACTTTTTTTAAATAACGGTATAATGTTTGCTTCTTTCCAATCTAAAGGAACCACTCCCTCTTCTAATGACAAGTTGAAAACTGTTGCAAGCGGTATGCTAATTTGTTCTACAATTTCCAATAGTAGTTTGGGTGGAATACCATCCACTCCAGGTGATTTATTATCCTTCATAGCCCTAATTTTCTTCGTTACCATTTCTGGTGTTACAATTAACTGTCTTAAATAGTCTGATTCTGCCCCCTTGAACTTAGCCTCTGGTACTGGCAGTGAACTAGTGTCTTCTCTGGTAAACACTGAACTAAAATACTCATTCAGGTCTTCTGCCATTAAGAATCCTTCTGATATTATATTTCCAGCACTATCTTCTAGAGGACCGACCTTATCCTGAACTTTCTGTTTGCTTCGAACATACGCATAAAAACTCTTGCTGTCATGTTTTATATTACAAGCTAATTTATGTTCATAGCTTCTCTTTGAATTTCTAATTTCAGCTGTAGCTTGGTTTAGTGCTTCTTTATAAATGTTGTAGAGTCTTCGTCATTTCCAGTACGTCTATATGACTTCCACATCATTTGTTTATACTTAAAGGCCATATCCTGGGAGAAAAAAAATTGCTAACAAGTATAAAAATATGCATGTACACATGTGTTCTGCAATATAATGACAACCCCGAAACCACACGTTTGCTGAAACATTTATAAAATTTACATTAAACGGGACCTGTCTTGGTGCAGGCTTCGAAAAGTCTGTTTTCCGGAAATGCCGCGAGGGGCAGAATCGTGACGTCAGTTGTGGAAAACATTCCCGGGATCGCAAGCGCTCTCGGCGGCTAGATTTCTTTGGTGGATATTTGAACTGGTAGACATTCGTTCACATACAGAAATGGGGAACAAATGTGTTGTTGGAAACTGCTACAATTCGAATCTGACTGGCTATTCAGTGCACGAATTTCCGAAAGAGCCAGTTACTCGGCAGAAATGGGAACGTTTTGTTCGAAACGGTAGGGCCGACTGGACCCATGCTACGGCAACTAGCATTATTTGTGGTTCGCATTTCGTTGCGCCTGACGACTTCGAAGGCTTCGTACAATGGAATGTGGGTTTCAGGCTTAAGTCAGATGTAAAGAAATATGCCGTTCCTTCGAAGAACACAACAGAGGCGAAGGCGAATCGGTTACCGGCGAATCTGCGCAAGTAGGCCCGGTCAGTTGTCGGGGCTTCTTCACTGGTTCATGTCTACATACGGTGCCACAACGTGCTGACTAACAACAACAATATCTCGGCAATGTCATCCTCACTGTCACCGAAATATATATGATCAAACGTTTCGTGATCCGCGTCAAAATTGACATCGCTCTCTGAACTACTCGGGTAAGCCGCCATTTGTATCGAGTTGTTTACATGACACCGCGCGACTGCGCAGGGCCGCAGGCGTGAAGCCGCTGCACTAACTCACGGCGGAACCACGACTTACGTCACGTTTCAGCAACAAATGCAAACCCGGCATCGCTCGGGAATTTCCGTAAAATGGCAAATTTAAAGGCTCTTTTTATGTTGTATGCTCATATACGATATTTCAACATTTTGGCAATATCATCACTTGAAAGGCCATCAACCATTTGTTATTAAGAGACAGAGCACATTTTATCCCAGGATATGGCCTTTAATTTTTCTAATGGCTTCTCTCGATAAGTGTTTCTTTTTGGACCGTTTCCCGTGTTTTTTTAAGGGAACAAATTTGACGATGATTCAATTTCACTCTTTAAGATATTCCAGCTTTTTGTTGCAGTCTTATTCTTCAGTGTGTTATTCCAGTCTATCTTTGCTAAATATTTCCTTGTGTCCTTACATTTTCTTTGTGGAAATTTCTCCTGTACCGCTTTTTACTATTCCTTTCTGAATTTACTTTGATGGTAAAATGTATCTGGTTGTGATCACTATTCCCCACTGGCTCACATATCCTGACATTGTCAACCAATTCATTCTATGACGACAAATCTATGTCTAACACATTCTCTCCCCTGGTTGGTTCTAGCACATGTTCAGAAAGGAAACTATCTTGTACTAAAACTTGTGGTCCTCACTACCCATACTCTGTAGAGATTTCCATTTTATATGCCCATGGTTAAAATCCCCCATAATAACGCAGTCCCGTTTGCTTACTTCCCTTGTTGCGTTTTGTATTTTTTCATTCTTTTCTATGCTTATGTTTGGACTTCGATAAACTAATCCAACCGTTAACGTTGAGTTTCCTGTAAATATGTTACACCAAACAGCTTCTTCGCAATCTGCTTCTCTGTCTAATTTTATTTCATGAGCCTGGATAGATTCTTTAATATATAAAATAACTCCACCTCCCCTTCTTCCTATTCTATCTTTCCTAAACATTACATATCCTGTCAGTCCCAATTCGGCATCTGATATATCGGTGGTTGCCCATGATTCGGTTATACCTATTATGTGAGGGTCAATATCTTCTACCATAATGTTTAGTTCATTTCTTTTGTTTACTATACTCCTTGCGTTTAAACAAACACATTTAAATCCAGCTTCAGAACAGTTTTCCAGACTGTTCTTTGCTGAATTATGTTGCTGTCTTTATCTATGCCTCCAGTTTCAGGCTTCTCTGCGAGTCCCCCCTGCGAATTTAGTTTAAATAGATGCAACCTGTCCCACTGTCAACAGATCGCAGCAGATTCTCTGAGAATACTGCTGCCCCCTTTCCACTTAGATGGAGGCCATCTCTCATGTACACATCTTCTCTCCCAACAAAGTACCCCCATAAATCTATGAATCCCACGCCCTCTTCTTCACACATCTGCTCAACTAGTGCGTTGATCGCCATCCTCTTACAGTTTCTGTATGTTGCCCCCCTTCCTCCCATTACTGGCAAAATTCCTGAGAGAACAACCTGTTCCACTCTTGTCTTCTTTAGCTTTCTCACTAGATGTATGTACTTCTGAACTATCCCAGTTGTTCACTCCTTGTCTGCATTGTTTGTCTCTACGTGTACTAGTATAGACCCTCCCTTGCCATGCCCCAATACCTTCTCTACCCTTTTGGTCACATGCTCTATCCTAGCCCCCGGTAGACATACAACGTTCTCCCCCTCGCATATAGTCAGAATTCCTCCCATCACATTTTCTTCTCTCCTCTCCCGTCCCTTTTCCCCGGCTACCTCCTTCACTACGGTCACTTTCTCCCCTGTCACCTTCACGCCTGTCATGTTTTATGTTTTTTGCTGAACACTCTGTCTTCTTCCATCAGTCTTCTGTCTCACAGTATTACCAACTGCCTCTGTGGTATCTACCTCTTCACCACCAGTATCGCTAGCGCGTCTCTCCTCGTTCTCTACAGTCTGACTACCTGTTGATCTATCTCCACTGACCCGTTTTCTTTTCCTCTGCCGAACACTTTTCCTCCGTCCCTCTATATTCTCAATTTCTTGTTCCTTCACACCGGTCACCTTCCCTCCTCTCAGTCTCCTTTCTTCAGTCTCCGTGTCACAACTCTGCTCCTTCTGTGGTAGAATTCTCAACTCTCTCCGCGTCATCCCTCTCTGCTCCATCTATTTCTATGTTGAGTCTCACCTCCATCTCCTTCACTATATTCGTCAACTTACACACCTCCTTCATCAGACATTCCACCCTCAAACACCCCATACACCGAAAGGTGAATCCACCATCTTTGGTCTCTGCCCATGATTTTGGACAGCCAGCTAGCGCAAAATCCACCCAGCTCTGGCAGTCGTTGCAAACTAAGTGTTGTTTTGCCCTGAGTTGCCGCTTGCATGGTGCCATATCAGAATTTATTTATGTTCAAAATAGTTTTTGTATAGTCTTTGAAAAGACTTTTCTGTGTACAATTTACACCAGATTGTTTAGGTTATAGTTAGTTATATTTGTTAACACACAGTGACACACCGTGCCTTACCTAGTTACGATGTCGATGACAATGTATTCAAGTTAGGCTTAGATACAAGGTAGTCTTTATAAAGACTGTTTCCTGTGTACTAATATACACTTTAAAAGGTTGTTATTTCAGGTTTTAATTACTCATCTAACTACATCGATTATCTCAAATAACGCTATTCTATTGTCGTTCACGTTACGTTAACTTCGCCAGTGACCTACTTTGTAAACAACGTTCCGATTACATTAACGTCCCCAATTATCGCTCGCAAATCGCCTATTTTTAATCTACCCTAGATTACTCCCTCTAGCTAACTTAAAAAATATATTGCTTAATATATATCTATAATTACGTTATGTATGCTATACACTCAATAATATCACTTATCTTGATCAAAAATCCTTATATTTTCGCAAGTTTGCTGCACCAAATATAATAATGTATAATAGATAACCCGATATATAAAAACTATATACGCAACCATGACTGTTTACATTACGGGGTTAATTGATATAAGTTTAAAGCGAACATTTTGTGAAAATGGTGAACATTTTTCAACTAATCCTGGCATGGCAGTTCACAATGACGTCGCACCAAATATACCTTTTCGCGGCGCATGCGCAGTGCGCGTGCGAGATCGGTTGCGGGTCAACTTAGCGGCGCGTTATAAGGTTTGCATTGATTCAGATGAGCCTCCAGACAGTGGTCGTGTTGCAATCGTTTTTATGTTATGAAACCAGATTTCACCTAGCTATACAACTGAATCAGGATTTAGACGAAGTGTCACAGATGGCATGTATATACATTTCACTTCTCTAGTAAAAAAATAACCACTTTAGTCCACAAATCAAAGATGTCCATAAAATATCCAGATGCGCTTTCACCGGCGTTGGCCGCCGTGGGCGTGGTGACGGGACCTGTATAATTTATCAGTTAACTGTTATGCTTTTCTCTGTACGATTAAATCGGGTCTATGAAAATGGAACATATAATATCTGTTTTGATAATGCAGTATGTTAAGGTCCATTATTCTGACCTGTTAATAAGATGTAGTTGATTTTGTTCACAACAACATGGGTTGTTTACAATGTGCTATGAACACGTGGTGCCAGCGGCGGCGTGGCACAGGGAGCATCCCGTTGCCTGTGTGGCCCAATACATTGTATGTAGTAATTCCACAGCAGATGGTGTGGGCATCATTGGTAGAGCTACTCTCATATTAAATGTGTAATATGTTTACTCAATACCTTCATATTATTTTTTCTAGGTGTAATTAACACATTTTTACATCTCTTCCTGACATGGATAGAAAAGGACATCCAATGTATTATTGACCTCTCTCACTGCAAGCATTTAATAAAATCTTCAGCGACAACATTTTCACAGTTCAACAAATGTAATACTTTCTATTTCGTGTGCTGTTGGAACATGCCGAAGTCTAAAAACATATGCGCAGAAATGTGTGCAATGTGTTTAAGAAATGTGAATGAAGAAAGAATGGAGCCACAAAGCACAAATAAATATGTGATATTGTACAAGCAGAGGAAAAAACCTATTTCTGTTGCGGTCGCCCATCTGTGTATTTGTTATTGCTTCACAAAATAGGATTTAGTCCACAGGTCAAATCACAGGGTAATTATGAACTTTCGTGGAACAATATGACATCTTAAATACCGCACATTATTAGAAAAGTAGCAAACGCACTTAATTCAAAACAAATTAGATTGGTAATTCAAGAGTACACTTTCCTCCATATTTTGCATCCTCTGGCAGAACATGCAACGTATTAGTTTTCCTGTTGTCAGGCACATAGCCTGGTGTGATGCTGTCTGAAACACCACAACGTTTTATATTTTCTTGTATCTTGAGGGGCTTTCTGACATCCATCGTGCAGCAACATTTTCTGAAAATATAAATTGATAGAAAGAATTAGTATAGTTACCATTGACATTGTTAATGTAAAGTGATACTGAGTTTAATAAATACTAAACATGATTCCAGATCTACATGTATGTGTATGTATAATCACCCCGCAGGAAACCGATCTGTCGAATTTGACAGCCCGGTGTGAAAATGGATTCTCCGTCACTCACCAGTTCTAATAATATTATGTAAATGGTTCACATGGAAACTGTGTGGTCTCGTTTTGTTCCGACATAATCATATATATGGGGAAACAAATATTTGTTTTGCATAGGATGATAATTTATCTTCTTAAAATAGTCATATTCATGTAAATAATCACATCTAGTGTGGCGCCGTGGTGCAGTGGCTAGAGCTTCGGACTCTCAATCGAGAGAACCCGCCTTCGAATCCTGTGCGGCGGTGTCGAACCTTGGGCAAGTTCTTTCACAATACGTTGCTCCAGTTCATTCAGCTGTATGAATGAGTACCTGGCTGTAGACAGTGGCGGATATTTGTGTACGAATAGTATTTGCGCATTAATTGCAGCGTGGCTGAATGCTTCCCAGAGAAGTCGAGATGGTGTTCGATTGAACAGGTCTGTCTTTAAGCAGTCCTGAGGACTGGATACTCCGCTATAAAAAAACTTACCTTTACTTTTTTACGTTATCTAAACGTCCGTTAATCACTCTAGAATGGACAAGAGGCTCGACGACTTTGACCCAGATCTATCCCGCCGTGTGCTTTAACTATTGTGGAAGTGAACACACCGTCTAAACATACGTCGCCATTTAAAATGTTGAGTTATAGTCAGGACCGAATTTCCGATAACATGAACTCTGTAGGCATTTTTAGTAGAATATACCAACAAACGGTTTGATGTAAGTTGGGTGAGCTGAATCCAAACATCAATATCGGCAATCTGTGGAAGGGGTGAATGACTCCCTAATTTTGAGAAAACTCAAAATTACGTCAGATTAACCCCCGCATATAAACCAACACCTTTCTAATTAGCATAATATTGATCACGTAATAAAACTAACCCACGTTGGCAACGTGTGGGAGGGGTCCATGACACCCTAAGTTACAAAAACTACGGTGAATGTGTGCGTGCGTGCGTGCGTGCGTGTGTGTGTGTGTTTGCGTGCGTGTGTGTGTTTGAATAGCTTGTTGCCATTTATTTTGTGTTGTTTTGACAGAGCTCCTGCGTCGTTGAAGACTACGACAAGTGACGGATCTGTGGAGGTCGTAACACAATTGCCCGATTCAACATGGCGAAAGTGAACAGGATGAAACATAGTTTCGTGGCAATCATTTGCTTTCTTCTATTGATGTTATATTTGTTGAGACGTGTGGATCGACAGACGATGACAGCAGTGACAGAGCACGAGGCGGAACGTGAAGATGTCAGCAAACATATCAAGCAACAACTGCAGAAGGTGGCCGTAGAGTTGCAGAAAGCGGCCTCGTCGACTACAGACGGAAACAAGGCACGCAGATACATGCACACATCTTTAGACTTGGTGCTAGAAATGTTAGAGCAGTTGGGTATAACGAGGCCAGACGTCGACGTAGAAGTAGCCGGGACACAGGTGGTGGAAAGCCGAAAGGGAACGTTACTGGACGTGTGTCCCGAGGTGTTGCGCGGTCCCAAAACTGACCATCCTGTTTACGAGAAAAGCCGCGTGTTAGCGAACTGCACCAACGTGCGACCGTTTCCCGATGTCTTGTCTGTTCTCTTAAACGGATTTGATTACGTCACCGACAACGAGATTCTCATGGTTCTACGTGAGATTTATGCCACCTATCCAAAACTGACAGTCCACCTGGCCGTACACGAGACACTGGCGATTCCGAACAACCTCAAGTTGGACGTCCAGCAACACGTGGTCGGAGAAACAGCGGCGGCCAGTGTTATTTGGAACACGCTCGCAGAAAAGGCGACGACTGATTTCGTGTTGGTCGGAAGACGAATCGAGCGATTTTTGTGGCACGCCAACTTGGAGTTAGAACGTCTGGTACGAGTTGTGTCCGAACTCGGTGTTGATGCTGCAGGTGGCGCATTTCGGACACCAGACGGACATTGGTCATTGGGTTGTCAGCAGTCACGGCTCGCTCACTATAGAATCAAATATGTGGATGGATACCGAAGGTCGAGCAAATCGTGTGCTTTCTGTGATTATGTTCCGTCGCCATTCGTAAGCAGGTTGCCCACACTGCGCGCCGTAAAATTCCAAATGGCGTCATCAGATGTAGTGTTTCATGATTACTTCCTTCGCTTGAAGAAACTGGGAAAGCTGGTGGTGTCGTGTCCTGATGTCATGTTCTACGTGCAAGCGCACAACGAGAGCTCGGCCAACCGACACAAACACTGGATGCAGATGGCGCAGGTTCATTCACTCAATATTGTTCACTTCGCCGACGGAAAACAACTTTCGTTTTCGTGCGCCGAAGCAAAGACGTCGTGCAAGTCGATAAAAGGGATAAGTGTACCGGTTTGCTGCTTGGATATCCTCACAAAACAGATTCAGGATACGTTTGATGTTTGCAAGAAACTTGGCATTTTCTGTCTCACCAACTGCGGCACCACCTTGGGTGCGATAAAATTCAAGGGTGTTCTTCCGTGGGAGGCTGACGCCGACATATCGTACATACCATCGGACAACGTAAACTTCTGGCAGCACAAAGACGATTTCATCAAGCGTGGGTACACCTTGAGTATATATTACCCAAGCCAGTGTCGCCACTTCAATCAGAACATATCAATATGCCGCAAATTCGCCATCACAACACGGTACTGGCATGTTGATATGTGGGACAATACGCCAAACAGCGTTCCCGACTGGTTGCGGAAACACCATCTTAAGCCGACGCAGGTCCAGATAGGTGATCGATGGGTCAATTCGTTGACCAATCCAGGCCTCTACGCGCGTAATTTGTACGGATTTGAGATATTGAAACACGTGGAACACGCTTCTGTGGTTGGCCTAGCCCCTTTTGAACCGATGCATGGTGGTAATTACGTTAAGTGTTCCAGACCTGGATTTCACGGTTGTCTTGATCAATCTGAGGCCGACGGGAATATAGATATAATATACACTTGACCTATCGACCACATAACCTAGTTTCCTTAAATTAATAAGGTCCGTTTAGCCATCAAAATGGAGCGTTCGGACATTCCGACGTATATCTGGTTGAAATTCTGACTTCAGATGCCTTCTTTATGACAAAAACATAAAGCACCGTTGTTTAAGCGAGTGCGGGAAATACATCGATCTAGCGGATATCATGCCGCCCCAGTAATGTAATACACACGCATGCATTATGTATGTAAACATTGCTGGTAAGGCAAAGCTTGACGGAGGTCACGCGCATAATTGTTATCGTGACGTTGGCAAACAGCTGAATCCATCGAATGTGACGTAGCCAAAATGGATACGTCAATTAAATGTGCTAATCAAAGCAGCTGACATAAATGGCAATGCATTGTAACTAATATAAAAGTGTAATACGACTGGTTTAACTCTTTTGTGCATTGTGAAAGGGTGGGTATGCCTTGTGCGTGGCTGAGAGTGTGCTGTGTAGTGGTTTTCGTGTTTATGCAAGACTGCCTGTGGGTCGCGTAAGGTTGTCGTTCTGGACTGTTTAGAGGGTGGGTGTGGATGTTGCAGTGGTGTGTTTTTATTGAACAAGTGTTTGTGTAGGGAAACGCGTGCCTGGGCTTGTGCAGAAATATGATTTGAGGATCAGTTATGAAGCATCGGGGAACAGCTTGGACTGTGGGTATTTGGGGAACTGTTATCGAAATATGTGTTTTAGTGAGGTAAAATTATGCATGTATAGACACGCGTGCACACGCACACACGCACAAGCACACGCACGCACACACACATACATATATATTATCTAAACGTATATTCTAAACTAGTATTATACTCTATGCACGATTGTTCTAAATGGAGTGTGCAACTGTTTTAATTCTATTTTATTACACCCGCTTTATTTACAAGGTATTTGTTTAGTTTGGTTTTGCTTTGTGTGTCAGCCGTGTGAAGAATTTGGAATATATATATATATATGTATATATGTGTATATATATATTAATACGCTAACTTCGAGGCATTGCTAGTCTATCTCCAGTCATCATGCACCGAGTTTCACTGGCCTCTTTCTATATTCATTCGATTCCTGGGGTCACTGGCCTCTGGGGTACCGATTGGCGATACATTAAAAATGCAAAGGTAGTGATGTTGAACTTTGTTTACTGTTTTTAGTTGTCACTCATTCCTCAGGTGTCGTCACTGTATAATCATGTCATGGTCATGTATATATATATATATATATATATAATTATTCCACAATGTCTGTCATCTGTTGGCCCATCAACCGATCAGGACCCATCAGACAGTTTGCACCATGCTATTGTACAGTGACACGCACGCACGCACGCACGCATTCACGTGCGCACCCTCGCAGACACCCACTTATCTACATAATCACTTTCACACACACGCACACGCACATATACACAGTTAGCCAATAACACTAATTAATACTAATTAACTGTTTAATAGCCCTACTAATATTAATTAAAAAAACACAAATACTTAACCCTAAACATTTTTAGATGATGCCTAGTTTTAGGAATCCATGACTGAATCACATACAAACCAGTTTGCAAAGTTTTCTAGACGTAGATAATATTATATCAAAACAAATTAATGTGGTGGTTATATTGAATTATAATACGGCAGTCATAAAGTAATTTTATATTGTCACAATATAACATCATATCGGGGCCCACCTATGTTTAGGTCTGACCACAAAAAGCAACCATTTATATGGCTTACAAGACAATAAATTATATGATAATTCCCTGGTGGCCATCTTGAAATCCAAGATGCTCATAAAATAATTGTATTTTGTATAATCAATTCCTTGCCCACAAATATATAGGTCTTGCACAAAACTACCTTCCTATGTGGTCTAGAAGAAAAATATGAGAAATTACTGGAAATGTTACGGTGGCCCTCTTGAAAATCTAGCATGGCGGCGATAAAGCAATTTAACGTTTTCATAATCATATATGTGGGACTAGCAACAAACATCAGCTATCTACGTGGTTTATAAGGATATATATGAGAAGCAGAAGGATGTACTATGGCAGCCATCTTGAAATATAAGATGGCGGCCGTAAATGTAAATAATTAAACTAGTTGTGTAATAATCAAATAGCATGTCCCCAAATATGTGGGTATAGCAACCAAAATTACTATTATACTTGACTTAGTCCAGCGTAGGCATAATGTGACTGTGGCATCTATCTTAAATAAATTCCAGATGGCTATGATAACAATGGCACAAACGAATTTCTGTTACAAGATAAAACTATTTATATGAAAAATACCTTTATCTAGTAAGGCAAAAAATGCTAACCTCACAAAAGCTACTGCAAAGAGTCCAAAATGCTGCTGTTCGGCTGGTGGACCGCTGCCTCAGATGGGACCACGTCGTACAGGTACTCAAGAAACTTCACTGGCTTCCCAAAACTTTCCTCAACCAAGCGTATACTGTTCATGCCGCAGCACAATTCGAAGTGTGGCATTGACGCCAGACGTGCGGCTGTGCCTTCGGCTGCCTGTCAATAGGCGCAGCCGAACACATGACTGATATAATCCGAGCTAGCAGAAATCCAGTGAATAACGATATAAAACAAAGAACACACGGCTGTTGGTGAACACGAAGATCAACATGCATTTTATTTTAATGTAACCAAATGTCGCATATTTAACCACAACATATTATATGGAACCATACTTAAAATGCGATCTCCCAAGCACTCCCACAAAGCAAGGCATTCATTACGCAATTCTGCTACTGACGTTATATACCCAACACAGACTGACACCAAATTACATCACCGACCTACCACATGAGCAACGAGCTACTCTAGGAGTCCGGTCGACTGCAAAATCATTGGAAGCCTAATCATAATACCAACCACGACTAGCCCTAACTATTTTCTACTACTGACCCGTAACACTGATTCTAACTGTGTATACTGATAACCATAACTCTAACGAATAATGTGGGCACGAATTTTGGCTGACGTCTATGGTGCGATTTAAATTAAGAAACATGATATGTAGTGTCGACGATATGTGTGTGTAATGTTCGGTGGTGTTATCACAGAACCATTACTGTTCACTTCCTCACAATTCCACAAACACAACTTATTGCTGTGAATCACGAAGACGTATTACAATTATCTAAAAGTAAGTTTAAAACATACATTTTTTTATATAGCGCAGTATCCAGTCCTTAGGACTGCTCAAAGCGCTTTCCATTTTACTCCCTGGCAGACCGGTTCAATCGAACACCATCTCGACTTCTCTGGGAAGCATTCAGCCACGCTGGAATTAAAGCGCAAAGAATAATCGTACACAAACACCCACCACTGTCTACAGCCAGGTACTCATTCATACTGCGTAGTGAACTAGAACAACGTAGATTGAACGAAGTTGCACAAAGGTTTGACACAACAGCACAGGATTCGAACCCGGGTTCTCTCCATTGATTGTTCGGTGCTCTAAACACTGCGTCACTGCGCATCTCAGATCTATTTACAAATAATGTGGGGCAAATCAGGTTTTGGGAATGTAAAACGTACTATGCGCGTAATACGTAAAACGTAATTTAAAAATCGCACGAACCACGCACGAGCGGCAAATACTTCGGGAAAACGGTCCCTGCGTCATGGTCTTGGCAACACGAGGTAGAAGCTGACACTCTAGACACCTTCAGCTAACGTAATTAAGCCCCAAAGAACGCAACATCTAATTTAAAGTCAACACCACACTTCGAGTTGGCGTCTAGCAAAACATCATTAGCTAACCGCCCAGTAAGCGGTTCTACGTTTGATTCCAATAACGATAAATTAAATTCCGTTATAACGTTGGAAATTGATGTGCATAGCTATATGTGATAATTAGAACATTCACAGCTAAAAAGAAAATGTCATACGTGCGACAAAGCCAAATTAGTCCAAAAAACATTATATGTATATTGAAATTCGTCAGGCTCGGCAAGCTCCAGACAGCATCACTGTAGTTGTCAACACGCGACTCGTAGCTCTTTTAAAAACTCGTCAAATGATAATGCTGAATGATATTTCAAACTCAACTTTCTGTATAGGTTTATGTTCCTAAGACGTCGAGCTGTCACACAGCACAGTTGTGTTTCAATTAATTAACTATTAATATAACTATTTACGTACAAAATAAAGCGGCGTTATTGCATATGCCGAATTTCAATTTCTCGCGTTCGAACGTCGCTTCGAACGGCTGGTCTGCAGGTCGAAACTGCGGTCGCGTTGCGCTTAATTGGGTTAGCTCAGGGGCGGGCAACCTTTTTAAACGGATGCCAAATAACTGACTTGGACTAGGTCAGCGGGCCACACATTTATTTCTTAACGTTGGTTATGACTAGCCCAATGTTCGTGGAAACTGGTACTTTATGTTATGTTACGTATACAGTACAGGTATCTATATACCTAGGCATTCTAGCTCATAGGCGTTGACGCTGAACTTACACATTTTTGCAGTTTTTAAATAAAGAGTTGTTGTTATTGTGAAACATCAATGGCTAATTTTGAACAATTTACTCTTACAAATACACACTATTCAAGGTCTGCTGACATTAAATTGTTGACAAAGTGCTCCATGCACGTCCACGTGAGTTTTGCGTGTGTGATAGTTTTACAAACGGTTCCATCAACAAGTGCTTTTGGTTGCCAGATACACCTCACTGAATGTCACTCTGAGTGCCACAAAGCCACATTACATTTTGATAAACTTCATCTGTATAGTTTCCGGCGCGTAGTCGACTATAACGGCCTGTAAAACGAAATATACGAGCTCCGAGATCTATAAAACGCTTTGCGAACTCCTGCCTCAGCTGCTCAACAAATGCTTCGTTCAAGTTCGGCATTTCTAGTTCGTTTTCAGGAGTGTTGAGAAACGCAGTGCTGTCTCCCACAGTTGCAACTTGATTTCGAAGCCGAAAACGAACTGGAACAAACGAAATAGAAGAGTTCTTTTGTTAGATGTTCTCGTCCCTTCAGCAATTCAGCAGATTGACATGCTCCACGATGTCAACAAGAAACGAAAACTCGCAGATACAACTGGGGGTCAACAATGTCCGGCAAGCCATATATCTGGAAACGTCTGCTCCACGAACAAGCTAATTCCACGTCTCAGCTCGTAGACGCGACACTACATTGTGCCTCTACTCAATCAGCGCACTTCGCACCAGAATAGGACATTTTGATATTGCGCATTCAACTATGACTGCCAAAGCGCTTGAATTGCTAAAGCTTTAGACTACGGGCGCGAACGTAGTTCTCAGTCATTACGATCAGTACCTTTTGCATTTTCATTTAATTTCTACACAGGGTTTGTTGTGGGATAGATGATGCAGTGGGCCTGAAGAGATTCGCAATGGCACATGGATCGTGTCGAATCTTTCCGATCATTGAACAACTCTTTTTGTTCTTCCTCTCTCGGAAGGTGCACCAGGCAAACGTTCTTATTGTCATTCCGCGGGCCGCATTGCATACAACCTCACTTTTAGTCCGCGGGCCGCATGAAATAGCTTCGCGGGCGGCAGGTTGCCGACCCCTGGGTTAGCTAATGGTGTCTGTTAATGCTTATATCTACCATCATGCAATAGCATTGCAAGATTAATATAATTTGACAATTCTACACTACGACGACTAAGGAATATCGACGGACGTGAAGTTCACATTCTCTCCGACCTTCGTCATTTTGAACAAACAACAAGTATCAGTGAGCGTGTTGTGCTGTTTATGTAACGATGCTGAACTTTTGCAAAGATTTTTAAAATATTACTATCACAACTGTCAACTACCAAGACATCCCGTCAGATGACGAACATTTTTGCTAGTCTCTTTAATAATAATTAATAAAACACATCTTTATTTGAATCATATAATACTGTATCAATTTCGCTTTTCTGTCAACGCCAAACTCAGAAGTGGAACTGGAGGTTATTAAAACAAATTTATCATGGAATCGTACGCAAAGTTTACACAAAATATATTATGGGATTGGTCACTATTTCACTTCCGCATTAAGAAAAGACGAATAAAATGAAAGTGATTTTGATAATTTTATGGATACGGTACGGTCGCAAGAGTGAAAGCAATTTTTGTGATCATCATCAAATGTGTTATTTACACTTCCCCTGAAAGTATGGTGACGTTCTTACAATCTGTATAATGTACTAGTTAAGTCAATGTTACAATTGCAGCTAAATTGTGCCAAATGAAAATTAAATCGACATGGCCAGATGAGAAATAGTGGTTCAAAATACATTGCTTTTCAGGTTATTTTTTTGTATTTTTCGAATATAATTCACACATGTTTGTTAAAAATTAGTCCCATATGTCCCATTTGTAATAAATTACTTTCTTCTGTGAATCTACTTTACAGAGGAACGAAAGGTATTAAAATCCATGACTTGTAAACCAAAATGTAGGCGATTTCCTTCCCCTACCCTCTAAACATAACCGTCAAAAACAAAATAAAATCGCCGTGTTCAAATGTTAACAGTTTTTTTAAATTTTACTTTAATATAGTAAATAACATTGCTTTATGTAGCACTAGTTTAACAAGATTTAACAAGATTTAACAAGATTGCCACCCAGAGAATTAACTCTAGGTGGCAGGTGGACAAGGAAGCCCTTTGGCCTATCGAGAGTCCGACCCTTTTATCTATGTGTATCCCGCCCGTCTGAGGTATGTGTCGATTTTATTTTTAAACATATTCACGCTACTAGCACCCACACAATCAGTAGATAATCTGTTCCATTCATTTACAGTCCTTTGTGAAAATGAAAACTTTCTTATATCTAATCTACTCTGCTCCTTTGCTAATGTAATTTCATGTCCTCTAGTCCTTCTATCTTTCTTAACTGAAAAAAAAATATTTCTATCAATATTTTCATAACCATTCAATATTTTAGACACTTCTAGCTGATCTCCTCTCAATCTCCTGGTCTCTAGTGTTGTTAAACCGCATTTTTTAGGCGTATTTCGTAACTAAGATCCCTCAGTTTTTGTATCATTTTAGTTGCTCTCCTCTGCACTCTTTCTAGCATATCTATGTCCTTCCTGTGATATGGCCTCCACGCTTGAATACAATATTCTAAATGAGGCCTAACTATTGTTTTGTACAGCGGTATTATTAGCTCTTTTCCTTATACGTTATGTTTCGCCTAATTAATCCAAGGATTTGATTTCCCTTTGAAGCTGCAATTCCGCACTGCTCTGAAATCTTCATATCAGCACTAATGGTTAACCCTAAGTCCTTTTCTTTTACAGTAGTACTTAGTACAGTACCCCCCATTGTATACTCTACCTCTTCGTTCCCATGTCCTGTGTGGAGGCATTTACATTTTCCAAAATTTAACAGCATTTGCCACTTTTCAGACCATTTGATCAACCTGTCAAGATCATCTTGTAAATGCTGTCTATCTCCATCACTTTAATCCTTCTAAACACTTTTGTATCATCCGCAAATTTCAACACCTTGCTTGTTATTTCATCATCCAAATCGTTTATATAAATTAAGAATAATATAGGTCCTAATACTGATCCCTGTGGTACCCCCTCAATACTGATTTCCAGATTGAAGCCTCCCCATCAACTACTACACGTTGTCTTCTGTCAATCAGCCATTGTTCTATCCAGTTTATTATGCCATTTCCTATGCCATGGGCCTTTAGTTTCAGCAGTAATCTTTGATGTGGTACTTTGTCGAAAGCTTTTTGAAAATCTAAGTAGACGATATCTACTGGTGATCCCTCATCTACCATATTTGTTAAGCATGACCTCGCTTTAAAAAAACCATGTTGAGATGGGTTTATCAAGTTTTGTTTAACAAGAAAATCCACCATGTGATTTTTAATTAGTCTTTCTAATAATTTGCAAATCACTGAAGTTAAACTCACTGGTCTATAGTTCTCTGACTTGTTTCTCGAACCTTTTTTAAATAACGGTATAATGTTTGCCTCTTTCCATTCTAAAGGAAACACTCCCTCTTCTAATGACAAATTGAAAACTGTTGCAAGCGGTACGCTAATTTGTTCTACAATTTCCAATAGTAGTTTGGGCGGAATCCCATCCACTCCAGGTGATTTATTATCCTTCATAGCCCTTATTTTCTTTGCTACCATTTCCGGGGTTACAATTAATTGTCCTAAATAGTCTGAATCTGCCCCCTTGAACTTAGCCTCTGGTACTGGCAGTGAACTAATATCTTCCCTGGTAAACACTGAACTAAAGTACTCATTCAGGTCTTCTGCCATTAAGAATCCCACTGATATTATATTTCCAACACTATCTTCCAGAGGACCGACCTTATCTTGAACT
>CM034531.1:45085573-45145573 GCA_020002185.1 Paraescarpia echinospica
AGTCGCGGCATTCATCATTTCGTGACGCATAACGAGGAGACTAAAGCGAACGCCGTGGAACGGTTTAATCGAACTTTGAAGACGCGTATGTGGCGCTATTTTACGAAACACGAAACGCTGCGCTACGTAGAGGCGTTACCGGATTTCGTGCGATCGTACAACAACGCCTACCACCGAAGTATCGGTAGGACGCCGGCGAGTGTCGACACGACGAATCAGGAGGCCGTATGGCAACGACTGTACGGTGGCGACGGTCAACGACGACGAAAACCGAAACTACGCGTGGGAGATCGCGTACGTATCAGCAAGACGAGGGGTCAATTCAAAAAAGGATACATGGCTAACTGGAGCGAGGAGCTGTTCACCGTCGTAGAGGTACATCCGTCCGAACCGCCCGTTTATCGCCTGAAGGACGACGCCGAGACGCCGATAGAGGGCGCCTTCTACGAACCGGAACTACAACGCGTAGTCGTTCCGAAAGACAAACTATATCGCGTGGAGGCGGTTCTACGGCGTCGTCAGCGTCGCGGAGGTGGTTCGGAGGCGTTCGTAAAATGGAGCGGATATCCGGCTTCACTCAACAGCTGGATCGACGCCGAGTCGCTCGTGGACCTATGAATCGTTGGATGCGTCACACCGGCTGCTGGCGACTGCACGAGGCGGGACTATGCAACGGATCTTCGTTCTTACCGTATAAAGGTCCCTGCTGCATCGACAGCGCACAGTGGCGCGACGATGTGGGACGACGACGAAACTACCTCGAGTGGCGATCGAGGAACGAACGCCGAGCGATCATCCGTCGTCGACGACGCGGACTCCATCGACGCTACAACCACTGTCGTCGAACCCGTTCCATGGCGAATCTGCGGCAACGAATGCCCTAAGGCCGAAATCGTATTCCTCTGTCAGGTCGTCGTCCTATACTTCGTCATCGCCGTTAGTATATACAATCTAACGAAAGGTCAAGGTGACTCCAACCTGTGGACGGCGCTGTTGAGCAGCTGTCTCGGTTACCTGCTTCCGAGTCCGTCTATGAGTGTCGGCGGCGGCGATCGACGACAACGCGATGGCGGTTTCGTCTGATTTTTATCTGACGCTGCCGAGCAACGCGTCTATGAAACGTCACCCCGAAAATACGTTGACGCACTACGTCACGGCGTTGCCGCGACATTTCGACCTGTCGGGGGAGTGGGAATGCGGCGCGGTGTCGGTACAGTATCCGCACACGTGGTACAACGTGAGAAAGAAGGACGCCTACTTCTATCTGGCTTGCGCGGCGGGCGAACCGGGTGTTTACACGCAGATAGATAAAGACGGTTCGACCGTGCTGATATATCGTCAGACGACGATTCCTCACGGTTTCTACAACAACTGTTATACGTTATTGCACAAGATCAACGAGGTGCTAGCTAGATTACACACCGATAAGGTCAAGGCCGTACTAGAATACTGCGCCGTCTCTAAACGATATACGCTACGAATGTCGGCGGGTGTCGAATTTATCATACCTCATTCGAGTCGTCTGAGCTACGTGCTAGGTTTCCATACCAACACGATCATGAGTTCGTCCGCGTTCGGTCCCGCGCCGGCGGTGAGACCCGTCATCAGCACGTCGCCCGCCGCGTACACGTTCGAGTACGAAGGTCGCAATACGGTGAATATGTCGGCGGGCATCGAGAGTCTGTACGTGTACACGGATCTCGTGGAACCGCGCGTCGTCGGTGACGTGTACACGCCGCTCATTCGAAACATCGCCGTCCGCGGTGAAAACGGTGACGTCATTTCGGAAACGTTCGATCGCGTGCAATACGTGAAGCAGCAGCGGAAGCAATTTGACGAGGCCGAAGTCGATATAAGAAACGATCACGGCCAACCGATACCATTCGAGCAGGGAAAGGTGGTGACGACGCTTCACTTCAGACCTTGTAAATCGAAATTGTTTTAATGGCGCCGTCGTCGAAGAACCCGTACGTGGACTACTACGTTCGTCAGGTCGGCGGACAGCTACCGGTCTTCGTCGGCGCTCGGGGTCAACGAGGTCACGGTCTGGGTAATCTCTTCGGGAGTCTGTTTCGAAGCGCCATGCCGCTTATCAAGAGAGGCGCGTTCGCGTTGGGAAAACGTGCGCTCAACACCGGCATGCACGTGGCGCGCGACGTCGTTGCCGGCGGCGATTTGAAACAGTCGATAAAAAGACGCGCGAAGGAGGCCGGCGCCGATCTTCTCGACGGCCTATTGAATTCGCAGCAGCGGGCACCACCGAAGAAGAAGAGAAAAAAACAAACGCAGCAGCGTCGTCCCCGCGGCGGCGGCGTCGGCGTAAAGAGAGCGCGCTTAGCGGCGACGACCGTCAGTAGGCGGAAGAGAGCGCGTCGAATGGACATATTCGACGAGTAATGAACGACAGCGGCGCAACGATCGAGAGCGGTCAGTGGATCGTCTACCAGCCGCTGACGTCTCTCGATCCTATCGAGTTCCTCATCACGGACGACGACTATAGGAACCTTCGAATGTACGCGCGCTTCTTAGTGGCGCGGGGGTCGATCTGACGGCCGCGCCGGTGTTGAGGCAACTCGACGCGTCGCTGAACGACGTCCTCGTGACGTTCTCGTCGCTGAGCAACGTCCTCGTGTCGTTGTCGTCGACCTACGGAAGAAAAAAACGCACCACGTCGGCGGCGGCGGGAGCGGCATAAAGAGAGCACGCCTAGCGGCGACGGTCGTCAGTAGGCGGAAGACGTCGAACGGACGACAACGATGGCGTTCGTGAACGGCTCGACGTGCGAGGGCGTGAAGGCCGAACTGGAGCTGTTTAGCGGACCGGTGAAGCAGACGAGCATCGAGAGTAGTCATTGGACCGTCTACCAGCCGCTGACGACTCTCGACGCCGGCGGCCCTATCGAGTTCCTCGTGCCGGGTTCGGGCGAAGACTATACGGACCTGGCGAGCGTTCAACTGTACGTGCGCTTGAAAGTGTCGCGGGGGGACGGTACCGATCTGGCGGCGGCCGCCGCGGTGGCGCCGGTCAACAATTTCCTGCATTCGATGATCAGTCAAATCGACGTGTCGCTGAACAACACCCTCGTGACGCCGTCGACCAATACGTACGCGTACCGAGCCTACCTCGAGACGTTGCTAAGTTACGGTAGCGACGCGAAACGTTCGCATCTCACGGCGTCGTTGTGGTACAAAGACACCGCCGGACGAATGGACACGCTCGGCAACGCCAACGTCGGCTTCGAGGCGCGCCGCCTGATGACGGCCGATAGCAACGAGGTGGAGATGATGGGACGCCTACACGTCGACGCGTTTATGCTAAACAAACACCTACCGAACGGCGTTGATACGAAAATACGCATAGTGCGCGCGAAGGACGCCTTCGCGCTGATGGGCGCGCAAGCCGTACCGGGGTGGCGCATCGTGCTGCAGGCGATTCGACTGCACGTGCGAAAAGTGAAGTTGAACCCGGCCGTCCAGATGGGACATATCAAAGCGTGGACGTTGGGAACGGCTAAGTTTCCGATGCGCCGGGTCGACTGCAAATCGTTCTCGATAACGGCGGGTACGCTATCGCACACGCACGAGAACCTGTACATGGGCGCGATTCCGAAACGCCTCTTCCTGATGATGATCGATAACGTCGCCTACAACGGCGACTACACTAGAAATCCGTTCGACGCGCGTCACAACGACATAAACTGACGCTCGTCGTCGACGGACGTCAGGTGCCGAGCAAGCCGCTGCAGCCGATCTTCCCCCACAACCGGTACGTGCGGAGCTACATGAATCTCTCATAAAAGGCTTTCGAGAACGAGGGGAACGACGTATCGCGTACGGACTTCGGCGCCGGCTACAGCATCTTCGGTTTCGACCTGACCCCCAACTGTTGCGACGGCGATCATTTCAACGTCGTGCATCAGGGGAGCGTAGGCGTCGAAATGCATTTCGGGACGCCGTTACCGCTTCCGGTGAACGTCGTCGTGTACGCGGAATTCGAGCCGGTGATGGAGATCGACCGGAACCGGAACGTCGTGTACGACTGGTAACTATGGATACGTTTCAACTGATGCGTCGTCTGGAACGCGATACGTACGCTAAACGTATCGTCGTCGGCGTCGTGCCTAAAGACGCGCTACTTACCGCCGCCGCCGCCGTCACCTACCCGACGGCCTTCGTGTGCAACACCGACGACGGCGGCGAACCGGGACAGCACTGGGTGGCCGTCTACGTCGGCGCCGACCGACGAGGCGAGTCCTTCGATTCGTACGGTCTGCCGCCGCTGCACGCCGACTTCCGCGCCTTCCTGCGCCGTCACTGCGGCGTCGGGTCGACGTACAACGACAAGCGGCTGCAGAACGTCATCTCTAACGTGTGCGGACAATATTGCGTCGCCTACCTTCTCCTCCGATGTCGCGGGATGCCGTTGACGACGTTCCAGAACCTATTCGGCACTAATCGGGTGAACAATGACTGTCTCGTATACGATTTATTAAAACCTCATCATTAATCCAGAACCTATTCGGCACTAATCGGGTCTCGTATACGATTTATTAAAACCTCATCATTAATTGCTTCGCTTTTACGTGTATAACAGAAGAAATAAAAACACACAATTGTTGGTGTTTATTATTACCCACACATACATACAGAAACTAACCCTAGGGGTGGTGGGGGTTAGGTTAGACGAGTTAGACGAGTGTTTACGAGTTAGACGAGTATCGGCGCCGTGGTGACGCCGTCGTCGAGCACGCGGCGTTTAGCGTAGAAGTAGCTCAACGCCGGGCGCTCTTGAACGTACGTCAACACGGACGAGTCTTTCACTTGGAAACCGCGGTTCCAGCCGACGCCGTTGCGACGGTCGCGCATTAGGGCGAGGAAGGTGTGCTCGTCGATGTCGGCGTTCTGTCGCTTGCTCAGTCCCTTCGTGCTGTACTTCGGACCGGCGGTGCCGCCGAAGCAGTAGTAGGTCTTGCTGCACAGCGCCACGATTCCGTCGCCGCGCCACTCTTCTTTGAAGAGTCCCGGCGTTCGACGATCGAACAGGCGTCGGCGCGCGCAGCAGGCCGGCTCCTCCCACGCTAGTCCGGCGATGCGCCGTCGTACGTTGGCGTCTACGTGCGCGTCGCAGCATTCGGCCGGAAACCAGAGCGAACGATTCCGGAAGTAGTGTTCGCGACGTTCTTCCGGTACGAGCGCGTCGACGTCACGTCCGGCTAGGGCTATGTACGCCGAGTCCGTGTCCATAGCGCAGTACTGGAAGAGCGGACGAGGAATGTAGGCGTCGACGAAATCGTAATAAAATTCCAGCATTCTCAATTTTGCGTACTGCAATACGAAATAGCCGATATGTATCGGCAGGCCGTAGACGATTTTACGCTTATTCAGCGCCACCTCGTACAGCGCGTCGTCGACGACGACGTCCAGTTGCCGGAAGCGCCGATTGTTGACGAGCATCGACGCGCCGACCGGCGTGGCGTACTTGATTTCCCGGTGCCGATCGACGCGCGTAATCGTTTTCCCGTAGGAACTGTTCCCGAGAAGTTTAAAGGTATCGGCGATGATCGATTTGTCGGGATCGATATCGCCCTCGCGTCGCGCCGTCGAAACCGCGTCGCCGAAGCGGCGAAAGCACGCTATCGGCGCGTACTCGACGATCTGGTAGACGCGCTCGACGACGAGACCGTGCGCCAGATACCAGCGTAGGAGCGGCGTCGCGAGCACGATCGCCGCGCCGAAGTAGCTACCGACGAGCGTGCGTTGAGGTCGCGTGAGGAGATCGTGCGACTCGGCGTAGTCGCGCATGAACGGACTGAGATCGTCGCGCGTGATATCGACGTTCTTGAATACCGGCTGTATCTCGGCAAACTTGTCGCGCAGCGCTTCCGGTACGGCGATATCGCACTGCACGAGGCCGAACAGAGAGCCGTCGCGCACCGCCTCCAGTATCGTCGAGAGCGTAATGGCGGTCGGTTGCCATCGTGACGCGTCGGGCGGTGTCGCCGGCGGTCGCACGGTGCGCCACTGGCACTCCCACATCTCGACGACTTCGTCGACGAAACGGCGCAGGTAGGCGGTCACGGCGATCGTCGCGGCGTACAGCGTCGTCATCGGTTGACCGTTGACGGCGTTCGTCGTCACGTGCGCCTGACTCGTCTGGCAGCCGTGAAAATAGCAGCCGTGAAATTGATACGCCGTTCGCGTGGCGGCGCACCAGCCGTCGACTCGGTGCTTTCCGATGCGCTTCTCGCGTCCGTTCAACTGGTGACGTATACGCGCGCCGGTTTCCGCCTCCACCCATGTCAACCACTCCACGGCCATACGGCCGTAGCGGTGCACGCGTTCCGCTCGAAAGGCGTTCTCAACGCGTCGGCGCGTGTACCAGCCCGTCGGCATCTCCTGCATTATCGCCCATAGATAGAGGCCATTTGCGTCGTAGCCTACTATCGATCGGCACGGCGCGTCGCCGCCTCGAATCGACGTCACGTCGGCCTCGTGGTGGCGCGCGAAGATGATCGACGGGCCGCCGACGATCTGCGCCTGCAGCAGACGGTGGGGCTCGTTGAAGAGCGAGAAATGGATCGACGTCGGCAGGTCGTTGAACAGGTACAACAACGTCAACCCCGGTACGCTGATGGCGTCCTTGAACATGTCGATACGTCGGCGCCGATAGAAGGCGAACTGGCGATCGACGGCCTCGAGAAACGGCGCCACGTCACGATTGTTATACCACACAAGAAAATCGCGCATCGACGTCATGCCCTCGTCACGCCACGCCGTCGCGCAAATCTCGTACGCCTCCGCGGAGATTCCCTCGCGTTTCATCTGGCTGTAGAAAGCTTCGCGCGACGGTAGGGCGGTTTCGTCCAGACGCGTCAACGCGTCGATGTGCTCGTACGGAAAGTAGCCCTTCGTTGCCGAGCAACCGTACGCTTTCAGAAAGCGATCGTAGCTAACGCCGGGCGCGAGGTAATTCGTTATGTCCAGGAACTTCAACGTCGTCGTCGACAGGCACATGTAATTGTTCTGACGTTTAATGGTAAACGCCGACGACGTGTGCTGCGCGTCCTCGGTTATGAGCAGGGGGGTCAAGTACTTTTTGACGACGTTCAGGTCGTACTTACCCGAATTGAATCCCAATACGGGCATTTGACGAAGGTACGTCCACAGCCGGTCGGCGAGAGTGGCGTACGGTGACGCGTCGGCGTCGTCGTCGTTGCATCGTCGTCGCCGCCAGTCGGCGTCGAGCGCGTCGAGCGCTTCGAAGGTCGCGTCGTAGCGGGGACGTAGAATCGCGCACGCCGCCGCGCTCACCGCTTCCAGGTCGTCGATGAGGCGACGCGCGAGTTCCGACGAATCGCCGGTCGTGACGTAACAGCGCGCCGCTTCGTGACCGGGCACGTTCGACGCGACGCTCACTCTGAGCAGTTCGTGTCGCGCGATCCAGCGGCATTTGTCGGTATCCGTCGGCAGTTCGTTATCGGCGAAATAGCACTCGAAATCGAACGTCGCGCGGTACGGGTAGTAGCGCAGGTCGTCGTCGTCGCCGACGTCGATGCCTTCGTCGTCGAGCCGCTCGAATACGGACGGCGTCGGTGGTTAGACGCCGCCGGGGAACACGTGAAGAACGCCGCCTTCGCACGTCGCTTCGTGACGTCGTAAATCGTGCGCGTTCCGCCAGAGGACGCTGCCACATTTCCCGCACTTGTACGTTTTCGTGTACGCGCGCGGATCGCTTATGTACGAGAAGGGCGACTCGTACAGGTTGACGTTCAGCGTCGTGGGGTGCGCTTCGCGCGATCGACGGACTAGTTCGGCGACGTCGTTCGTCAGTCGACGATAGACGACGACGTTGATGCCGAAAACCGTCTCCACGCGATCCAGTTCGTTCAGGCGCACGCCGCCGTTCGAGGACGTGCGCGCGGCGCGACAATACTGCGCGTGCAGACGTTTAGCTTCTTTCGTTAAACGGTTCGTATGGCGGATACTTTCGCCTCGTCGGTGACCTTGCAGGTGAATTCCGATGCATCGGAAGAGACACAGATGGTCGTCGTAGGGCGTGCCTCGATGATCGTTCGTCAACGACACGATCGACCTGTTGAGGCGCACGTAGGCGGGAAGCGTCGTCACGCCAACGCAGCCGATAGGATGATTGATGATGACGTTCACGAAGTAGGTGGCGTTAGTTACGAGCTCGACGATCCATCCCGAGTCGGGACGCTGCGCGATGGCGTACTGCAGTACGTCGGTAGTGCGCACGGCGTCGAGGAATCGTTCGAATGAACGGCTATCGGTAACTAGGGCGGTAACTAGGGCTAGGCGTCCGCAACAATTACACGAAGAATGAAAATATCGGTACCGACCCGACACCTTGTGACGTAATACAAAACCATAGCTTACGTTAATTTTAAACGCGTTCTTTTGCGCGCGAAACATTTCCCTCAGACGCGGTTCGAGCACGCGCGTACTCGTACAGGCGGTCATACGATAGTTGTAACGCGACTGTATGACACCGCGCGCTACCGACCTCTCTATGCTACGCCGGTGCTCGTCTACGACACGCTGTAGATCGTCGGGTAACGGCGGCGCCCTAGCGGCTTCCTCCTCCACCACTGATTCATTACTACTAGGAGGTGGCTGTGAACACAGCTGCCTCAGATGTCGTAGTATAGCGTAACGCGGGGTGAATAGCGTGCCACATTTTGGACACTCGACGTTTTACGCATAGCGCTTCGTCGCCGCAACTTTTCGAACTCTTTACGTGTAGTTCGAACGTCGTCTGCGGCGCGAAATAGCGCCCACATTTCGGACATTGCCATCTAGTAGGTGGTGGCATTCTCTCTAATGATATTTTTTCGAACGTCGCTATTTATAACGGCGACGGTGACGGTGGTGGTGGTGGTAAGTACACCCTAGCGGGAGGAATGCTAGCGGTAATTTTTCTAACGGTAATTTTTCTAACTAGCGGTGGAATGTGGTAAGTACACCCTAGCGGGAGGAATGCGGTCAACTAGCGGTAATTTTTCTAACTAGGTAACTCGGAGGTGGTAAGTACACCATAGCGGGAGGAATGCGGTCAACTAGCGGTAATTTTTCTAACTGAGGAGTGCGGTAATTTTTTCTAACTAGGTAACTCGGAAACGGAAAGTACATTTTCAACGTTTTATTCGGTACTCTTGCAACATTCAAAGCCTTTGTTTCAATAGCAAGCAAATATTAATGTTCTCTATTCTACTAGTGTTCGTTCGTTCATTCCAGTCCGCTCCGGCGTTGCACGTACGTGTGCACGGCCGACTCGAGTTGCACGCGACTCATATAATCGCGCCAATTTGTTCCCAACAACCAGTTCGACACAAACTGCACCAAATACAATTATCCTGCACGGCCCGTTTGCGGCTGCTGATCACCGGAAGAAATCGACACCGTAGTCTCGTGTAGAATATGCACTAGTCTCGTGAAACAGGGGATGAGCGATCGACGCAGGAACGTTTCCATGACGCCGTTGAAATAGCGCGTCACAATACAGCCCGGCTTATCGAAACGTTGCATGTAGACGCGATTTGGCTGCCCCGCGCGATAGCCGGGCATGTGAACTTATGGGCAGCCTTCATTCGGTTCGCATACCCCGCAGTGATCTCGCGCCTTCTCCAGAATCATTTCGGCTCGGCACGACGAGTTGCCGTTGGCACGTCCCCAGCTCCTCCGATACGCTCCAGTACGGCGAGCACGTCGGTCACATCGTCCCCAGGCTGTCGTTATACGTCGGTGGAGGGGGGCGCATTCGGGTCGAGCAGTCGCCCAGCGCCTCCTCGATGATCGCCTCCAATACGTGGGCGTCACGTACTCCTCCGCCACTACCCTACAGCACAAAGCAGTTCTACTCTTTACGATTCACCGTCAGGTACGCGTGTAGGAAGTCGCTCATACACTCACGCCTGGTGTGCTGCATCAAAGCGTCCTACAAACACATTATTATGATTAGTCCGCCTCCCTCTTCTTTTTCTTTTCCTCCTCCTCCTCATCCATCTTTACTGGCGTCAATAAATCTATCAGTAGCGGCCAATTTTCCTCCTCCTACAAACAACACAAGACAACATTAGTCATCGTCGACGTATCTTTTTAGTGTGCGGACTGTATACGAGGGCTCCCCGTTCCAACTCGTCTTCCGCACACTAATCTCCACTTTAGTACCGGCTAACTCGAGCACGGTATCGCGGAGATCCTCCTCGTTCAATTCCGTCAAGTACTCGGCCGTGAACTCGACGAGATTAGACATTTGGCTATCGAACAACGTAAGCCAAAGCTCGTCTTCCTCCTCCTCGCCGTCCTTCACCATCACACGCAACGCGAAGAATTATTTCGGTACGAACACTTCACCGTGCGTTCGACATATCAGGACCCCGGCTTTGCTTGTCTGCAATTTCCGACGACAACGGGAACATCCCAAATAGGTGGTGCCGGGCTCCCCTTTGTACGAGACGGCATCGATCGTAACGGGCGACAGGAGTTTATACACACCGTTGACGGCACACTTCAGATGTCTCAGACTCACCACTGTGGCGCGTGTCGACGCCGTCGATTCACGCTCCTTAGAACCGCTCCGCGACAGCACCGGGGGCTGCTCGGCCGTCTCGTCGGGCTGTTCCAAGGACGCCTCTTCGGCGCTTCGCTTTCGGCCGACAGTCAACGGGGCCGCGATGAGCGCAACGGGGCGCCTAACGGGTGGTGACGCCCCCATTGACAAGGCTGCAATCAGTGACGAAGGTTGACTGCTGCTGCTGCTGGCCGCTGCCACCTTCATCGACTGCTTACGCGGTGCCTTCGGCTTTTTTGGTTGTTGTTGTTGTTGACTTTCATCCGCCATGTTGCGGAAGAACGTCTGCTGCTTGCTGCTCTGCTGTTGTAGAAATAATACACGTTAGAACTTCAGCGTCATACAATATAACATTTTTCTCAACCGTTTTATACCTTTTCCAAATAACACGCATGCGCACTTCACGCTAATACGTCATCTTACTCAATTATCAGCGTGAGTGCCTCGAACATTTCAGACATTTTGTTTTCAGAAAAAAGTTTCCAGTCACGTCAGTACATTCGCCGTTAAATCTCTCCTTACATCGATTTTCTCTAATATCGATGCATCTCGCGTTTCCTGACTCCACAGCGAACCTATACAACGTTTTGTTTCGTACTTTTAACGTTTCGTTTATTGTTTTTGAAATGTCATTGTCTACAATATAACGCGCATGCGCACTTCACACTTATACCGTTATCTTTTTCAATTATCGACGTGCATACTTCATCCATCCCAGGCATTTTGTTTTCGGAAAAAAGTTTCAGGTCGCGTCAGTACATTCGCCGTTAAATCTCTCTTTACATCGAATTTCTCTAATATCGATACATCTCCCGTTTCCTGACTCCACAGTGATCGTATACAACGTTTAATTTTGAGCTTTTAACGTTTCATTTATTGTTTGTAAAAATCCATTGTTCTCCGTTCACATTCCAATCTCGTTAAGTCACGCGCAACAGATGTCACACATGTGCGATTAACGCATTCCGCCTAGTCTACCGAGGAATTTGTTTTAGGAAAAAAGTTAGCGTTCACGTCAGTGCATTCATTGTCAAATGTGACTTTTACAGCGAATTTCTCTAATATCTATGCATCTCGAGTTTCCTGACCCCGTAGTGATCGTATATAACGTTTAATTTCGTACTTTTAACGTTTCGTTTAACGTTTGAAAAAATCCTTTGTTCTCCGTTCACATGTCAATCAAGATAAGCCGTAGTGTCATGCGCCGCCGCCGCCGCTGTTTGATGACGCGCACATGTCATACACACTTTTACAAACACGAGCGCACGACGTCTCCACCACATCCCTCCATCTAACATGGCCACACGGTAAGACTGTGCTTACTAGTACGCAATATTTTAAACATGCATTTTATTTAAATTTACTACAAACATGCATGCATTTTATTTAAACAATGCATACTACGCAATTGCATATATTTAAACATGCATGCATTTTATTTATAACTCTCATTTTATTTAGCATGTATTTTAAACATGCATGCATTTTATTTAAATTTACTACATACCGTTTAAACATGCATGCAATTTATTTAAACAATGCACGTTTTTACTATTGCATGTATTTTACCAAGACAGTGCTTACTAGTAGCATGTATTTTAAACATGCATGCATGCAATTTATTTAAATTTACTACATACCGTTTAAACATGCATGCATTTTATTTAAACAATGCATACTACGCATGTATTTTATTTATAACTCTCATTTTATTTTTACTATGTTGTCTCATTTTATTTCATCCTTTGTTTATTTCATAGACCGATCCAACTGCCTACAAGCACCACGTACACGCCTCGTAGACCGATCCATCTGCCCGACGCGTCGACGACGTCGACCCGGGCAACATGCGCGGTCCCACCGTACATCCACACGTCGCCACCTCCCACGCCCGCCCCCACGCCTGACTACAGCTCCGACGACGATGACATCATCCCCGATATGGCACGGGTGTTTCTCATAAAACAACCAAATGGACTATGGAGAACGATCACGCCTCCCGAACTATATCGTCGGGAAGGCTTCGGTTCCCCGCCGGACGATCGTCGGGAAGGCTTCGGCTCCCCGCCGGAGACCAGCAGGCAGCAACCCGTTGGCCGCGGCCGAATGCCCGTCAACTATTCCGAATAAAATATTTCAGTCACTACTCACGTTTTCACGCATCTATTTTCAATGCATAAACACCCTACTGAACGTTAGTGTATTTATGCATTTGATTTTCATTGTAATCCCACGACTAGATGTATTTAAACGCATTGGTTTCGTTTTAATCCCTCCACCAGAACAACGTTGTTTACCGTTAGCCAGCTATGCTGTCATCCAGGGGTCAAAGTCCACTAGAGCAGCAGCAGCCGGCGGCGGCCCCTTATCGCTGCAGCAGCAGCGGTCGTCGCTCTTGCTGTCAACATACAGTGCGTCATTCACATACGGGGGCATGTCAACGTTTATACAATGGTTTTAGTATACAATGGTTTTAGCGTGGTTAGCGTATTGCTTACGTCAGCACACGACTCGACTCCTACCCCGGTTATAGGTGGTCGACGACATTTCAAAAACGAAAGTACGAAACTAAACTTATATACTTTAGCGTGGTTATAAAGTACGAAACTAAACTTATATACTTTAGCGTGGTTATTAAACGCATTATTGCTTACGTCAGCACACTCTAGGTACGGCGTTGATCGCTAGGACTAAAATACTCTCTGCACTCACCGCTAGGTGGCATCTCTAGTGTAGGGGTAATCAATCATCCAATTAGTATCAAATTACATCGCTCATCAATCACGTTTTTTATAAGTAGGTTTCCGAAACTCATTAGTGTCAAACAAAAAGCCTTTGATCTTTTTTATACATAGGACTAGTAGCGCATTATTGCTTACGTCAGCAGTGTGCTCGAATCGTTTAGTGGTCATTAAATAATTTTTTATAAGTAGGCTTTTGAGATCGTACAGCGCCTCCTATCTACTTACGTCACAGAGAACAGTTCGTATTACCTACGTGATTACGTCATAGGCAACAGTTCATTATACATATGTGCACGCACGGATTTATATACATGGATAGGAAGTGCAGGTTATTACGTGTAGTCATTGTCGGCCGTCTTGCTTCCACAAACCGTCGATAATAGAGGTTAGAGGACGATCTACGTGCAGCGATTACGCGTCACAATTGGTGCGTGAACGTCTATGTCACATATGGCGGCAATTTCAAATTAAATTTGCGGGAGCATAACGTAAAAGTCGTAATTGTGCACGCGAATGCGCATGTTCAAACATATACGTGAGAAAACGCGTGTGTTGCATGTGGACGCTACGCGTAACGTGGTTGAAAGAATATGACTGCGCATTCATTATATTTAACAATAGGGGAAGCAATATGGCGGCCGTGTTTCGACAAGTAGACCTTTTAATGTTAGGCTTCTTATCCATGTATATAGATCAATGTGGGTACGCCATACGCAGTATGATACAGTACAACACATGCAATTTTTATAATTGGTTATGTTTACAAGAAACACATTCAATAAACCAATATACCAATTTGACACACGTCATTGACGATATAAATTACACGAATAGATGATTGAAAACCGCACATGATTATGTTACTTCGCTACAGCATGATATTGAATCAGCCCATCGTATCGACCCAATGTTGGCAATAGCACTACCTTACCTCTGACATATAACATACGCAACGCATCAAAGCTAAAACAATTTCGTTCCACTTGTATTTCGTCCCACTTGGTGTGTTTGTCCGTCTTGATTGTGGGAACCGGGCGCTGTTCCAACATCAAAGAACAATTCCATGAAATCCTCGTCACTACCTGTCCGCCATTCTCATCAGCCAGCGTTGCTACTATAGTTGGCACACATCCCAAAAGCAAACAAAATCCAAAGCGATTAATATGATTGGTGAACTCTGCAACTGCCAGATATACATTTCGATAGGTCGAAGTGCCAGGGATACTAACATATTCAAATGTCTCTGACTTGAGGGCATGGATAAGCTCATTGAAGTTAAACTGGACTCGGACTTTAACGTTTGAAATGGAATGTGTCCTGCCTTCGGATGAAAGTCACAACCGAAAACTAAACACATTAAATTTCTTATGTCTAATGGAGATACTGAAAATTGGTCTTAAGTGGTATCAAACAAAGAAATCCAGACTAAAACAAAGAAGAGAAGATCAGTGTGAGAGTAAAGAGAAGAAGATGGAAATGGTTTGGGCCTAGAAACAAATGAAGACATCCACTTCCTGATGGCGCTGACAAAGACGCGAAAAGGGAAGCGGAAAGTTGGTCACTCCGAAACATTCTGGCGAACAACCGTCGAAAAAGACAGATAATTGAGACAGAGAACACAGATTGGTGCAAAACGTTTAGCCAGAGACAGAACAGGGCCCGATGTTATAAAGCGTACTCGGTGCTTATACTCAACTCCATGCTCAGACTCAAGATTTCATGCTCACCGGAGAATCCGTGCTCACGGTGGTTATAAAACTTCTTGAGTACGTGCTCAACTGAGTACGCCGTCTTGAGTACGAGAGCGAAAGAAAGAGCTCCTTAGACGCAATGACGCTGTTTTATTCAAATACACAAGCGGCCAGATGGAACTCTCTCGTTGACGAAGGTAACAAACCTAAATTTATTTATAAACAACATCAACTTCCGATTATAAAACGATGACAGGCGAAGATCTTCGCCGTTGTGACATGTTTTTATTCTGTGGTGAAATGCGCAGAGGAACATCGATAAAATAATGCTAAAGGAACGTACCTCAGTGTGCGCGGTGGAACCAACATGGTACAAGACAATTCAAAAGATAACCTCGGACCCAGGACGAAGAAGTTGCACAACAAGGACAGGTTAGGTGAGAAGCACTAACACCCAAATTGACTTTGTTATCCAAGACCTCCGGAAATAGTTTGGCACCTACCCGAATGACCAAATATTTCGCAACCTACGCCCTATGCCATGCAGAGGTATTATTCTTGCATGAGTATAAACATTCACCAAACCCGCAGGCCGTCAGTATATATAAATGGTGTAACACCATTGCTGTATGAACGGTTACTTCTTGTTTTCGTGTTTACCGTCAGCGTTCGTTGGTTCACCGTTTAACTACTTTGTGTAATTATTCATGTAAATGGTGCTTCTTCACAAATCACCACTATCACTTCTCTGTGGGGAATTCTCTCTCTAATTAATAATTCAGCCCCCAGTTGCTTTATAGCACAGACCGTTAAACTCGTGTCCATCAGCCTAACCAACTGTAGCCCATATAAACCTATATCTGGTCAAATAGTTTGTGACGTTACATGTATTGATATCGCACTTTAAACCTGTGTACGGCTGGCTAGAGTTTCTTACCTGCAGCTATTTTGGTTTAATTTACCATTGATGTATATTGACATTGAATATACAGTACTGGAACAAATAACTGGGACAGTGATTATGTTAGGCAATATTCACGACTTTGCAGTAAATAGACGCCGTTTTGTCAGTTAATAGGCAATATAATATGTTTTATTTTATTTAGAATTCGGCGTGTGTTATTCCCTACCAGGTAGTATTTAGCTTCTCCTGAAGGTCATCCAAGGAACTTGGTTTGCAATCATGAACCTGCACTTTCAGGTTTTGCCACAAATTCTCGATGGGGTTTAGGTCTGGAGATTGGGCTAGCCAGTTCATTACTGTGATGACTTTCTTTGCTTTGTGGCATGGCGCATTGTTTTGTTGAAAGATGTAATCTCTGCCACCGTGCAGCTTATCTGCAGATGGTAACATGCTCTTTTTAAGGAGTTTGATGTACTGTGCTGGGCCTAACGTGCCGTCGACCCTGTGGAGGAAACCAACACCTTGGCTACTAAAGCAACCCCATATCATTTGTTTGCCACCACCAAACTTCACAGTTGGGACGATGCATTGTTCACTATATCTTTCTCCTGTTTCTTCGTCACATAAACTCTCTTTGAAGTGTTGAAAAGCTCAATGCTGATTTCATCTGAACACAAAACACGTTGCCAGTCATCATCAGACTAATGTATGTGCCTCCTTCCCCATTGCAACCGTGCCTTTCGGTTCTTGACAGAGATTTAACAAGATTTAACAAGATTTAACAAGATTTAACAAGATTGCCACCCAGAGAATTAACTCTAGGTGGCAGGTTGACAAGGAAACCCTTTGGCTTATCGAGAGTCCGAACCTTTTATCTATGTGTATCCCGCCCGTCTGAGGTATGTGTCGATTACAGAGAGCAGGGGCTTGTTAACTGCAACACACCCTCTTAATCCTGCTACTTTTAATCTGTTCCTAACTGTTCAACTAGAAACGTTAAGTCCACACTCATCTTGCCAACGTTTCTTTAAGTCACTGGAGGTCAAGCGACGGTCATTCAAGGACGTACGGATGAGTCGACGATCTTGCGGTTTTACAGTTGATTTCTTTCGGCCTCTCCCCGGAAGAGTTTTCACAGAGCCTGTATTCTGGTGCTTCTGCACAAAGCTAGCAACTGCTTCGCTATTCAATTCTCAATTTCCTTGCAATTTCCCTCATGCTGGCTCCATTTCTGTGTAGTACCACAACCTTTAAGCGTCGCTCATCAGTCATTCGATCGTTTCCGTTCATCTTTTTTATTCACGAAACAAAAAAATCTTATGTTATTTGACAAATCTTTGTTCTATATTGTATTTGCACCAATAAAATTGTATTTTGTAATAAAAAATTTCATTATCTTACCACGATAAAATATTTCTTGAATTTACTTAATTTTACCTGTCTATCTAGGTGAATTTCCTGAATTTACCTGTGTATCTAGATGAATTTCCTTAACCATTTCAGTACGACAGGCCGGATTTCTGGCCGCACTGTCTGTGACGCTTCAGTACGACGACGGTTATTCGGCATAGACGATGTCTGCTATTCAAATCGTTTTTACTCATAATTATCCACTATGTGGAGCCACTTGTTGTGTACAGTTGTCAGGCAAATAAATTAGCTATTCAGCAGCGGTCATCGTTTATTATTGCTCAATAATACTTTACGGAGATTTTCAAGGTTTTTAATGATGGATTATCAAAATCTGCGGTGGCCACAATGGCAGACGGCATTACTTCATCTAGCGATTTACAACCGTATGGTTTGGACATATTATTTGATAGTTTTAGCAAAGAATCTTTGTAGGATGTTGACGATGGACACAATAACGATGTCGGCGAATTTAGTATACAACTGTGTTCAGCAACTGCAAAAAACTTTGAAATCTTGGGGGCCATCTTGGATTGCTGATTACCATGACGACGGAATGTAAAATGATATTGCTCATTTTACTCGCAGGTTATCATACTTTCCGAAAGTATATAACATTCGTATTCATAAAATGCATTTTTGTTGCTCAAACCTTGACTTGAAATGAGGTAGTCCATTGTCTTGCATATTCACTGGGAATGCAGTATTCAGTGGTCACCACTGGTCAGGGCTGTAGTATTGAAATGGTTAATTTACCTCTGTATCTAGGTGAATTTCCTGAACTTACCTGTGTATATAAGTAAATTTCCTGAACTGACCTGTGTATCTAGGTGAATTTCCTGAATTGACCTGTGTATCTAGGTGAATTTCCTGAATTAACATGTGTATCTAGGTGAATTTCCTGTTCAAAGTTGGTACTTATAAATTTTTCGGTACTTAGAAAATTTTCAAACTTGGTACTTAGAATATTTTTCATAGTCGCTAGTCTAAGTTTGATTGTTGTCTCGTCCGTTGCTCGTCCGTTGCTCGTACGATCATTATGACCAAATCCTAATACCTCATGGTGTAATTTAAATTAAACGTGTTCTTTTGTGTTCCAGAGTATGAAGGTACACTAGCGGCACCGACTGGACCAGAATGCATTTGGCATCAGTCAGACACAATATATAAACGGGATGAAACGTGGTTGGAAGATTCAGGTTGATCTATGGAAGGTTGGTCATTATTTTAGTTATGGAAGGCATGTAAGCGCAGTTCCGACCAGAGCTACATAAAAATACTACAGCGAAGCAGCGAAATACAATTTCACTTATAGCCATTGCTTTTTATTACATGTCTTAGCTGAAAATACTAGACTAGGCAAATAATCTAAAAAACCTTTACCAGTTATAACCAGCCGTGATGCCATTTTCTATTGTGATTTTTTCTGCGTGGTGAGTTATTTTGTGAAAATGGGCTGTTTGAAGGTGTTTTCAACATGTACAAAATCGGCTAGATATATACTAGCCACAATAAGAAACTGTGCATGATACAAATGTCATTATATTGCTAAAAAAAATGGTTTGAGCTGTCCACACAAAAGTGTTATGTAAGTGTAACGTGTGTGCCATTATTTTCACGTGACAATGACACGATGGCTTTACGTTTATGCCTAATCTTTAGGATCAACGTTTCAGCGGCGAACATGAACATCACAAGATTAATTACGGGTGTGTCATCCAACTGCGTTGATCACTGCAGTGCATCGGCGCCTACAGTGGAATGTCAGGCTTGTGCTTCATGTGTTTTTCCAGTTGGGTGTACCAGCAGCTCTCCAAACGTCTGCCTTAGGTAACCATGCCTGTTACGAACCCCCCTACAGGAGCATTTTCTTTGTTTTCACACAATGGCGTTGCCTGACCTTGCATTATGTAACTTTCCAATGAAAGTCATGCTATGGTATAGTCTACATGTCCCTGTTTCATGTTAATCGACATTGAGCAAAATCAATCCATTGCATTACTTTTCGGTGCCTGTCTTCCTATGCACAGTTTCTTTATGTGGCTAGTATATACGATAATTATAGGACGACACGAGAAAATGTTATGTCAGCATCTGTGTAAAAAACGAGGCACGTATGTGCAGCAAATTTTAAATAAATACAATAATAATAATTATTGTTATAATAATGATCATAATAGTGAATATAATAATGATGATACTAATTATAATAATACTAATTATAATAATTATGATAATAATAATGATAATGATCATAAAAGTGAATATAATAATGATGATACTAATGATAATAATTATGATAATAATAATGATAATAATTATGATAATAATTATAATAATAATTATCATAATAGTGAATATAATAATGATGATACTAATGATAATAATTATGATAATAATTATGATAATAATAATAATAATGATAATGATGATGATAATAATGATGATGATGATAATGATGATGATAATGATAATAATAATGATGACAATAATGATGATAATACTGATGATAATACTGATGATAATAGTGAATATAATAATGATGATACTAATGATAATCATTATGATAATAATAATTATAATAATGCTATTAATAATAATAATGATGATAACAATTATGATAATAATGATGATAATGATGATACTGTGATGATGATGATGATGATAATAACAATAATAATAATACAATAAGATAACTTCTATTTCGCCTAAATCCTTGGAAACCAAGCTCAGAAGCGCACCATGACAACAGGATTGGTCAATCTCAAAATCTCTATGCGGTATTCCAGTTGTCAACAGATGGGTCAAGGCGCTAGGGAGCTATGGTAGATAGGCAAGGTTGTGAAGATAAGTTTTTAAATGACGACGGAATTTTGTAATATGTTCAACTGATCTAACACTAAGAGGGAGCTGACTCCAAAGAGTTGGTGCAGCAACAGAAAAAGCCCTAGTTCCAATGTTAGTGTTGACTCTAGGAACAATACGTAGGTCAGAACTAGATAATCGAAGCTGGATAGGTTTTCTTTCAGGAGTAAGGAGTGAGTGCAAATAAGATGGTTGCTTACTGGACAGTGCTGGACAGTATGTAATGGTACACATCTTAAATATCATTCGCTATTGTATAGTAAGTCAGTGCAAAGATTTCAAAAGTGGTACAGAGCGAGAGAAACGAGATCGTGTAACTAACCTTGCTAGACAAATTTGGATAAATTGAACTTTTGTAATATCTTTGTTAGCGATATTATAACGGAGTGAACTGCAATAGTGAAGTCTGCTGCTAACAAACGCTCTTGCAATAGTTTTAGCAACAGACAATTATATATACAATAGATAGAATTGAAATGACAGCACTAAACAAACCAAATTATATTAACATTTTAGTTAAGTTTTGTGACCGAAGGTGTACAATAGTCATCTTAGACTATTATAATAAACATCCCTATTATGTGTTGTCATAGTTTTATGACAAACGATATTGTTCAGTAAACGTTATGCACAATTATGTATCTTTCTTGTCAAAATATGGGATAACATAAGTAGATGCACATATATCACAGCAACACAAACCGATAGAAAACATTGAGGAAGTAAATCTACCACGTATTTAAACTGCTGATATATACACCAGAAATATCCCCTATCTTGTGACATCTTCTATACAATTTTTACAGTACGTCACCAGTGTACGATCTTTACCACAAAAAAAGTATTGGTCAACCGGACCAGCAACTTCAAAAGGTTAGTGGCCCGGCAGCAAATTCACTTGTCCGTATTTTAAGAAGTTAACAACAGCACAATGCGTGAGCGCAGACGGCCTGCAAAACATTTGGAAAAAATGTACACTTGTATTTATTTACCTCAAGAATGTTTAATAGTTGCCCACGTTTGAACATTGGCAGGCTCAAGTTTTATTTCCTGTAGTTGTGTTTCCAGGTTTTTTATTGATGTCTGCTAATATTGTTACTGGGGGCATTGCTTTTTATTTATATTCTCTTCTCTTCCGGTTTGCTTCGTCTAGGCTAGTTCACGTCTAGGCTAGTTCACGTCTAGGCTAGTTCACGTCTAGGCTAGTTCACGTCTAGGCTAGTTAACGTCTGGGCTAGTTCTCGTCTAGGCTAGTTCACGTCTAGGCTAGTTCACGTCTAGGCTAGTTCACGTCTAAGCTAGTTCACGTCTAGGCTAGTTCACGTCTAGGCTAGTTCTCGTCTAGGATGGTTCACGTCTAGGCTAGTTAACGTCTAGGCTAGTTCTCGTCTAGGCTAGTTCACGTCTAGGCTAGTTTATGAAGTTGCAGTTGTATGTGTCTGGGTGGTTTCTCCAATTTCTTCGGAGGCGAGACTTCAGATGGTCTGTGTACGACCTGTGTCATCCGATAGCGATTTTACTATTCCCGTGAAGTAGAAAGAGTGCCTGTTTTCTAGTGATCTCTGTGTTTATAGTTTTTTACTGTGGCCTATTGTGTTACCAGTGGCTTTCGTGAATATCTGTTTTGATGAACAATCCTGTTTAATAGAGTACATTCCTTTGATGGTTTTTAATGTTTAGATGATAGTAGTTTTCTGTCTTCTGTAGTTTAGTGTAGGCAGCTTTAACTCTTTCGGTCTGTTGCAGTATCGTACAGTCTTTTTTGTTTCTGATCCTAGTCATGTTTCACTCCGCTAAACGTGCTAAATGACGTTGCCAGCTGATAATAATTTAACACGCACGTCAGTGGTGTTGTCCTGATCATATGTACACTTACAATGCTATTTGATGTAACAGTATACTGTTAATTTTCTGTAACTGATGTCAAACTTATTTCTATAAATTCTTTAAAATAATTACGAACCAAAGATATTTAGTAAATGTACCTTCATTTTGTTTAATTGAAGCAAGTGGTAGGCAATGGCAGCCAACCATTCATCAGCAGACATCATTAAGAATTACATTGATACCAGCGGCAACAGCAATTAAATCATTACTCCACGACTCGGAAAATACAAACAGATCTAATGTCAGACAAGAGAGAATTGTTGTTATCAGCACGACCAGCAGCGTCAACTCCATCACTAGGGCCAGCAGCGGCGGCTTCCAAATGTTTTCCTCTCCTTGGTTCTCACTTTCACCAGGTGATTGATCAGAACCCACTGAGCAAAGCATCTGGGCTCTGGTCACGTATGGTCTACACGTTTCCTGTAATATAAAATGTTCCATTCATGGGTTCTGGAGTCTCGAAAATGTTGGTGACGCTTGTCAGTGTCGTATACTGATATCTTTCCCGTTTTGAACAGTTTCCCCCGGCATATTTTTATATTGGCTGCATAGAGAGTTAGTCTGTTTGGGCATGATGATGGTGGGGCCAGCGTTTATGCCTCGTTTTGATTTACCGAAATTGTTCAACAACCAGTGGTGGCATGTAACGAAAGTAGTTAGTAAGGCCATTCTAATCAATAAATGTCGCGTCATAAAAATGAGGGAATGAAAATGCTGACTCAGTTCCGGTTAGTGAGCGTCCCTTAACGACTGCTAGGGGGCGCACACGACACCATTCACCAGGGGCGCGACTTGACCGTGATCTTTGACCTTGACCTTTAACTTTGACCTTCCACCGGTGGTGACGTCATTCCACCTTCCATCGATCATGATCATTTACTCCCTGATTTGTACCTACTGTACTACAATACAACAATAATCAGTTAATTTGACAGTCCTGTGTAAGTCTACGCTAAAACAGGACTGTGAAAACTTAGATCTCACGCTCTTTCGGTAGTCCAAATACTTGCCGTTCGATATCTTTCAGAGGCATCCTACCAGCCATTTTTCTTTTGTGTTGAACATATGAATCTTTGTGTGCGACTAAATCCTAACGCGTGTATTTTGAAATCAACGGTTTTTAAAATATGATACCCAGTATTACATATGTAATCAATTCCGATTGTAAACGACGCTTTTCTTTTTTAATCAACTAGTTTATTCAGACAGGTTCAAAGTCGTCAGTGTACTCAACAACCGCTGAACAATTTCTGATTAGAAACGCATAACTTTAAAATGATCATATGACGTTTTTAAAAACAGCGTGTTGTTTATTGTTGCCACCGTGCCAACAGCTATTTTTTATTAGTCACCTTCCAAACGCGCGCACGTGTTTTTTGAATGGGTGATACATACTTTGAAATGAGGAGACAGCCAGGCAGCCTGCTATGCAGATTCGAGTATGAATAATTTAGGTCATTAACAAGCCGAATCAATTAATAATTATCGGACTTTAATGAAACCTCATTATGTTGTAGGTCAGTGTTTGTGTGTATTAGGCTGGTGTTTGTGTGCTTCAGGCCGATGTTTGTGTGATTAGGCTGGTGTTTGTGTGCTTCAGGCCGATGTTTGTGTGTATTAGGCTGGTGTTTGTGTGCTTCAGGCCGATGTTTGTGTGATTAGGTTGGTGTTTGTGTCTTATAGGTCGGCGTTTGTGTGTTGTAGGTAGGTGCATGGTTATGCTTTGAAGGTCGGTGTTTTTATGTTGTAGGTCAATGTTTGTGTATTGTACGTTTGTGTGTTGTAGGTTCGTGTGTTTGTGTGTTACAGGCCCGTGTTTGTGTTTTGTAGGTCGGTGTGATTGTTTGTTGTAGATCAGTGTCTATATCTGTATTTGTGTGTATTTGTGTGTATTTGTGTGTTGTAGGTCCGCGTTTGTGTGTTGTATGTCAGTGTGTTTGTGTGTTGTAGGTCAGTGTTTGTGTGTTGTAGGTTTGTGTGTTGTATGTCCGTGAGTTTGTGTGTTGTAGGTCAGTGTTTGTGTGTTGTAGGTTTGTGTTTGTATTTTGTAGGTGGGTGTCTGTGTATTGTACGTCAGGGTGCTTGTGTGGTTTAGGTCAGTGTTTGTGTGTTGTAGGTCCATGTTATTTGTACGTTGTAAGTCGGTGTTTGTGTGATTCAGGCCCTAGTTTGTGTGTTGTATGTCCGTGAGTTAGTGTGTTGTAGGTCAATGATTGTGTGTTGTAGGTATGTGTTTGTATGTTGTAGGTCGGTGTCTGTGTGTTGTACGTCAGGGTGCGTGTGTGGTTTAGGTCAGTGTGTGTGTGTTGTAGGTCAGTTTTTGTGTGTTGTAGGTCCGTGTGTTTGTGTGTTGTAGGTCGGTGTTTGTGTCTTGTAGGTCAGTGTGTTTGTGTGTTGTAGGTCAGTGTTTGTGTGTAGTAGGTTTGTGTTTGTGTGTTGTAGGCGCGTGTGTTTGTATGTTGTAGGTCGGTGTTTGTGTGTTGTATGTCGGTGGTTATGCGTTGTAGGTCGGTGGTTGTGTGTTGTAGGTCAGTTTTTGTTTGTTGTAAGTCCGTGTGTTTGTGTGTTGTAGGTCGGTGTTTGTGTGTTGTAGGTCGGTGTATGTGTGTTGTAGGTCAGTGTGTTTGTGTGTTGTAGGTCGGTGTATGTATGTTGTAGGTTTGTGTTTGTGTGTTGTAGGTGCGTGTGTCTGTGTGTTGTTTGTCAATGAATGTGTGTTGTAGGTCAGTTATTGTGTATTTTTGGTCAGTGTTTGAGTGTTGTAGGACAGTTTTTGTATGTTGTAGGTCCGTGTGTTTTTGTGTTGTAGGTCAGTGTTTTGTGTTGTACGTCCGTGTGTGTGTTGTAGGTCCGTGTTTGTTTATTGTAGGTCAGTGTGTGTCTTGTAGGTGACTGTTTGTGTGTTGTAGGTCCTTGTGTTTGTGTGTTGTAGGTTGGTGTTGGTGTGTTGAATGTTGTTGTTTGTGTGCTGTAGGTCAGTGTTTGTATGTTGTAGGTCAGCGATTAAGTGTTGGAGGTCGGTGATTGTGTGTTTTAGACCGGTGTTTGTGTGTTGTACGTCGGTGTTTTTTGGTTGTATGTCGGAGGCTCGGTCATCTTCTTTTGTCACACATCAAGTGTTATTACAAATTTCATAATCCTTTGTCTCATACCAGTGCCCTTTGTCATAACCACTCTTTCTAGAAAAAACATACCGTAACAACGCAACGCGATTGGACTTTGGTGACTGGGACTGCGATATATGTTTGGCAATCTAATCAAAACCAGATGTCGTTGAGAGTAGCGATCGACGGTTCACTATCAGTAACATATGTCAATTAACGCGGCGGTAGTGCCAATAAGACCAACGTTTGTTATGGATAAGCGTTACCACACCTCAAAGATCGAATAATTATTTGTTCAGTTCAATAAGTCACCAACAGTCGTGATCCATTCTTTGATGTTCTTGCGCAACTAACCACTATTATCATAACCAGATGTCGAGCAACAAAACACTGATATGAAATACTTTGTTGCCAACTGTCAAACCACATTTTCTTTCTTCAATTTAGTACATCACCAATGGTTATGCAATTTTCTTTGTTGACACTTTTAGCAACCGTTAAACAATTTAATATTTCGCAACCTCGATTCTCTCTTGCGCAATAACAGGTCCAAAGTTAGCCAACGGATTAATTATACGTCCTCCATATAAACCACATTTCGTACAATTAACATATTTGTGCTTTGAACGTATTGAATTTGTTAAACCAAATAAATGTGCGTGTTTAGCCTTGTGTGTCTGTTTAAAATAGGCGATTTTGCTTCTTTTAGTGGTATCTCGTTTTGTATGTGTGTTGTTTCGTGTTTCATTTCTATTGAACATTAGATTGTTCTACATATTTATCCTTTGAACTTCCTGAATTTGCACCCCGTGTGCACAAATTGTATTGTCTTCCCCATCATTAAAGTCATATTTTGACCTATTGACCTACCAAGAAGTGCCTCCTAATGACCTTACGAATCAGTTTGGGGATGACCAATTCGTATGAGTAACATGTTTGTCCAATGAACGTATTGATTTTGCTAATTTGTAGGTGTTTTGCCTTGTATGTCTGTTGAAAATGCAATCTTTTCTCTACATGTTTGCTCTTGAACGTGTCGATTTTGTTTCTTCGAGTGGTATTTCGTCTTGTGTGTCTCTTATTTCGTGTTTCGTATATGTTGAAACTTTAGATTTTTCTAGATGTTTTTCTTTTGAACATACTGACTTTGCACCCCGTGTGCATAAATGTTATAGTCTTGCCCATCATTCGTATCATAGTTTGATCTATTCACATACCAAGAAGCACCACCTTTCCTCTTGTGTGTCTCTTATTTCGTGTTTCGTATCTGTTGAAACTTTATGTTTTTCTAGATGTTTGTCTTTTGAACATGCTGACTTTGCACCCCGTGTGCATAAATTTTATAGTCTTACCCATCATTCGTATCTTAGTTTGGTCTATTCACCTACCAAGAAGCGCCACCTTTTGACTTTACGTGTTAATTTGGGGTAACCACTTCGTATAAGAAGCATGTTTGACCGTCTGGTTGAACATATTTGTATGTCTGTTGAACATATGCGATTTTCCTTATTTGAGTGGAATTTCGTCTTGTATGTCTGTTATTTTGTGCTTCATATCTGTTGAACTTTAGATTTTCTAGATGTTTGTGTTTTGAACGTGCTGACTGTGCACCCCGTGTGCTTAGATTTTATTGTCTTACCCATCATTCATATCATAGTTTGACCTATTGACCTACCTAGAAGTGCCACCTAGTGACGTTACGTGTTAGTGTGGGGGTGCCCAGTTCGTAGAAACATATTTGTCCATTCAACGTATTGACTTTGCTTTTTTGTCGGTGTTTAGCCTTGTATGTCTGTTGAAAATATACAAAAACGCACGGGCCCATAACACGCAAACAGTCACCTACGAGACACACACTAACAAACAACACACCAACACTAACCTACAACACACAAAAACACGCACATACAACACACAAACACAAATCTACAACACACATACACTGACCTACAACACACAAACACTGACCTACAACACACAAACACACTGACCTATAAAACATAAACTCACGAACATACAACACACAAACACGGACCTGCAACACACACACACACACACACACACACACACACACACACACACACACACACACACACACACACACACACACACACACACACACACACACACTGACCTACAACACACAACCACCGACATACAGCACACAAACATTGACCTACAACATACAAACACACGGACCTACAAGCACACGGACCTACAACACACAAACAAACGGGCCTACAACACACAAACCTACAACACACATACACCGACCTACAATACATAAACAGTGGCCTAAAAACAAAAACACCGCTCTAAAACACACAAACAGTGACCTACAACATAATGAGGTTTCATTAATGTCCGATAATTAGTAATTGATTCGTCTTGTTAATGACCTACATTATTCTTAATCGAGTTCGCTTAGCAGGCTGTGTTAAAGTCCGTATCACTCATTCAATAAACACGTGCGCGCAATTGGTTGGTGTGATATCAAAAACATTTGGTTGGTGTGATATCAAAAACATTTGGTTGGTGTGATATCAAAAACATTTGGTTGGTGTGATATCAAAAACATTTGGTTGGTGTGATATTAAAAACAGCGGTGGCGACAATAAATAATATGCCATTTTTAAACAGCTGTATATCATCGTTTTTAAAGGTATGTGTTTTCTAATCAGACATTGTTCAGCGGCTGTTGAGTACACTGACGACTTTGAACCTGTTTGTGAACAATAGTTGATTAAAAAAGAAAAGCATAGCTTACAAGTGGAGTTGATTAGATATATTGAGACTGCATGCGTATCATATTTCATAAACTGTTGATTTCAAAATACACGCGTTAGGATTTAGTCGCACAAAGATTCATACGTTCAACACAAAAGAAAAATGGTTGGTAGAATGGCTTGGGAAGATACCGAATGGCAAAGATTACACACTACCAGAAGAGCGTGAGATGTAAGTCTTCACAGTACTGTTATAGCATGTATTTACACAGGACTGTCAAATCAACCAATTATTGTTGCGTTGTAGTTCAGTAGGTACAAATTAAGGAACAAATGATCATGATCGGTGGAAGGTGGAATGACGACACTTCCGGTGGAAGGTCATAGATCAACATCAAGTGGCGCTCCCTGATGAGTAGGTCATTGTTAAATAGCGCCCCATGGCGAATAAATTATGAACTAAATAACTAGGTAAGATAGGTCAAAATGACGTTGTCAAATGCGTAGTGGTAAACCTGTAAGCTCACGACCACTCGGTCGTAAAATACACACAAGTCATGCCATTATCCGCTTGTATCTTTGGTCAATAAAAAATACGTGTGCACTTGTATAATACCGTGTTTTGTTCATTTGTTTCATAAACACGCATGCACACACGATGATATGCCCGATAATAGGCGGTCATTAGCCGTCCACCACCTCCCTTACACTGACACGCACTCACATTCGCACTAAGAGGAAGTCATCACCCTATTACAGTGAGGCAATATGGTGGGCGATAACTAAGGGACATGATGACGTCACCGGAGGTGAAGTAATAATCGCTAGGAGGCGCTCTCTAACCGGAAATGAGTCAGCATTTACAGTTCCTCATTTTCATGACGCCTCGTTTACTGATTAAAATGGCGTTACTAACTACTAAGAATGTACTAATACTTCGTTACAATGTTTGAGTATATTTAATAAGTACAATTTTGATAACGTAGTTTTACTGGTAGCGAAGTAGTTTTATCTAAAGTGACGATACTTTTTACTTCGTTTCTTTTGTTTACTTCGCGAAATATTTACGAAACGACATTTCCAAAACCGTGTCTAGTCGTCAAGGGGATCATGTAGCCATGTCGAAAGCTATTTATAATATTATCCAATCAGAGCGATTCACCGGCCAGGTGGCGATCATATTTGCATACAAACCTCGCTTTGGGATAGCGCGTCAACGCTAACCCCTATAAATAAGAGATCAGCGAGCGGGAAGTCGTTTGGAGTGATTGTTTACATGCACTGGTGTGATAACTTGAGTGATTTGATATGGGTGGAAGCTACTGTCGTCTGTTATGAGCCCGATGAGCCAGAATGTTTGTCTGAACATAAGTGGCCGTAATTGTTTCGGATCAAGAAACGAAAGGGGAACAACTGATATGCTTGCTTTGTGCGCGGTTCTCTATGCAGCTGGCAGGATCTTCACGCCTGCTTGGGCACGCATCGGAGACGCACACTTTGAGAACCAGCTGCTTCTCAAGTTGAACAGTTCTTTTGAGTAAAGTGGACTGTTCCATTCCCCGTATGAGGGTGTTGCGCAATACTGGTGTTGCGTCTGCCTACTGGACATGGTCCATGAAGTCATAGATGGTTTTGGTCATGTGCAGTACAGGTCATGTAACTGATAATTGTCTCTATTTACAGGACATGGTCCAAGATAACAATAGGTTGGTCATGTCACTGGTATTGGATTAGCTGAATATTTATCAGGATAGTTCATTTCTATGCAAATTATTCGTGTATAGTGGAGCTAGAAGAACAAGGCGAACTGGGGTGTCAAATACCATGCAAGAACTGTAGTGATGAAACTATCAGGGAGACGGAAAGATTGTACAAAACGAGACTTTAGGAACATAGAAATAATGTTGACAACACAAGGAGAACGAAATACACGAGGAGCGAGAAAAGGATCAACGTTTACTATCAACAAATCCGCCCTCACAGACCACGCAACAACACAATATCATATCATAGACTGGGAAGGAGCGAAAATAGGAGATAAGGAAGAAGGATACGACAAATAAAAGAAGTCATATGGATCACAACGGCTAGGACACCAATCAACCGAAAAGAGGGGATTTACGAACTGTCTCACGGGTATGAAGACGTCATACAGGCCTTGACATTAACACTGGCCCGATGGCCCGGCGTCTTTTTTGAAGCTGTCGGGCCAGTTCGGGCCACCAGTTATTATATTTTACTGGCCCGACGGGCCACTGGTTCCCGGTTCTCGAACACCGCCGAGACGAAGCGGCGGACCGGCGGTCACGGCACGACCGCATCGGTTATCAGATGCAGTTCGCCAGAATTCTTAATATAGCTCCTTTTTGTTTTCCACATTTTTCAAGTACGATTGCCAGTACCTTTTGGGGAATGGGCGTGCTGTCGTCGCCATCTGGTTCGACTTGAGTCCGCGCACCTGTCCCACGACGCTGGTGAGTCAGTGATTTCAGGCTTTGTTCAGGTTAGTTGTCCTAGACTGACGCGTTCAACCGTTGCGGTCATCTGAGCTTTCAGGAAAGGCACTATATGTGGGTGTTCAAACTCAGCGAATGTTGCCGGTCTGGTCGGATGCACCATGTGGATGACGGTAGTCATGTCGAGCATTTGAACTGTTGCTTGTCTATCTGGATTGGCGCAGCCGGTTGGCGCGTTGACGCACGCTAGGATGTCCGACTTGAGCAAACTTCGGTCTGGTGGACATGGAGGCTCTCGCTGGTTCTCGAATTTGAAGAATTCAGCCATATCCGCGTCCGAATGTGATTGAAGAGAAAGGACGAGTTGGGTGACGAGCAAGATATTTTGTTTCCGTATCCCAACTTTGCTTCCTTTCTTTCGGGGGTCGGGACGGCTGGTAAACATTTAGTAAACATTTGTTTCGTGTCTGACACAGTAACCATTATCTTGTATAGTTGTGTCTACACGTATTCCTCATGAAGGGCCTGGACAAATTCGTGGATTTTGGACAGGGACACCGCTACTACTACAACATACCACCTTCTACAGCTCACCCTACCCCAACACTCCCGCAACAGGCGATACCCACGCGCCATATTTTGCTTCCTTACTCTTTGTGGAGCACTGTGGTGCAGTGGCTAGAGCTTCGGACTCTCGACCGAAAGAACCCGGGTTCGAATCCTGTGTTGCGGTGTCGAACCTGGGGCATGTTCGTTCGATCTACGTTGCCTCAGTGCACTCAGCGGTATGAATGAATACCTGGCTATATACAATAGTGGATATTTGTGTACGAATAGTTTTCGCGCATTAATTGCAACGTCGCTGGATGCTTCACAGAGAAGTCGAGATGTTATTCGATTGAACAGATCTGCCAGGTAGTAAATTATCAAGCACTTTGAACAGTCCTGGGGACTGGATACTGCACTATATAAGAACGTTTTACTGGCACCGGGGACGAACCTTTCCTTCGTCGCGTTTGGGTACGAAAAGTTTTTATTTATTTCGAGAGGAGGAACACTAACGTAGCTATCAGGCAACTTGGGTTTTAACGTGTCAGAGGAATCAATTGTGGTTATCGGTTTTTATTTGTAGAATAATACTATCGTTCCTGCTTTTGGATTGGGTTACATTACCAGTTGTACATAATGAGAAGTTTCTATAATAAACGATTATAGAGATATTGACCTTGATCTTCTTTATGTGACCTCGTTCTTAGCCTTTCGGTATCGGTTCCATATATATATATATATATATATATATATCGGTTATAATAAAAAACCTGTTCATGCAATAAGATCAAATGAATAATCAACATATACATGAGTTTTTATGCATATATTGACAAATTTGACCTTGACTGAAGTGACCTTTACCCCAAATCCATTACAAGTTCATCTATAGTCCACCTAAGACAATTCTGTAGATGGATCATGACATTAAGATGGTGAAAATATACGCTAGAGTACATTCTTGACTCGAAATATCCATATTCTGGGCCAAAATTACCTTGACTTTGACATTATCACGTGACATTTACATAGAATCTGCAAAATAACCCCGAACTGGATTCTTCGTACTTGAAAATATCTGAAATGTGGTTTCATGTACAGCATGTTTTATGCAGCTATATTTGTTTTAATAAATCAGTGAAGTAAACATAATATCAGTGTTTGTTAGTTTGCAAGCGCAAGAGTGATCAATTGAGTGATTTGACTATGATGGTACTATTGAGTGTCGTGAGCCCGCTAGGCTAGAATGCTTGTGTGAACATCCGTGGCTGTACATACCACCACCACCACCACCATCTCCGTCGCCGCCGCCGCCACCACCACCTCCACCACAACCTCCATCTCCATCACCACCACCATCACCTCCATCTCCACCACCGTAGTAACAATAACAATAGCAGTAGCAGCAGTACACTAATAACGATGCTCCCAACCACCAGCGCCTCAGTGTGCGTTGATCTAAGTTAATAAACTATCTACATATCAATACGCTAACTTGACGGCACTGTAAATGTACCTCCTCCCGGTTGCCGAGGTACAATGGTCTCTTTCTATGTTCATTACGGTCCTTGTACTTTAGTAGGCCTCTGATCTACTAATCGGCGATGTATTTAAAATATCACAAGGTACTTTTTAGGCGTTTTAATTGACACATTGATTGATCTGCCACTCCTCTGCTGACCACTGTTGGGTTATGTTAGATTTAATTGGCATTTAGTGGTCACGGGAATGAGATTAATTTCAAAGTACTGTTAGGGTGATGTTTACTGCCCTTGGTTCGTTGTGTGGATAATAACTGTGTCGGTGCCTTTGACACGGGTTGTATTGTCGTTAGTGCAGCGCTTGTTGCACACATATCTCAAAGAACATCTCACTCATTTACTCATCCTTTTTGTCCACTGTCAGTCCGGGTCAGCTTTGCCTGTTTGCTTCAATGCTTAGCATGGTCTGTATATGCAGATGGATCGACGTAATGGTGGTATATAAGCATCATTTCTTTTTCATTTGTGTGATCGTTCTTGTAAATGATGATGTTGTGGCAAACGAGGAGAGCTTACGCCGTTTTAGTGCTGACATCAATGACTCTTGAATGATATTTTTACTTATTTCACAGTCAATTTACCTTTTTTCCCATGACGTTGCGGCTGCTTTCAACAGTCTTCCTCAGACGGCTACCGCTAGATGGCGAGACGGTAGTCCTCCAGAAGCCGAAACGTCACGCGAAAAATGTAAACTGACATGAAATAAATACAGATATCACTAATTTTAACCATATTAAGTTGCTATGTGATATCGCTATTCTTTCTGTTTTGTTAGTCGGAAATTAGTAATCTTCTGACATAGAATAGATAATGGGATATATGTTAGATTGCGATAATACACTCTTTACTAAATTTGTATGTAAGTATGTTGAGGTAGAAACTAATTGTAATGAAAACAAAATGTGGCATCTTTATGAATACTTATTGCAAATGTTCTGTCTTGCAGCTCTCATAGAATGTTCTAACTAGGATGGCCGAAAACGCATTGGAGCCGTCAACATGACCGGGGAAGTGTTCTACTCAAGATTTCAACAAGACGCCGTTCTATGGATTCCGAAAAACCCATCAAGGTTAATCATTTACTGAAGCTGTCTAAGTACACGTGTACAATTACATTCAGTTGCAGTTGTTACGATTTGACGTTTGTGTTTAAGTACACATATTCAGTTACATTCACTTGCAGATTTGACGTTTGGCGTGTTAGCTCAGTTATTGCGTATGCGTATGGGTGCGTACGTGTTTGCATTCATAATGGCGTGCGTTTGTATGTATGTATGTATTTGTTTGTTTGTGAGTGTCTGTGTGTGTGTGTGTGTGTGTGTGGTGTGTGTGTGTGCGGGCGCGCGCGCGTGTGTGTGTGTGTGTGTGTGTGTGTGAGTGTGTGTGTATGTTTGTGCGTGCGTGTGTGTGTTTGGTTGTGCGTGTGCGTGTGTATGTCTGTGTGTATATGTGCACGTGGATTTGTGTGCATGGGTTTGTGTAAATGCATGCATTCGTGAGAGTTTGTGTTGAATCTAAGCAACCAACGTAATATCAAAGATTAAAAGATTACGTTTTGGATTTTCAGTCTCGTAATCGCCGATTTGAATGGTGAAATTATCGGTGAGTTTGATCTACACATGCGGCTTGGACTTGCACCTAGCATCGCTCTACTACAGGATGGATGCTCAAGTACGTCACATAAATTACCGACAAAGCACCGAAACGCATACGTAAATATAAAACTAATTGTTGTACGTCCGCCCGCCCGGGGAGAGAGGGAATGAGTGATTCTGGGAGGGAGGGAGGGAGGGAGGGAGAGAGGGAGGGAGGGAGGGAGGGAGAGAGGGAGGGAGGAAGGAAGGGAGGGAGAGAGTGAGGGAGGGAGGGAGGGATTGTGGGAGTGAGACTGGGAGAGAGGAGGGAGGGAGTGAGACTGGGAAGGAGTGAGACTGGGAGTGAAGGAATGAGACTGGGAGGGAGGGAGGGAGTGAGATTGGGAGTGAGACTGGGAGGGTGTGTGGGTGTGAGACTTTGAGGGAGTGAGGGTGTGAGACAGGGAGGGAGGGATGGAGTGAGTGAGACTGGGATGGAGTGAGAGAGTAAGACTGGTGGGAGGAGGGAGGGAGAGATGGAGGAAGGGAGAGATGAAGGAAGGGAGAGAGGGAGGGAGGGAGGGAGGGAGGGAGGGAGGGAGGGAGGGAGGGAGGGAGGGAGGGAGTGAAACTGGAAGGGAGTGAGGGAATGAGACAGAGAGGGAGGGGTGGGAGTGAGACTGGGAGGGAGGGGTGGGAGTGAGACTTCGAGGTTGACGGGGGGAATAAAATATGATGAAGGATCGAAAGAGTGGAAATATACTGTTGGATTTTTAAATAAGTAGGTATTTAGGACATACCATTGTCCGCTTCGTCGAGTTAATGATAAAAATAAGTGTGAACAAAAAAGCCCTTGGCCCCCGGAACGGTCTCTAAAATGCATGTAAAAAAATTATACAAAAAGTTTATTTCGAATAGAAGCAAAGCTACCGAATTAAGGTATAATTCGACAAGGAATAAACTAACAACCGTTATACGATATGCTAAAAACGGGATTATTTTAGTAAATTATTGTCTGAGCACCGGGACAACTTAACAAGATTTAACAAGATTGCCACCCAGAGAATTAACTCTAGGTGGCAGGTGGACAAGGAAGCCCTTTGGCTTATCGAAAGTCCGACCCTTTTATCTATGTGTATCCCGCCCGTCTGAGGTATGTGTCGATTTTATTTTTAAACATATTCACGCTACTAGCACCCACACAATCAGCAGGTAATCTGTTCCATTCATTTACAGTCCTTTGTGAAAATGAAAACTTTCTTATATCCAATCTACTCTGCTCCTTTGCCAATGTAAGTTCATGTCCTCTAGTCCTTCTATCTTTCTTAACTGAGAAAAAAATATTTCTATCAATATTTTCATAACCCTTCAATATTTCAAACACTTCTATCTGATCTCCTCTCAATCTCCTGGTCTCTAGTGTTGTTAAACCGCATTTTTTTAGGCGTATTTCGTAACTAAGATCCCTCAGTTTTGGTATCATTTTAGTTGCTCTCCTCTGCACTCTTTCTAGCATATCTATGTCCTTCCTGCGATATGGCCTCCACGCTTGAATACAATATTCTAAATGAGGCCTAACTATTGTTTTGTACAGCGGTATTATTAGCTCTTTTTCCTTATACGTTATGTTTCGCCTAATTAATCCAAGGATTTGATTTCCCTTTGAAGCTGCAATTCCGCACTGCTCTGAAACCTTCATATCAGCACTAATGGTTAACCCTAAGTCCTTTTCTTTTACAGTAGTACTTAGTACAGTACCCCCCATTGTATATTCTACCTCTTCGTTCCCATGTCCTGTGTGGAGGCATTTACATTTCCCAAAATTGAACAGCATTTGCCACTTTTCAGACCATTTGATCAACCTGTCAAGATCATCTTGTAAATGCTGTCTATCTCCATCACTTTTAATCCTTCTAAACACTTTTGTATCATCCGCAAATTTCAACACCTTGCTTGTTATTTCATCATCCAAATCGTTGATATATATTAAGAATAATATAGGACCTAATACTGATCCCTGTGGTACCCCACTCAATACTGATTTCCAGTTTGAAGCCTCCCCATCAACTACTACACGTTGTCTTCTGTCAATCAACCATTGTTCTATCCAGTTTATTATACCATTTCCTATGCCATGGGCCTTTAGTTTAAGCAGTAATCTTTGATGTGGTACTTTGTCGAAAGCTTTTTGAAAATCTAAGTAGACGATATCTACTGGTGATCCCTCATCTACCCACTTAGTGATGTCTTCCAAAAAACATAACATATTTGTTAAGCATGACCTCGCTTTAAAAAAACCATGTTGAGATGGGTTTATCAAGTTTTGTTTAACAAGAAAATCCACCATGTGATCTTTAATTAGTCTTTCTAATAATTTACAAATCACTGATGTTAAACTCACTGGTCTATAGTTCTCTGACTTGTTTCTCGAACCTTTTTTGAATAACGGTATAATGTTTGCTTCTTTCCATTCTAAAGGAACCACTCCCTCTTCTAATGACAAGTTGAAAACTGTTGCAAGCGGTATGCTAATTTGTTCTACAATTTCCAATAGTAGTTTGGGTGGAATACCATCCACTCCAGGTGATTTATTATCCTTCATAGCCCTTATTTTCTTACCTACCATTTCCGGGGTTACAATTAATTGTCCTAAATAGTCTGAATCTGCCCCCTTGAACTTAGCCTCTGGTACTGGCAGTGAACTAATATCTTCCCTGGTAAACACTGAACTAAAGTACTCATTCAGGTCTTCTGCCATTAAGAATCCCTCTGATATTATATTTCCAGCACTATCTTCTAGAGGACCGACTTTATCTTGAACTTTCTGTTTGCTTCGAACATACGCATAAAAACTCTTGCTGTCATGTTTTATATTACTAGCTAATTGTTGTTCATAGCTTCTCTTTGAATTTCTAATTTCAGCTGTAGCTTGGTTAAGTGCTTCTTTATAACTGTTGTAGTCTTCATCATTTCCAGTACATCTGTATGACTTCCACATCATTTGTTTGTACTTAATTTTTCTAATGGCTTCTTTCGATAAGTGTTTCTTTTTGGACCGTTTTCCTTGTTTTTTGAAGGGTACAAATTTATCGACTATGCACTTAATTTCACTCTTTAATACATTCCAGCATTCTGTTGCCGTCTTATTTTTCAGTGTGTTATTCCAGTCTATCTTTGCTAAATATTTCCTCATGTCCTTATACCTTCCTTTGTGGAAATTTCTCCTATACTGCTTTTTACTATTCCTTTCTGATTTTACTTTGATGATAAAATGTATCTGGTTGTGATCGCTACTCCCCAGTGGCTCACATATCTTGACATTGTCAACTAATTCATTCTGTGAGGACAAAACTATGTCTAACACATTCTCTCCCCTGGTTGGTTCTAGCTTGTCGGGGACATGGAAAATGTTACGTACAATCATGGGGAAATCTCGACTTGAGTGCAACTATCCGGTACAATTTTATAACAATGGTGTTATTACCAGTGATAGGGCTGAAATAGCAAACACGTTTAATAAGTAATTTATTAGCATTGGACCCGAGCTAGCTAAACAAATTGAAACTCCTCCATATGTGTCCGTTCTGGATTACATGGGCAAACGTAATGAACATTCAATATTTTTGATACCAAACCTATAAGGAAGAGGTCATACTCACTGTTAATGACTGCGGTAATAAATCTTCAGCTGATTGTGACGGCATTACAAATGTAATTGAAAGCATCGCCGAACCGATGACACATATATGTAACCTGTCATTTAAATGTGACGTTTTCCCACATAAGATGAAAACGGCTAAAGTAATACCTGTATATAAATCTGGCTTGTACAATCCTAAACGAATGCCAATATGAGTTTAGAGAAGCCATGTCAAGCTCATCGATGGAGCATAAAACTGGAAAGATCACACCAGACGAGTAAAGTATATCAATTAGTGTTGGTATTATGTACAGATGAGTAAAGTCTAAACTATCAATTAGTGTTGGTATTATGTACAGATGCAGTAAAGTCTAAACTATCAATTAGTGTTGGTATTATGTACAGATGCAGTAAAGTCTAAAATAGCAATTAGTGTTGGTGTTATGTACAGATGCAGTAAAGTCTAAACTATCAATTAGTGTTGGTATTATGTACAGACGAGTAAAGTCTAAACTATCAATTAGTGTTGGTATTATGTACAGATGCAGTAAAGTCTAAACTATCAATTAGTGTTGGTATTATGTACAGACGAGTAAAGTCTAAACTATCAATTAGTGTTGGTATTATGTACAGATGCAGTAAAGCTTAAACTATCAATTAGTGTTGGTATTATGTACAGACGAGTAAAGTCTAAACTATTAATTAGTGTTGGTATTATGTACAGATGCAGTAAAGTCTAAACTATCAATTAGTGTTGGTGTTATGTACAGACGAGTAAAGTCTAAACTATCAATTAGTGTTGGTATTATGTACAGATGCAGTAAAGTTTAAACTATCAATTAGTGTTGGTGTTATGTACAGACGAGTAAAATCTAAACTATCAATTAGTGTTGGTATTATGTACAAATGCAGTAAAGTCTAAACTATCAATTAGTGTTGGTATTATGTACAGACGAGTAAAGTCTAAACTGTCACTTAGTGTTGGTATTATGTACAGATGCAGTAAAGTCTAAACTATCAATTAGTGTTGGTGTTATGTACAGACGAGTAAAGTCTAAACTATCAATTAGTGTTGGTATTATGTACAGATGCAGTAAAGTCTAAACTATCAATTAGTGTTGGTGTTACGTACAGACGAGTAAAGTCTAAACTATCAATTAGTGTTGGTATTATGTACAGATGCAGTAAAGTCTAAACTATCAATTAGTGTTGGTATTATGTACAGACGAGTAAAGTCTAAACTATCAATTAGTGTTGGTATTATGTACAGATGCAGTAAAGTCTAAACTATCAATTAGTGTTTATATTATGTACAGATGCAGTAAAGTCTAAACTATCAATTAGTGTTGGTATTATGTACAGATGCAGTAAAGTCTAAACTATCAATTAGTGTTGGTATTATGTACAGATGCAGTAAAGTCTAAACTATCAATTAGTGTTGGTATTATGTACAGATGCAGTAAAGTCTAAACTATCAATTAGTGTTGGTATTATGTACAGATGAGTAAAGTCTAAACTATCAATTAGTGTTGGTATTATGTACAGATGCAGTAAAGTCTAAACTATCAATTAGTGTTGGTATTATGTACAGATGCAGTAAAGTCTAAACTATCAATTAGTGTTGGTATTATGTACAGATGCAGTAAAGTCTAAACTATCAATTAGTGTTGGTGTTATGTACAGACGAGTAAAGTCTAAACTATCAATTAGTGTTGGTATTATGTACAGATTCAGTAAAGTCTAAACTATCAATTAGTGTTGGTATTGTGTACAGATGCAGCAAAGTCTAAACTATCAATTAGTGTTGGTATTATGTACAGATGAGAAAAGTCTAAACTATCAATTAGTGTTGGTATTATGTACAGATGCAGTAAAGTCTAAACTATCAATTAGTGTTGGTATTATGTACAGATGCAGTAAAGTCTAAACTATCAATTAGTGTTTGTATTATGTACAGATGCAGTAAAGTCTAAACTATCAATTAGTGTTGGTGTTATGTACAGACGAGTAAAGTCTAAACTATCAATTAGTGTTGGTATTATGTACAGATGAAGTAAAGTCTAAACTATCAATTAGTGTTGGTATTATGTACAGATGCAGTAAAGTCTAAACTATCAATTAGTGTTGGTGTTATGTACAGACGAGTATAGTCTAAACTATCAATTAGTGTTGGTATTATGTACAGATGCAGTAAAGTCTAAACTATCAATTAGTGTTGGTGTTCTGTACAGACGAGTATAGTCTAAACTATCAATTAGTGTTGGTATTATGTACAGATGCAGTAAAGTCTAAACTATCAATTAGTGTTGGTATTATGTACAGACGAGTAAAGTCTAAACTATCAATTAGTGTTGGTATTATGTACAGATGCAGTAAAGTCTAAACTATAATTAGTGTTGGTGTTATGTACCGACGAGTAAAGTCTAAACTATCAATTAGTGTTGGTATTATGTACAGATGCAGTAAAGTCTAAACTATCAATTAGTGTTGGTGTTATGTACAAACGAGTAAAGTCTAAATTATCAATTAGTGTTGGTGTTATGTACAGATGCAGTAAAGTCTAAACTATCAATTAGTGTTGGTATTATGTACAGACGAGTAAAGTCTAAACTATCAATTAGTGTTGGTATTATGTACAGATGCAGTAAAGTCTAAACTATCAATTAGTGTTGGTGTTATGTACAGACGAGTAAAGTCTAACCTATCAATTAGTGTTGGTATTATGTACAGATGCAGTAAAGTCTAAACTATCAATTTGTGTTGGTGTTATGTACAGACGAGTAAAGTCTAAACTATCAATTAGTGTTGGTATTATGTACAGATGCAGTAAAGTATAAACTATCAATTAGTGTTGGTGTTATGTACAGACGAGTAAAGTCTAAACTATCAATTAGTGTTGGTATTATGTACAGATGCAGTAAAGTCTAAACTATCAATTAGTGTTGGTATTATGTACAGACGAGTACAGTCTAAACTATCAATTAGTGTTGGTATTATGTACAGATGCAGTAAAGTCTAAACTATCAATTAGTGTTGGTGTTATGTACAGACGAATAAAGTCTAAACTATCAATTAGTGTTGGTATTATGTACAGATGCAGTAAAGTCTAAACTATCAATTAGTTTTGATGTTATGTACAGACGAATAAAGTCTAAACTATCAATTAGTGTTGGTATTATGTACAGATGCAGTAAAGTCTAAACTATCAGTTAGTGTTGATGTTATGTACAGACGAGTAAAGTCTAAACTATCAATTAGTGTTGGTATTATGTACAGATGCAGTAAAGTCTAAACTATCAATTAGTGTTGGTATTATGTACAGATGCAGTAAAGTCTAAACTATCAATTAGTGTTGGTATTATGTACAGATGCAGTAAAGTCTAAACTATCAATTAGTGTTGGTATTATGTACAGATGAGTAAAGTCTAAACTATCAATTAGTGTTGGTATTATGTACAGATGCAGTAACGTCTAAATTATCAATTAGTGTTGGTATTATGTACAGATGCAGTAAAGTCTAAACTATCAATTATTGTTGGTATTATGTACAGACGCAGTAAAGTCTAAACTATCAATTAGTGTTGGTGTTATGTACAGATGAGTAAAGTCTAAACTATCAATTAGTGTAGGTATTATGTACAGATGAGTAAAGTCTAAACTATCAATTAGTGTTGGTATTATGTACAGATGAGTAAAGTCTAAACTATCAATTAGTGTTGGTATTATGTACAGATGAGTAAAGTCTAAACTATCAATTAGTGTTGGTATTATGTACAGATGAGTAAAGTCTAAACTATCAATTAGTGTTGGTATTATGTACAGATGCAGTAAAGTCTAAACTATCAATTAGTGTTGGTATTATGTACAGAGGCAGTAAAGTCTAAACTATCAATTAGTGTTGGTGTTATGTACAGACGAGTAAAGTCTAAACTATCAATTAGTGTTGGTATTATGTACAGAGGAGTAAAGTCTAAACTATCAATTAGTGTTGGTATTATGTACAGATGCAGTAAAGTCTAAACTATCAATTAGTGTTGGTATTATGTACAGATGAGTAAAGTCTAAACTATCAATTAGTGTTGGTATTATGTACAGATGAGTAAAGTCTAAACTATCAATTAGTGTTGGTATTATGTACAGATGCAGTAAAGTCTAAACTATCAATTAGTGTTGGTATTATGTACAGATGCAGTAAAGTCTAAACTATCAATTAGTGTTGGTGTTATGTACAGACGAGTAAAGTCTAAACTATCAATTAGTGTTGGTATTATGTACAGATGCAGTAAAGTCTAAACTATCAATTAGTGTTGGTGTTATGTACAGACGAGTAAAGTCTAAACTATCAATTAGTGTTGGTATTAGTGTCTAAACTATCAATTGTTTATTATGTACAGATGCAGTAAAGTCTAAACTATCAATTATTGTTGGTGTTATGTACAGACGAGTAAAGTCTAAACTATCAATTAGTGTTGGTATTATGTACAGATGCAGTAAAGTCTAAACTATCAATTAGTGTTGGTATTATGTACAGACGAGTAAAGTCTAAACTATCAATTAGTGTTGGTATTATGTACAGATGCAGTAAAGTCTAAACTATCAATTAGTGTTGGTGTTATGTACAGACGAGTAAAGTCTAAACTATCAATTAGTGTTGATATTATGTACAGATGCAGTAAAGTCTAAACTATTAATTAGTGTTGGTGTTATGTACAGACGAGTAAAGTCTAAACTATCAATTAGTGTTGGTATTATGTACAGATGCAGTAAAGTCTAAACTATCAATTAGTGTTGGTATTATGTACAGATGCAGTAAAGTCTAAACTATCAATTAGTGTTGGTATTATGTACAGACGAGTAAAGTCTAAACTATCAATTAGTGTTGGTATTATGTACAGATGCAGTAAAGTCTAAACTATCAATTAGTTTTGGTGTTATGTACAGATGCAGTAAAGTCTAAACTATCAATTAGTGTTGGTATTATGTACAGACGAGTAAAGTCTAAACTATCAATTAGTGTTGGTATTATGTACAGATGCAGTAAAGTCTAAACTATCAATTAGTGTTGATGTTATGTACAGACGAGTAAAGTCTAAACTATCAATTAGTGTTGGTATTATGTACAGATGCAGTAAAGTCTAAACTATCAATTAGTGTTGGTATTATGTACAGATGCAGTAAAGTCTAAACTATCAATTAGTGTTGGTATTATGTACAGATGAGTAAAGTCTAAACTATCAATTAGTGTTGGTATTATGTACAGATGCAGTAAAGTCTAAACTATCAATTAGTGTTTGTATTATGTACAGATGCAGTAAAGTCTAAACTATCAATTAGTGTTGGTATTATGTACAGATGCAGTAAAGTCTAAACTATCAATTAGTGTTGGTATTATGTACAGACGAGTAAAGTCTAAACTATCAATTAGTGTTGGTATTATGTACAGACGAGTAAAGTCTAAACTATCAATTAGTGTTGGTATTATGTACAGATGCAGTAAAGTCTAAACTATCAATTAGTTTTGATGTTATGTACAGACGAGTAAAGTCTAAACTATCAATTAGTGTTGGTATTATGTACAGATGCAGTAAAGTTTAAACTATCAATTAGTGTTGGTAGTATGTACAGATGCAGTAAAGTCTAAACTATCAATTAGTGTTGGTATTATGTACAGATGAGTAAAGTCTAAACTATCAATTAGTGTTGGTATTATGTACAGATGCAGTAAAGTATAAACTATCAATTAGTGTTTGTATTATGTACAGATGCAGTAAAGTCTAAACTATCAATTAGTGTTGGTATTATGTACAGATGCAGTAAAGTCTAAACTATCAATTAGTGTTGGTATTATGTACAGATGCAGTAAAGTCTAAACTATCAATTAGTGTTTGTATTATGTGCAGATGCAGTAAAGTCTAAACTATCAATTAGTGTTGGTATTATGTACAGATGCAGTAAAGTCTAAACTATCAATTAGTGTTTATATTATGTACAGATGCAGTAAAGTCTAAACTATCAATTAGTGTTGGTATTATGTACAGATGCAGTAAAGTCTAAACTATCAATTAGTGTTTATATTATGTACAGATGCAGTAAAGTCTAAACTATCAATTAGTGTTGGTATTATGTACAGATGCAGTAAAGTCTAAACTATCAATTAGTGTTGGTATTATGTACAGATGCAGTAAAGTCTAAACTATCAATTAGTGTTTGTATTATGTACAGATGCAGTAAAGTCTAAACTATAAATTAGTGTTGGTATTATGTACAGATGCAGTAAAGTCTAAACTATCAATTAGTGTTTGTATTATGTACAGATGCAGTAAAGTCTAAACTATCAATTAGTGTTGGTATTATGTACAGATGCAGTAAAGTCTAAACTATCAATTAGTGTTGGTATTATGTACAGACGAGTAAAGTCTAAACTATCAATTAGTGTTGGTATTATGTACAGATGCAGTAAAGTCTAAACTATCAATTAGTGTTGGTATTATGTACAGATGCAGTAAAGTCTAAACTATCAATTAGTGTTGGTATGTTATGTACAATGAGTAAAGTCTAAACTATCAATTAGTGTTGGTATTATGTACAGATGCAGTAAAGTCTAAACTATCAATTAGTGTTTGTATTATGTACAGATGCGGTAAAGTCTAAACTATCAATTAGTGTTGGTATTATGTACAGATGCAGTAAAGTCTAAACTATCAATTAGTGTTGGTATTATGTACAGATGCAGTAAAGTCTAAACTATCAATTAGTGTTGGTATTATGTACAGATGCAGTAAAGTCTAAACTATCAATTAGTGTTGGTGTTATGTACAGACGAGTAAAGTCTAAACTATCAATTAGTGTTGGTATTATGTACAGATGCAGTAAAGTCTAAACTATCAATTAGTGTTGGTATTATGTACAGATGCAGTAAATTAATCGACCGCCAGAGTATGTACATGTTATATTCTACTCTGTGTTTGCCGTATTAATTGTATTGTGTGGAAATATGGGGAAATACCTATCCCACGAACTTACACTGTATAACAATGTTACAAAAGAGGGTAATATGGATTATGCACAATGCACAGCGATGCGATCACACAACTCCACTTTTATTTTACAAAGCTGGCAATTTAAAATTTACTGACTTGGTACAATTTAGGATATTACTATTTATGTATAAAGCCCACAAAATGAATTACCATCGAATTTTCAAAGGTTATTTGTTAAACATGTTAAGAAGAACTCCACACGAAGTCAAAATCAATGTGTACGTACACGTGCTTCAACCATTAGAATATGTATGTCATTAATTGTATACGAAGGTATTGGAACTGGTTTAGGCAGCGAACGTAGATCACGGTCTTCACGATGACGCTCATTGTGTTCTGCATTTTCATTTACTTGGTATTTACGCTTCCTTGACGGGTGATGAAACAGTTCTTTCTACCATGGAAGGTGCATCTATTGTTGTCACCCCGCGGGTCGCATTGTGAACAATCTCTCTTTTAGTCCCCGGGCCGCATGATATAGCTCCGCGGACCGCTGGTTGCTGACCCCTGCGGTATACTCTAAACGCTACAGATTGCTGTACAAGGTCTGGCACGTCATTGAACGAATATGTGCGATTCTAGCTAATACATACCATTTATATACTATTTTGTCAGTTGACACGTTCTACTATGCATTATTAGCGAGAGTGTGCGTGCGCGTTTGCGCGCGTATGGGTGTGCGTGTGTGGTGCACATTCCGTTAAATAGTTAAAAACAAATTTATTTTGTACAGTGATACTTGATGGAGAATACGTTATCATTGCTACCCATGTGTCAGTCAATGATGTATTACAACTGGATATACGTGTTGTACCCTGATAATCGACGGAATTAAAATTATTACTGCAACTGATATGTTAATATGGAGTAGCACGACTGTGTGCGTTTTGCTGTGATAATTGTTTTCGTGTAACACGTTTTTTTTGTAACCGCAGTTTAATGCAATCGTGTGATGCTATAACGCGTATACGTGTTGTACTGGAGTAGTGATTATGGTAGCGTCTTCTAACTATTTCTGACATTTAAGCAATGGTATGAAACAGCAGTACTTGCTACTCTTCATATGTAGACGCTGTACACATTATTATTGTAACGGATGCTTTTCGTAATGGCACAGCTTATTCTACCTGAATAATTACCTGCGATATCCGCGGCGTGATCATTTATATGCACAATAATGTTTATTTTTATGACGCCAGGTCTTGGGTTTTGCGTATTACGTAATAATGATAGTTACATAATGTGTGTCCGCTCCCTCCCATCTCGTTGACGACAGTGGCGTTTCATCGTTGGCGCAAGACTTCTCATGTATATATTTGTATTCGGTTGCGCCTATTGCACTACCCAGTCCGTACTCGCAATTACAAATGAGTTATGTCTGAAGCAACTATTCCACTTGAAATGTACTAGTATTGGACTTACGTACTTTTCGTGAAACCATGATGTACATGTACGTAACTACTTTGTCAATTAAAAAGAACTCGTACTGGTATTTAAAAATACATTTCAAAATACTGTTGCCCCGTCCTGATACACACGCATGCAGGAATGCAGGAATGCACGCGCACACACAAGCCCAGCCTTTATTCACATACGCACGCACACAGGCACGCACGCGCACACTCACGTACATGCACATGCGCGCGCACATACGCACACATTATATATATATATATATATACATACTTACATACGTACTTACGTACTTACATACATATATACATACATACATACATATGCTGGACTAAGAAAGATTAGTCGGCCCTTGGACAATAACCTTCGATACTGTTTTATAATATAGATATAACAATATCATACATTTAGGTAAGACATACAAGGAATGGATGCGTACATTTTATTATAACCCTAACAGTACAATACAATGTGCACTAGTATATATCTTGAATCATTAACACACCCTGTTTACGTGTCGTGTAATACATTTATAATATTATACAATAATGTTATGCAAACACTATGTATCAACAAAAATTGACACAATCATCCACTTACGGCATGGAATCATTACGTGCTTAATCATGTCCAGCACAATGCGTGTAGCGTGTTGACATTGTATAGAATGGCAAAAAAACACAACACAAAGCATGTTTGCCTACGTCACGTGCAATGCGATATCAATTAAAGATAGCTGTCCACCTTCCCATAACAATAGTAAGTTCACTCTTATGCTCGTACGCGTCAACAACCTAACTACTCACTGTACGTGTGGAAGGGGCTGTTTCACAGAAGAAAATTAGCTAATAAAGAAACTTTAATCATTCAACAGAAATCCTTATTAAATTTACGGTGTTTTTTTTAATGCAAAAAGCTTCCGCCGCATCAAGAATAACACTATTTCAGCGACACGCCGGCAAAAGTGTCCGAGTGTGGCATTCTGGTGTGTGTTGTCAGTTTCACTACACAAGGTTACTGTCAAGAAGCGAAATCGGTTACAAAGACCAAAAGCAAGCTTATGAACTTATAGGAACGTCGGTGGAACGGTACATACGACATGGGACGATTAATCCAGTGCGCCAAGGCAATATATGGATAGGGTCCATAGACGGAAGGAAATTGTGGATTGGGTTGGGGGAAGAGGGTGCGAGAGAGCCAGAAAGAAGCGGGTTGAGGGGAGGGGGAGCCAGGGAGCCAGGGAGTATCGGGTTGAGGGAGCGAGGTAGAGAGGGAGAGAGGGAGCGAGGGAGCCACGGAGTAGCCGGTTTAGGGGAGAGGGATCGAGGGAGCCAGGGAGTAGCGGGTTGTCAATGGATTGTGGACACTAGTGTAATATCGTGTGTGGATTAGAACAATTTGAAATGCTGTCATTATAATAACAAATCGTCCAACATACGTGTATACTTGCTCAACACTGTATATATTGAACATATATTGCAACAGGTGTAGCACGAGTACATACACACACATGCATGCACACACACACGCACGCACGAACGCACGCACACACACACACAAAATGGTAATGTAACAATTAATCGATTTGGAACACTCCCTCAATACAACTGAATACATAAACATGACTATTAATGACAATGTTCATAAATTTGCTAAATGAATTATTAAACATTTAATTATTACCACACCAATGACATTAACGAATGTTGTCATCTTTTCTGCATTATCACCAACCGTGACAAGTGACGGCGCAGCCACGTGTGACATAGCTTGGTCTGGGAGTAAAATAATAATTAAATCACCGAATTTAGTTTGTATGGAAAGCAATCTAAGTTTGCCGAAATATTGAAGGTAAGTTGATTTCATAGTTATGCTATTTATTTAATATCGACTTCGCATATCTTCCATTCTCCATACAAACTCGGAATGTGGATGGTCACGTGACTGCAGTCGTCGCCTTCACAGCGACACGCAGCGACACACGTGGTCAGTCCGCCAGATTCGACGGCCTCACTCCACTTACACGTTCTGTACTCCCCAGCGAGGTCAAACCCTGACCACTCCGTCTGTCTCATCGCCACCTGGAAGTGGAAAGTGGAGCACGTGAGGTGATGTCCGGTGATTGTGACAGTGACCGACGTCGAAGTGTTGCCTGGCACACACATCTTGATGAGAAGTCCAGAGAGCCAGCACTTATTCTGCGGCTGCGGGACCCACCTATCAGAGATTGCGTCAAACGTGTAGTGGTCTACGTCTGCCAGAGCCTGACATGTCTCGTTGTCGCCGTCATTCAGGCGATGTGACATTTCCATCTGAACTGGTGGGTCCAACACGGGAATGGAAGGTGGCACTAAAACGTACAGATCATTGACTGTGTATATTCTAATGTAGCGTCATCTTCAAATTATATTAATTACGTAGGTCAGACAGTTTACAATCGTGTTTTGGAGGACTAGTGGGGCGAAGGAAAGAAACAAAACACCATGCAACAGTTACTGTCTGGCTTATACATACATGTATACATACCCGACCTGTATTGTCATATGCATCGATTTGTAATTAATAAATACACTTCAGTGTTAAATATTTAGTAGCTAACACCTACCCATGGAACAAAAAACGACTAAAGTATGCTGGCTACATGTGGTGAATTGATCACCATTCAATTCTCTCAAGTAGGACTAAAACCCTCCGTGAAAACGTAACATATTAAAACCGCTTAAGATACATACAGTAAATAACTATCGTTGTGTTTTCTTAAATACATCGCCAATTGGTAGTTCGCAGGGCAATGGACCACGGAAGGGAATTGACATCGAAATAAACAGGTGAACCTCGGTGCGTGTGAGGAGGTCCATCTATATAATGAGCATATTAATATACAGGATTGCCACCCAAAACAATATGTTTCACAGATGCAAGTGGAAATCTAGAATATTTTCACTCACGTGTAGTTTATAGTTATATATATACGTCTGCTTTATTTGTACACATAAAAAACTGACATTGAAAACATAAAAAATACGAGGGCGAAAAATCATTGATATTACTAATGGTTGGTTTATATAGAGACACAAACCGGTAGTCCGGGTTAGCGCATTAATATACATATAATGCTAATTGCACATGCCTATAGCATACACTTGTCACCACGCTTTACATTTCTTTTGTGATATTGCTTTCGACAGGCACGTGGCCACGTTAACTGATGCTACTGTGAAGCAGTCAGTAAGAAGACATGCATTACGACAACGATAAACTTGTGCATCCATCTAGCGTCAGGGCAAAGCCGGGTGCGCGTGGGGGATCTACATGCAGATCGATCACCAGGAGCATGTTCCCGTTCATATCGGCAACATTCATACTGAAAACGTTTGTGATGCGTTAAATGTAGCAGCGCCCTATACACCCGTAAGGTCTGATGCCTCTAGTCTCCTTACTAGGATGTACCGGTAATGGAACGTCATGTTCTTGGTTTTATATATATATATGTGTGTATATATATATATATATATATATATATGACATTGCCAACAGTGATCAAATTATTAATCACCAATGATATTGCGTTTTCTTCTATCGTGCCCGTGCGTGTGTGTCTTTGTGTGAGTGTATGTGTGCATGTATGTGTACGTGCATGTGTGTACGTGCATACCTGTGTGCATTCGTACCTTCGTGCACACTCTCGCTTGCGTGTCAATGGTTATATATAATTTAAACGCGTCTGCACATATCTGCTATAAAGTAAAATACGCTGTCTGCTATGGTTCCAGATTATCAAAACTTCACCTGAATGGACACTTTTGAATCCAGAAAATATTTTCTTTTCGAAATTCTATGTAGTATGGTTTTCCAGTCGGTTTAATGACTTCCGTTCGATTCTGGCCGTTGCAGTCAGAACATTCAATGACCTTATGGACTGGAACAGAGCAGATATAGTGACACTCTGACTGAATATGTGAACTTTTGTATGAATATGATACTACCAAAAAAACTGTAAAGATATATCCAAATGAGAAACCATGGATGAGCAAAAATGTAAAACAGCTGCTGAAAGCTAAGAAACACGCATTTCAGACCAGTGACAGCGTTAAATTAAAAGTGGCACAAGCAAACGTGAAATCAGGGTAAGGAAATGTAAAGAAGAATATAAAAACTAGATACAAGCACAGTTTCAGGAGAACAACACAAAACAAGTCTGGCGCAGTGTTTAAATCAATCCTCGGTTGCTACAAATCTCACAAACGTTACAGTGCTACGAACTCTATCGACTTCGCTAAAGACCTACACACTTTCGATTTGACTGTCACGATTTTGAAAACGGGAGAAATTGTGCTTTTCAAGATGCTACTGTACTCCCAGACCATTCGAAATATTCAAACATGATATAGCCAGCGTTGTGTGTGTGTCGAGTTGAGTGAGGTTCCACTTCAGTGGAAAACATCCGAATTTATACCCGTTCCTAAAAAGCCTAACCCAGTATATATCAACGACTACAGACCTATCGGTCTTACATCACTGGTGATGAAATCTTTGAGAGAATAGTGCTGAAATATATGTTACCCGAGGTTGAACACCTACTTGATCCTCTGCAATTCGCATACAGAACTAAACGCAGTGTGGAAGATGCCACCTTATCTATGCTAAATGTCATTCACGAACACCTTGAACGTCCACGCTCGTATGCTAGAATCCTATTCATAGATTTGTCATCAACATTTAACACAATTCAGCCGCATGTGATGATTAGAAAACTGATTGGTCTCGGAGTTGGTAAACAATTTGTCATGCTTATCCATAGTGAAGTCACAGTAGATGGCGAGGAAATAGAACGCGTTGAAAGTTTTGAATATCTAGGGTCACTGATAGAAGCGGATGGAGATGGAACGAAAGAGATCAAGCGGAGATTGGCAATGGCGAGTAAAAAGTTGACGGAGATGAAGAAGCTGTGGAAAGCAACGAACAAAGATACGAAACTACGAATTATCCGAGTCTGCATATTTCCAACTGCTACGTATGGATGCGAAATATGTACTCTTAATAAGAACATTACTAAACGTATAAATGCATTTGAAAACAAGTGTTATAGAAAGATATTACGAGTTTCGTGGACTGAACGAAGAAGTAACGAATCCATCGCAGATGAGCTTGGTGTTATACCCGGGACTTTATTGAACTTTGTAAAGAAACATAAACTAAGTTATTTCGGCCATGTGAAACGGCATCAATCTCTAGAGGGACTAATAATGGAAGGAAAAGTGGAAGAAGACCTAGGAGACAATGGGAGAATGACATAGAGGAATGGATGTGAGCAGACGTCTGGCGAGTTGGGAGACTGGCAAATGAAACAGCTGTCTATAGACAATCCATCAAGGCTGCAACGTCCGGAAATGGATAAGCAAACCCATCCATAGTTTCCTCACCATCCGCGCACAGTATGTAAACATCAATGGTCATTGCTCGCCATGTGTCTAATAATAATAATAATAAAGGTTCTTTTACCGCGCGATCTCTAACTAATAGTTAATCAATGCGCTCACAATATAGAAACATTATAAAAACAATTAAAATAATATATACATTAGTTATAAATTAAATAATTTACAAAATAAAAAATAGATTAATAAATTAACAAGAGTCACTAAAACGTTCTGTAAATAAATCTTGCTATTGTCCACCATAAGTTTGTTTAAATAAATATGTCTTCAGGTGACGTTTAAATAAAAACACAGACGGAGCATCTCGCAGAGTCAGTGGCAGTTCGTTCCATTTGGCCTGACCAGTTATGCCAAACGCTCGTTTGCCGATGGATTTTGATGCTCGTGGAACTGCAAGCTGAAGATGGTCATGAAGCTGCCGAAGACGAGGGTTGCGAGTTCGTGGATGTAGTAGATGTGCAAGGTACTTCGGCGCCAAACCATGGAGCACCTTGTAAATATACACAAGTACTTTAAACACAATGCGTTGTCTGACTGGCAACCAGTGCAGAAGCGCAAGTACTGGCGTGTTGTGTGAAGATATAGGTGTGAGGACAACTAGGCGGGCTGCCCTATTGTGGATCTTCTGGAGACGTGCTAAGTGAAATTTGGGTAGGTCCAGCAGCAGTGCGTTGCAGTAATCTAAGCTTGAAACAACTAGCGCAATGACCAATGAATGGCAGACAGACTTCGTGATATAGGCCCTGATGGAGCTAATACGTCTCAGATGGTAGTTATACTTCTTGCAAACAGCATCAACATGCTGCTTCATGCTTATGTGAGTGTCAAAGTGAGCTCCCAAATTCCTGACAGAGACAACAGGTTTTATGTTGACTCCACCAACAACGAGGTACTCTGGAAGTCCAAATTTCTTAAGGTGATAGGGACTGAGGGCCACCATAAATTCAGTCTTAGTGTCGTTTAGCTTGAGTTTATGCTTAACCATCCAACATTTGACCTCACTGATGCAGTCACTAAGTCTCTGAACAGCGCACTCCAAGTCACCAGATATGTGAGGACAGTAGGATATGTATATCTGAAGATCATCAGCAAATTTATGATATTCCACAGAGTGCCTCGTTAGTATGTCCTGCATTGGTGCTGTGTACACCGTGAACAACAACGGACCCAACACAGAGCCCTGTGGAACACCGTATCTCACAGGGCGTTCTTCAGATGCATCCACCCCAATCCGTAGACGCTGGGTACGATCCGACATGTACGAACCGAACCATGCAAGTGCCGCGCCAGATATTCCCAGGTGGCTATGCATAGTCTTTAGTAGGATAGCAGCATCGATCGTATCGAACGCAGAAGATAAATCCAGGAGAACCAGAAGGACACCCCTGGAGTCTGCCATGTAACTGGTCATATCGTGCTGCACTCTCATTAAAGCAGTTTCAGTGCTGTGTCGGGGTTTGTATGCCGATTGTAGCTGCTCGTGAAGGCCATTGTCACTTAGATGTTGAATAAGTCGTTTGGCTGCTACCTTTTCCAAGACTTTAGACACGAATGGCAAACTTGAAACTGGACGGTAATTTTTCAGCGTGTTTCGATCCAAGGTCGGTTTTTTCAACAGCGGTATTATGACAGCCTTCTTGAGTTTCCTCGGAACAGTGGCCGACTCGAACGACATATTGATAAGATGAGTCAGTATTTGAATATGAGCAGGAAGAGTGCTCTTTAGTAGCGATGTAGGTAGAAGGTCCAAGCATGATGACTTGGGTTTAGCATCCTGGATAATTTTCTGCACTTCACACATACTTGCAGCACACATTTCAGTCATAGGATGTTCAACTACTCTGTGTGTTGCAGTTTCGATATCGCTCATGTTTGTTTCCGAGGCATCAATTTCATTCATGATTTTCGCAATGTTTTCTTCAAAAAAGTTCAGAAACTGGCAGCATAATTTCTCCCTTGAATCAGTGTCAGGCAGTTTGGAAGATTCCACCTTTAGCAGGCTGTTCACGGCTTCGAAGGCTGTATTCTGATCGACATCTTGGAGTAGACTCTGATAATGCTGAATTTTGGCTTGCCGTAACCTCGCGCTGATAGCATTACGGATATTAACGTATATTCGTCTGTGTATGTCTAATCCTGATGCACGCCAAATGTTCTCATTTTGGCGACGTAACTTTCGCATTGCATGTAATTCCTCGCTGTGCCAAGGTGGAGTTCTTCTCTTGCGTGTCCACCGTAGCATTACCGGAGCAATTTCTTCCAAGGCCGAAATAATAGCACACGTATATATATCAAGAATGGAATCCGGATCTGTGGATGATGTATCAATATGTTGAACAATCAACATATTGATGTAAATCATGTATCTGTAATAAATCCATGAACCGGGAGACCCCAGGTGCTGAACAAACATCAACATGCAGATTGAAATCTCCCGTGATGACAACTCTACCAGCAGCAGAAGCCAGGTTAGCAGTCAAATAATCAAATTCGTCCAAGAACACTGGTATAGGTGACGATGGTGGACGGTATATTACAAGCACTGTCAGATGCTTACATCGCACTGTTAGATGCTCGAACGAAGAGTATTCGGTAGTGTTCGTAGATATAAAAGGCAGTTCGGTTTTGTGTACAATGCCAAGGCCACCATCTCTCTTTTCTTTTCTTCCAACTCCGAAAAATGAATAGCCTGGAGGACACAGGTTGATGACTGTAGCAGTGTCTTCCTCTTTTAACCACGTTTCTGTAAAAATGGCGACATCAGCCGCCGTGTCAATGATGTGTTCGCTGACGAGGAATGCTTTGCCAAGAACAGAGCGTGTGTTCAGCAATAGGACATTCAATTCAGTTTCCCTCGCCGACCTGCTGAGTAACGCAGTGTCATGGCGCCAAGTTCAACACAAAGCATCCGGCTGTAGATTATTAAAACTCGCAATTTGTAGACAGGTAAAACCAGATAATATAAAATTGTTCAGATCTCTGTGATGGACAAACGTTCACAATAGTCCAGACTTACGTTGATAGAAAAATGATGATGTTCAACGTTCCGAAATGCACAAAACAACACGTGCTTAAAAACTGGTGCTGCCACAAGGCGCGACCGTCGCTCGACCCCCGCTCTACCGGTCTCTATATATATGTACATGTATATATATACTTATATATATATATATATATACAGTGCATATTATACGTATTATCAGATACGACAACAATGATAATGACGTATGTTTTGTATGCGTGCGTGTGTGTATGTATGTATGTATGTATGTATGTATGCATATATCACCATATTGATATATATATATATATATATGTATATATATATTTATATATATATATATGTGTGTGTGTGTATATCTATATATTATATACAATAATAATTATTATTATTTTACACACATGCAAACACACACACGCACGCACGCACACACGCACACACGCACACACGCACGCACGCACACACGCACACACGCACACACGCACACACGCACACACGCACACACGAACACAAACAGCTACTCACTAGTGTGTGCCCAGCATATCTGCCTGTTGGTTGGGTGAAGTGAAACCCCGTAAATCCACGCTTTTGTTGACACTGCAATCACGACGTGTTCGCTTCCGTCCAATCCCGCTTTGTGCACGGCCTTGACAATCGCGAAGAACATCAACCTGTCGATTTTTCGTTCGCTGACATCAACTCCCAATACTACTACACGCTTACAATATCAAACAGCTTTTTAGGTTCCCTGTATCAAATATACAGTAAAACATTACAATATGAACATTTTTTTCTCAGAAAGTAACATTTTCCATAATTCAATGCATAATACTAGATTACCAATCACGTATTGTATAACTATGCAGCTGCGATATACATTCATTATTCACTCATAATAATTACGATTACACTACAAATCGGTGTTCGTTGTTTTAGTCAGATATGTAGTAGTAGTGTTGTGTATTGAATATGTAAGTTCTTATATAGCGCAGCATCCAGTCCTTAGGATAGCTGAAAGGGCTTTACTTTCATCCCCTGGAATACCTGTTTATTCGACCACCATCTATACGTTTCTGGGAATCATTCAATACTGTACAAGTCAAAGAGTTTACATAATCTATGCACCACAGTTTATAGCAATTATACAGGTGGATGAACTGAACTGAACAACAATGTATTACCTTTGCTTAACGTCAAGAGTTATTCCATGCCAATGGATAATACTGGGTAGCATAATCACTGTTGTTCGGTTTGTTCCATCTAGTCCGACCGTTTCCACTTTATTCTTTTCGTAGTTTGTGAAGTACAATGTGGCAGCCTTGGAGTGCACGGCAATGCCTAGGCTTAAAACTACAACATACATGTGAATGTATGTACATGCCTAGGCTTAAAACTACAACATACATGTTAATGTATGTACGTCTGCACGCATATTCGTATGCACGTATGGACGTAGTGGATACATCAATTAATCTATCCATCACGTGACCTGCTGTGTAGCAAAAAACTCCGTCAAGCGATCAGAAATGGATGCCAAACACGTGATGGTGCGTTTATGCATTCCGTCGTGAATATTGTTGAAATTCTAGCAACAAAAGTATTCTCTATGAAAAACAAAACAAAAGCCAACGTTTTAAAGTGATAATTCTATGCAGAAATGTTTGATTGATGAGATGTCATGCATGCGCGGGTGCACGCATAGTATTACCACAAAACTGACATCAGGCAACACGTTGGAGCTAAAGGCACACTCGCACTATGAATGACCTAACTAGTATCTACATGGTGGCGGAAGCAGCTGTATTGCCATCTATGATATTTAGTATGCAGTCATTCATGGAACATGTATGCTTTGAGACATGTTTCCCTAAATGAAAAAGTGTGTGTGCTTCTTTTGGAAAATATCCTTCTAACGGGAACTACACTCTATATGAATTGAACTCACCAAGTAATTATCCAGTATCGAGCATTGCAAAAATGTTGGTGTCGATCGATAGAAAGAAATCTGGTATCGAACCATGTATATATATATATATATATATATATAACGAAGACGTTCGCAACAAGATAAAACAAGCCATCGGACCATACGAAGTCTTCCTTACAACGGTCAAGAAGCGCAAACTGAAGTGGTTCGGCAACGTCTCACGATCACCTGGCCTTGCAAAGACCATCTTGTAAGGTACCGTGAGAGGTGGGGAGATGAAGATGTAAACAGAAAAAGAGGTGGGACTACATCATCAAAGAGTGAACAGGACGTGAGTTCGCCGACTCCCAGAGGGATGTGGAGAACAGGGAAACGTGTAGGGAGCTGGTTGAAAAGTCGTCAGTGGTGCCCAAACGATCCTTACGGGTTATGGGAAAGTGAAGTGAAGATATATATATATATACATACATACATACATATACACGCGTATATATATTTATATGTTATATATATATATATATATATATATAGGTAGATAGATAGATTGATAGATAAATAGACATACAGATACAAAGACCGATAGAGAGACAGATAGACACACACACACACAAACACACACACACACACACACATATATATATATATACATATATATATATATATGTAGATAGATACATAGATAGATAGGTATGCAGATGTATATATATATATATATATACATATCTACCTATCTGTCACTCTATCTACCTATCTATTTATCTATACATTTACCTACCTACCTACCTGCCCTGTCTGCCTGCCTGCCTGCCTACCAGCCTGCCTGTCTATCTGTCTATCTGTCAATCTGAATACATGTCTATCTGTCTATCTATTTATATATATATATATATATATATATATGGTCGTTTCCCACGAAACGTTGACAAATGGTGTTGCTCCCCTAGCAACACCATAATAAAATAAACATATGCGTATAAAGTTGTGTTTTCTGTAGTACAAAAAGAACATATTGAGGTAATCGGAGAATAAGATTGGGCAAGTTAAATTCTCAAATTGAGCATTTGACAGCTAATAGAAATAGCAAGTGTTTACGTTCTGAAACCATACGTCTGCACACAAGTCCCTCTACTTGGAAACTGCTATAACTATTTCATCTCACATCTACCTGTGAAATTTCATTTTCAATGTATGTAAAACACATGTGTGTTTTAAATTCAGTAAAAAATATGTTTCGGACTTCTTTTTTCATTTTAAGGGGGAGCTTTGAAGTATTTTGCGCTCTCTCAGACTTGATGTTTTATGAAGGTGACTTTCTGTTACATATTACCACTACAAGGGGAATGCATGTTTTATCTTTAAAGTACATTCATGGCAAGGTGTACACATTGAGCTTTTCAACAGGGTATACCTTACTGACACTGATTTATAACTATCAATTTGTAGACAGTTTAGAATTTGCAGGTGTACGGTTTAATGTAATATACTTTTCAGTGCAGTGGAATAAATTACTGGCGAGACCATTGGACAACTCTAACTTGTTTTAAGAACGTTTTGGTATATATCCGACAGTCTAACTTTATTATGTTAGTGATATGTAGGTGATTCTGTCCTATTCTTATTATTCTAATTAAGAAAACGCCGGTTTCATGTACCTCCTCTTATAATGTGTATTGTGTATTAACTGTCAACAGGTCGTGATGTAAGTATTTAAATTGGTTGTATAAAGGTTACAGATACCAAGCGCTGATGTTACTTCATATACTTTGCAAAAATATTGAGGTGTGGGCTAAGAAACTGTCGGAGACGTACGGTTTCATGCCTATGTACGGTTTCAGTAGAATAGAGTATTTTTTTATTATTTGACCACTTTTTACTTAAACTTTGTCTACGTATACATAACCGAGTGTAAATGTAAAACCATTCCTGTGAGTGTTCCATATATGTGTTTCTCAATCATTCTTATCATTTTATTAATATACTGAACAATAGAACATGAATACAATGTTTTCATAACGTTATTTATTTAAAGTCTAATCGACCACTTTTGTAATTTGTCAAAAGGTAATTTTAAGAATAATTAATTAAACTTGAACTGAATGTTCCAAAAACACCACCGCTCTCTCATCCTTCTCTTGAACCACCTCTCTGTCGTCCCTCTCCTCCACCACCTGTCTCTCTACCCTTTCCACCACCACTTGTGTTTCCCCTCTCCTCCACCACCTGTTTCTCGACCCTTTCCACCTCCATATGTCTGTCACCCCTCTCCTCCACAACCTGCCTCTCTACCCTTTCCACCACCACCTATATGTCATCCATCTCCTCCCCCCCCCCTCTCCAGCGCCAGTTGCGTGCTCTCCCAACCAGAACATGTTGGATGGAACACTCCGCCCTTCGTGTAGCAGGAATCCTTGAAGCAGGAAGTACTGCAGATTTTCACGACTGAGCCCAGGACCACAACAGCATGGACAGACATTATGCCACGGACTTCTGGAACATTCCATGTTTCGATCTCATCCTTGCAGTCCTGGATGACTTCGAGGGTTATTTCCAGGAGGGTCATGGTCGTGTCACTAGAACGAATTTGCGTGGCAGAACTCTTAGCTCTTGGTGATTACTCTTCCAGCCTTCACCAGGTTGTCAGTCTTCCTTTTCATGCCACCACCCATTCCTTCACAGGGGCCATTCCTGTGGCCAGCCTCCAGCTAGGTGCACGAAGCTTTAAGACCGAACAGTGATGAACATTTTGCTACAAGGGCACATATTGTGCGGTTCCGGTAAGGCTAAGTTGGTGAGTCTGTGATGAAGTGCAGAGTCGACAGTTCCGGAAGGACATTGACTTCCTTCAAAAGTGTGAGCAGTGACACTTGTAATCTACACGTAGCTCTTGGTACAAAGCTTGCCGTCCTGCTAGAAGTGTACCACCATTGGGTGAATGGCCACTTGGGAGTTGACATAGTACACTGCCGTTATTTCGTCCTAATATCTGCACGTCCAATTTTCAGCATAGTCCATCTGGACCGTTGCCTCCGTCTTTTCCGCCATGGACTGCTTCAAGATGCGGATCTGGTGATATTGGATGGTCACCCAGTGACAGTGCTCACGGAACTCGGCCATGCCGGATATGAGTTGGTCTGTGAAGTATCTTGTACTTTGTACAACTTGGATCAGTTTCACCTTCTTGAAGACTCTGCCCTCGTGTTCAGCATATTGGGCTTGCCATGTTAGGTACCGAACTTCTGTTTTCGCTTGGCGTCATCTGATTCCCGAAATTAACGATAAATGGGGTGACTGGGGCAAAGACCCGTAAAAGCAAAGTAAATCGAAGGGAAATGTTTCTACAAATTACAATTTTGTCATATAGTTACCTTGTTTTTGTATTATTTATTACCAATTAATATTTCTTACTAATCTACAAATCTCTACTTACAATGCGTATTCAAACTTGCGACGTATGGTTTCATGAAAAACTTCCCCAAATCGGTTTCGTCGCTCAGCACAAT
>CM034531.1:45150573-45431961 GCA_020002185.1 Paraescarpia echinospica
CGTGTGTGCGTGTGCGCGGGTGCGTGTGTGCACGTATGTATGTATGTGTGTATGTATGTATGTGTGTATGAATGAATATATATCTGTATGTATGTATATATGTATGTATGCATGTACATATGTGCAAGTGTGTATGTGTGCATGTGTGTATGTGTGCATGTGTGCATGAGTGCATATGTTCATGCGTGCATGCATGGGTGTGCGCGTGTGCGTGTGTGCGTGTGTACGTGCGCGCGTGCGCGTGTGTTCGCATCGACTTCATTTATAGTTCCTTTGTGCTTTCTGTGTGTGTATTAACAAACATCTTACCGTCTTAACTATGTGAACCTTTCAGTAACAATATCAGCACACAATTGATTTGCAGCACTGCTGCAGCTCGATGAATTGGTACAATCACGTGTGTTCAACAAGAGCATGGTCAGTCTATGGCGGTTTACTTGCTTCTATCTAGTAAACAGGACACGAATACACCAGTCTAAGACGATAACATGAACAAACAAATTTACGAACATACGCAAGCACACACACACGCACGCACGCACACACACACACACACACACACGCGCACACACAAACACACATACACACACAAACACATGCACGCACGTACACACTCGCGCGCACACACATACCCATGCCCACACAAACATATACAAACAAACACACACACAAACACACACACACACTCACAAACACATACAAACACACAAACACACACACACACACACGCAAGCACACACACACATACACGCACGAAAAAACACGCAAACACACACACAAACATACACACATAAACACACACAAACACACATAAATATACAAACACATACAAACACATACAAACACATACAAACACATACAAACACATACAAACACATACAAACACATACAAACACATACAAACACATAACCGACGCGCTGGGACTCAGGCACCAGCGAAAAACCAGCGAAGACCTGGAGGGTCGAACAGCTGGCATCGACTCTTATGCAAAGTCCGGCATTCCACCCTCAATATGGGAACAATGACTGGGAAATGAGTGGAGGTGGTGGAGCTAATGAAGAGGCGGCAACTGTGAGTGATGGGGGTACAAGAAACCAAGTGGAACGGGGACCGGGCAATGGATCTGGGAGAAGGGTTTAAGATGCTGTATTCAGGGGGAGATGGAAGAAGGAATGGAGTGGGAGTGATTATGAAGGAGGAATACAGCAAGGACGTCATCAGGGTGGAACGATGGGAAGGCAGGATAATTCCAGTGTGGATGTTAGTTGGAGGAGGGATGATGTGCATATCACCGGGCTATGCACCACACACTGGGAGAACTCAAGAAGACAAGGATGCAGTTCGAAACAACCTGGAAGAAATTATTGGGTATGTGGAGCCGGAGATTGGTTGTGGCTGGTGATGTAAATGCACATGTAAGAAAGAGACAAAATAGTGAGGAGACCTTAGGAAAGAACATATATGGAACGAGAAACAGATAGGGGCAAGATCTGGTCGAGAAACTAGGCAGAAATCAGCTAGTGTTGGTAAACGCCTTCTTTCAGAAGAGGGAATCACACAATATCACTTACAGAAGTGGAAACAACAGAACAGATATAGATCTGCTGATTGTTAGAAGCAGCCAGTTGAACAAGGTTAGGGACTGCAAAGTTCTGGCAGGAGAGCACATAACGAGCCAACATAAACCATTGGTTTATGAAATGTGGATAGGAAGAGGCAAACAGAGAAGGAGGAAACAAAGACAGGTAAGCAAATGGTGGAAATGTGAAGGAGAGGTGATGTCCCAATAGAAAACCGAAGTCGAGAGGAAGTTCAGGCTACCCCAAGAAGATATTGAGGATGTGGAATCAGAGTGGAAAGCACTTGAGGAAAGGCTTTGTTAAAACAGCTTAGGAGATATGTGGCCGAACATCACGAAAGCTCACACAAAACCGAAAGAAGAAAGAACAGTGCTGGTGGAACCAGGAAGTTGAACAAGCAGTACGAGAAAAAAAGGAGGCACTGAAGTGTATGGACGAAGCGAGTGATGACGAAAAGACAAGACTGAAGCAGAAGTACCGGGAGAAGAAGAAGGCAGCAAATTAGGCGTTGGAAAGGATACTAGTTGCTAGGGTGAGGCTTATAGTGGAGAGCAAAATCGGAGAGAATCAGCTGGGATTTAGGAAAGGGAGAGGAACAGATGATGGATGGTTTGTCATCAGACAAAAATTATCGAGTAGAACAAAGAATTTAAAAGGATGTATTATTCGGTTTTGTAGATCTGGAAAAAGCATCTGACACCATTCCGAGAGAACTCGCATTTGCAGTCATGCGATGGATGGAGGTTGGAGAAGCAGAAGTCAGAATGGTGGAGGAAATGTATAAGGAGACAACAGCGGTAGTGAGAGTCGAGGGAGAAACGTCGGAACAATTTGGAGTGGAAATGGGACTCAGACAAGGAAGGCCTTGAGTCCCCTGCTTTTCATTATGGTGATGAACCTGATCAGTGGAAAGATATCGGAGCAGGAAGAACTTAAGAAGATTTTGTATGCAGACGACCTAGCAGCGGTGGCTGATAACAAAGAGGAACTACAGAAAGCATTGCAAGAATGGAGTAACACCTTCAGAAAATACGGCCTCCGAATGAATCTGGAGAAGACTGAAGTAATATGGGTAGGTGAACAGGAGGTAGATCTGTATGTAGTTGTTGACGGAAAGACCTTTAAACAAGTGAACAGCTTTGTACACCTGGGCGGGACAGTGTGTGAAGTTGGAAGGAATAGTAAAGAAATACAGAGGAGGGTGCAAGCAGGAGCAGCAGCATGGAAGAGGATAGAAGGCATTATGTGGGACAGAAAACTGAAGAAACAACTGAAAGGAAAAGTGTTGGAAGCCTGCGTTGTACCAGCCTGTATATACGGGTTGGGAACACGGGCACCGACAGAGAGACAGGAGGAGAAAGGTAACAGAAAACAACTGGGTCAAAAGAATATGTAGAGTAACGCGAGAGGATAGAAGGAAGATAAAGGAATTGAGATAGGAGATTGGAATAAAAAACACCTAAAGAGGAAAGAAGCCGGAAACAGAACGAGATGGGCAGGACATGTACAAAGAATGGGTGAAGACAGAATATATATATATGTATATATATATATATATGTGTGTGTGTGTGTGTGTGTGTGTGTGTGTGTACGCACAAAATTTGCTTTTCTTGTTGGGGTCATATGGATCCATTTCATTATGGGCACCATTCCATTCCCTTCCTTCCGTTCCCTTTCTGTAAATTATCGACAAATAAAGTTCACTCACTCATGTCGGCCACTAGGGTCGAACATTAGTGGCTTCAATCATCCGTCTCCAGTTCCCACTGTGTGCCATTGCCGTCTTCAGCTCCTCCGTCTCTAAACCCACATCTTCCTTTAAGCAGTCGATGTAAGTTGCTGCTGGACTTCCTACCTTGGTTCTTCCATGTGTCGGTTGCCACACGGTGGTCTTAGATGCCATTTCATCCTTATGTCTGTAGCAGTGTCCGGCAAATCTCAATCGTCTTCTTCTTATTTTATCAGTGACTTTACACGTTCCACTGTGTAGTTCTATGTTTATCAAATGCTGTTGCCAGTGAATGTTAAATGCGGCTCGAAGCATTCTTGTATAACATCCGTCTAGATGTTTGTTAAGTGTTTTCGTTATTGTTCATGTTTCGCATCCATACAGTAGCATAGACTCTACTGTTGCAATAAACAGTCGCTGCTTGATTTTGAGCGCGAGTATAGATTTCCATAATAGGTTTAGTTGTTTGAGTGCACTTCACGCCATTGCCTTCCTGGTTTTGATGTATTTGTCTGTTGTGCAGATCCAGGAGCCAAGGTATTTGTAATCATCAACCTTCTCTAAAACAGCTCCTTCCCTGACAACGATGATGCCGGTGTTTCCTAATTGGTTGAATGATATATATTTGTTTTTTTCCAGGATTGATCTGTAAACCAATCCTTGCACATGATGTTTCCACTTGTGTTAGAAGCTGTGCCTAATTGATCACTTCTGATAGTAGCGCAATGTCATCAGCAAATTCGAAATCGGTGATTACCTCAAGTTTAACACGTTTACGTTTCCTTCTTGTTATCTGGAATCCAAGTTCCACTTCTCTTCCGTGGATAGCTCGCCGCAGTGCATAGTCAAGGACTATCACAAAGAGGTATGGCACCAACGTGTCACCCTGTAGCACTCCCGCCGTGATATAAACAAGCTCAGTTTCTCCATCTGGTGATTGTACTTTGGCACGTGTGTTCCTGTACATGTTAGAAATAGCTCTTGCTAGCTCTTAGGGCACACTATTGGCTTCAAGAATCTTCATCATCTTGCCACGATGAACCGTATCAAATGCTCTTCGGAAGTCTACGAATGTCATAATTGCAGGAAGATGTTTTGCTCTAATTCCTTCAATTAACCTTTTCAGGGTTAGTATATGACCTACTGTTGTCATGCCTCTCCAGAATCCATTCTGATTGTCTCTAAGGTGGTGGTCTTTTTCAGTACGTATTCTGTTCAATGCCATCCTGTTGAATGCCTTTGCCACACTGGAGATCAGGCTAATGCTCCTGTAATTCCCTGTTATGCTTAAATCGTCATTCTTAGGTATTGGAATAATGTTCAGAACTGTCCACTGTAGCGGTATGTTCCCTTCAATCAAAGCTTTGTTGCAAAACTCTAGTATGATACTGTCCAGATCGCACTGTACTCGTTTCTTTCAAAAGGTCCTTCCTTGATATTGATATTTGTGATTACAGGTTGGATCTCTTCATCCTCATCTTCTATGTCTGGTGGACTGCCTAGTAGTTTGTGGAAGTGATCGTGCCAGTTTCCCACTCTTTGTTCTGCAGTTTTGCCCTTTATTTGTCATTTACGAGCTGTCTTTCTACCACTTATCTGGTTTATAAGCTTCCAGTTCTGTCCGTGTTTTCCATTAATGTGTGAATTTTCGACTTTAGCAGTGTTGCAGCAAAGTTCTTCCTCCTACACAATGTTACAGGCTGTCTCCGTGTTCTTCTTGGCCTGCTCATATCTCACTCTGTTCTTAACTACATTGTTTTGCTGGTAGATCCTACAGGTCTCTTCAACTTTCTCTCTGGCTGATGTTACTCGCGAATCATCTGAGTATATTTTCTTTTTCTGTTTCTTACTGAGAGGAATAATGTTCTCTGTCGCATCTCTATTTGCTGAAGTGAAACACTCATATTGCTCCGTTTCTATTTCATCTATCATTTCCAGAATCTGCAATCTGTTCCGTACTTCACATGTCTACTGTTCTTACAAGCCACAGTCCTTGCTTAGCGCACTCCAGTCATGCTTTACTTTGCTTGGTGGCGACTTTTTCTTACGCAGACTAAGTCGTATTGTAGCTGTGACAATGCGATGTTCAGACCCGACACTTGCAAAGGTACCGTACGGTTCACGGTTCATCACGCTATTTCTCCATTTTTTTTTACCAGAATATAATCAAGCTGTCATTTCCCTCCATTTTGGTCCATAAACGTCCAGCTATTTCCATTTCTCTTGCGGTATATGGTGTTTGTGACCTCAAGATTATTCTCAGTGATAAGATCGATAAGGAATTCCCATTACGGTTTGTATTGTTATCGTAAGGGTCTGTGTGGGTAAAGTCGTGCGTTAAAGTCTCCTATAACCAGCAACATGTTGTGCACTGGTACTGATTCGATCTCCCTTCTTAAGTCGTTGTAATGGTTCTCTAAGCTATCTACTTCAGCAGAGTTGGTCGGACAATACGTGAAGATAACTGTCGTAGTAGGATTGCTGCTTAGCGCACTCCAGTCATGCTTTACTTTGCTTGGTGGCGACTTTTTCTTACGCAGACTAAGTCGTATTGTAGCTGTGACAATGCGATGTTCAGACCTAGGGCTCCCATGCCCCTTGTGTTGAACAGAATGCCTACTCCTCCCTCTGTTGTGTGTTGTAGTGTTCTCTAGGGCTCCCATGCCCCTTGTGTTGAACAGAATGCCTACTCCTCCCTCTGCTGTGCGTTGTAGTGTTCTCTAGGGCTCACATGCCCCTTGTGTTGAACAGAATGCCTACTCCTCCCTCTGCTGTGTGTTGTAATGTTCTCTAGGGCTCCCATGCCCCTTGTGTTGAACAGAATGCCTACTCCTCCCTCTGCTGTGTGTTGTAATGTTCTCTAGGGCTCCCATGCCCCTTGTGTTGAGCAGAATGCCTACTCCTCCCTCTGATGTGTGTTGTAATGTTCTCTAGGGCTCCCACGCCCCTTGTGTTGAACAGAATGCCTACTCCTCCCTCTGCTGTGTGTTGTAATGTTCTCTAGGGCTCCCATGCCCCTTGTGTTGAGCAGAATGCCTACTCCTCCCTCTGCTGTATGTTGTAATGTTCTCTAGGGCTCCCATGCCCCTTGTGTTGAACAGAATGCCTACTTCTCCCTCTGCTGTGTGTTGTAGTGTTCTCTAGGGCTCCCATGCCCCTTGTGTTGAACAGAATGCCTACTCCTCCCTCTGCTGTGTGTTGTAATGTTCTCTGGGGCTCCCATGCCCCTTGTGTTGAGCAGAATGCCTACTCCTCCCTCTGCTGTGTGTTGTAATGTTCTCTGGGGCTCCCATGCCCCTTGTGTTGAGCAGAATGCCTACTCCTCCCTCTGCTGTGTGTTGTAATGTTCTCTGGGGCTCCCATGCCCCTTGTGTTGAACAGAATGCCTACTCCTCCCTCTGCTGTGTGTTGTAATGTTCTCTGGGGCTCCCATGCCCCTTGTGTGTAGCAGAATGCCTACTCCTCCCTCTGCTGTGTGTTGAAATGTTCTCTGGGGCCCCCATTCCCCTTGTGTTGAGCAGAATGCCTACTCCTCCCTCTGCTGTGTGCTGTAATGTTATCTGGGGCTCCCATTCCACTTGTGTTGAGCAGAATGCCTACTCCTCCGTCTGCTGTGTGATGTAATGTTCTCTGGGGCTCCCATGTCCCTTGTGTTGAACAGAATGCCTACTCTTCCCTCTGCTGTGTGTTGTAATGTTCTCTGGGGCTCCCATGCCCCTTGTGTTGAACAGAATGCCTACTCCTCCCTCTGCTGTGTGTTGTAGTGTTCTCTAGGGCTCCCATGCCCCTTGTGTTGAACAGAATGCCTACTCCTCCCTCTGCTGTGTGTTGTAATGTCCTCTAGGGCTCCCATGCCCCTTGTGTTAACAGAATGCCTACTCCTCCCTCTGCTGTGTGTTGTAATGTCCTCTAGGGCTCCCATGCCCCTTGTGTTGAACAGAATGCCTACTCCTCCCTCTGCTGCTCCAGTAGTCGCATTTCTCCAGGCTGTGAAGTTTTACCTTGGATCTGCTCGTATCATACTGGTTCGTCATGCACTATACGGTGCTCTTGAATACCAATTACTTCAATTCCCTATTTCTTCATGTTCTTCACTAATTCTCTGAGCGTTGGTGATCGTATTGTTCTAACGTTCAAGGTTGATATTTTTATGGGTTTTTGTATTTTATTAGTTTCTCCCCTTTATATCGACTGTTGTCAAACTTACAACGTCCTTGTCGTAAGTCTTGACCCTCTACAAGAATCAGTGGACGTACCAGAAGATAAGTCGGCAGGGACTTTAACCCTGGTGTCGTACGTTGTAGCCATACAGTTTTCGTTAGCTCTAGCTGGTGTGGGCGCCACTCCTGTCACCACGGTGTTACTTCGGAGTATCCTTCTCCTAGACCACTCGCCAACCAAGGCTTGTGAGCGTGGTCTACCGATCGCTAGTTGTCCATAGCTGGAAGCTGGATTAGTGAGCGTTGGGACGTGTCCATACACAGATGGGCCCAGTACATTGCACGTAAGGGCTCCAGCCTGCTCTCAGATCCCCAGCACATTAGCCTGGGGCCGCAGGGTACCCAGTATCCGTAGTGTACCACAAGACGGTTGTGTTGGGGTCTTGTCTATGTAGAGGCTACGTACCAGCAGGGAAACTTATGCATTTGTTTTGTTTCATGATGGTGATCATGTCAGGTATTACATCATGATTTTCAATGGGCCATTACCCAGACATACACACGCTCTTACATTCACATTTCTTCAACTCTAGATAAAATATAAAATTCACAACAACAAACTAAAAAGAATAATAATAATAGTTAATTAGTTAATGTCAATACTATTAACCACACAATGCGCCATGTATTATCGTAAAACGTAACCCGCCACAGGAAACCTGTCGTTAAGTTATTAAGTCGCACTGGCCAATTCTGCACGCCAGCCAAAAATAGCTGACAAGGGCATTTCCCATCAATTTTGTGATTTTGGCCGAAAAATGTAAATTATGATCTCACCTTTCAATGCCCGGTTCATTTTCCTCCAAAACAAATAAAATAGAAGATGTATGGTTGATGCGGTCGTTATTTGTTTTCATTTAGTCCACTTTTAAACCTCTGATTCTCAAAACATCGGTTTTAAATAATTATGTTCGTGTATGCCGCATCATGATACAACTAATTAGGATGTGGAGATCTCGAAGTATTACTGCCCAGGGCATAGACATATAGTCATGCCGTGTTTAATAAAGGATGATCGGAATAATACTCGTAATAATACGTCCCGTCTGCCGTTTTTGTTATTTGCTACCTTTGGTGTATCGGCTTCCATCTGTGACATTATTTATATAAAGTTATTACAACAAGACAGTGGGAATTCCTTCTAATAACATTATCACTGTACACATTATCTTTTGTTAAACATGGTCTTACTAATTATAGTGTTATGGTGACTTAGAATTATTATTATAAGAGAACGTAAAGTACATTAGCTTTGTTCCCTACATATGCACGCACTCTTGGATCAGAAAAAGCTAGGACACTCCCCACCCGTCGGCAAAATTAGACCAGTAGATTCGTATTGGCCAATAGCTACAAAACTACTTTTTATGTCGGAAAGTACACAGAAATGTGCTTCGCTATATGCGAAGATACTAACAAAAATAAGTTTAAGTATGTTGAACAGAAGGGACGGGTGATTATCATTGATGCAAAAACAAATGACATCAATTCTAGGTCAAAGATAAAAGTCAAGTGCCAAATAGATCAAGGTCAAATAGCGAAAATGTCATGAAATAAATAACTAGGTCAGATAGGTCAAATGATCTTATTAAATAGGTAATTGCGCTTGCGCAATGGTGTTTTTTAATGTCGGATAGGTGGTGGACCATTTGTTCGGGTACAGCGCCCTTGGCATATACATTTAGAAATAAAAAATAGGTCTAACCCTGACGACTAGGTAGTAAACTAGAAAATGGGTAAAACCGTGTTATTTACGGTTACCTTACAGGTCTACGACCTTCCCATAGCACTACTTCCGGTTACCGTACAATTTCACGATGTAATTTTAACCAAACTTCCGTTTACGTTTACTGTACAGGTCTACGACCTTCCCATCACTCTAGTTCCGGTTATCATACAGGTATACGGCCTTCCCATCACCCTACTTCAGGTTACCGTACAGTTTCACAATGTATTGTTAATCCTTCTTCCGGTTACAGTACAGTTTCACGATCATCCCATCACCCTACTTCCCTTAACCATACAGGTCTACGAACTTCCCATAACCCTACATCCGGTTACCGCACAGTTTCACGACCTTCCTATCACCCTGATTCCGTTAACCGTACATTTTTACAATCTACTTTTAAGCCTCCCTCTTCATTCACCAAAAATACATATATACTTTAAAACCCTAATTTAAAAACCCAAAACCTATTTACGCCTTAAAATCTAGACCCCAAACCATACTTGTATCGTTGGAAAATAGGAGTTTTATTGAAGCGGCGGAAGAATGTAGTCGGTGCCCTCTATTTGTTTGAGCAAACTTATTACATTCCGGACAGTAGACATGCTTGGTGACGCTAAATAAAGCTATCTTGCAATAATGTATTAAAGTCTGACGTACGCTTCTGATTGGTTCATGTAAAATGGCGGGAAATTGGTGAAAATGGCGGGAATTCGGTTAAAAATGGCGGGAAATTTCTGCCGACGAATCAATTTTTGCTTGGTAGTTATTTTCAAGTCATGCGATTGGATACGGTTTTGTTTAAACTAGATTCGCAGGGGGGAATCACAGAAAAGCCTGAAAATGAAGGCATAGATAAAGACAGCACAAATAAATCAGCAATTAACAGTCTGGAAAACTCTTCTGAAGCTGGATATAAATGTGTGTGTTTAAATGCAAGGAGTATTGTAAACAAAAGAAATGAACTAAACATTATGGTAGAAGATATTGACCCTCATATAATAGGTATAACCGAATCCTGGACCACCACCGATATATCAGATGCCGAATTGGGACTGACAGGATATGTAATGTTTAGAAAAGATAGAATAGGAAGAAAGGGAGGTGGAGTTATTTTATATATTAAAGAATCTATCCAGGCTTATGAAATAAAATTAGAAAGAGAAGCAGATTGCGAAGAAGCTGTTTGGTGTAACATAGTTACAGGAAACTCAAAGTTAACAGTTGGGTTAGTTTATCGAAGTCCAAACATAAGCATAGAAGAGAATGAAAAAATACAAAACGCTATAAGGGAAGTAAGCAAACGGGACTGTATTATTATGGGGGATTTTAACCACGGGCATATACAATGGAAATCTCTTCAGAGTATGGGGAGTGCGGACCACAAGTTTTTAGTGTTAGTTCAAGATACTTTCCTTTCTCAACATGTGCTAGAACCAACCAGGGGTGAGAATGTGTTAGACATAGTTTTGTCCTCACAGAATGAATTAGTTGACAATTTCAAGATACGTGAGCCACTGGGGAGTAGGGATCACAACCAGATACATTTTACCATCAAAGTAAAATCAGAAAGGAATAGTAAAAAGCAGTATAGGAGAAATTTCCACAAAGGAAGGTATAAGGACATGAGGAAATATTTAGCAAAGATAGACTGGAATAACACACTACAAAATAAGACAGCAACAGAATGCTGGAATATATTAAAGAGTGAAATTAAGTGCATAGTCGACAAATTTGTACCCTTCAAAAAACAAGGGTAACGGTCCAAAAAGAAACACTTATCGAAAGAAGGCATTATAAAAATTAAGTATAAACAAATGACGTGGAAGTCATATAGATGTACTGGAAATGATGAAGACTACAACAGTTATAAAGAAGCACTTAACCAAGCTACAGCTGAAATTAGAAATTCAAAGAGAAGCTATGAACAACAATTAGCTAGTAATATAAAACATGACAGCAAGAGTTTTTATGCGTATGTTCGAAGCAAACAGAAAGTTCAAGATAAGGTCGGTCCTCTAGAAGATAGTGCTGGAAATATAATATCAGAGGGATTCTTAATGGCAGAAGACCTGAATGAGTACTTTAGTTCAGTGTTTACCAGAGAAGATATTAGTTCACTGCCAGTACCAGAGGCTAAGTTCAAGGGGGCAGATTCAGACTATTTAGGACAATTAATTGTAACCCCGGAAATGGTAGCTAAGAAAATAAGGGCTATGAAGGATAATAAATCACCTGGAGTGGATGGGATTCCGCCCAAACTACTATTGGAAATTGCAGAACAAATTAGCGTACCGCTTGCAACAGTTTTCAATTTGTCATTAGAAGAGGGAGTGTTTCCTTTAGAATGGAAATAAGCAACCATTATACCGTTATTTAAAAAAGGTTCGAGAAACAAGTCAGGGAACTATAGACCAATGAGTTTAACATCAGTGATTTGCAAATTATTAGAAAGATTAATTAAAGATCACATGGTGGATTTTCTTGTTAAACAAAACTTGATAAACCCATCTCAACATGTTTTTTTAAAGCGAGGTCATGCTTAACAAATATGTTATGTTTTTTGGAAGACATCACTAAGTGGGTAGATGAGGGATCACCAGTAGATATTGTCTACTTAAATTTTCAAAAAGCTTTCGACAAAGTACCACATCAAAGATTACTGCTCAAACTAAAGGCCCATGGCATAGGAAATGGTATAATAAACTGGATAGAACAATGGCTGATTGACAGAAGACAACGTGTAGTAGTTGATGGGGACGCTTCAAACTGGAAATCGGTATTGAGTGGGGTACCACAGGGATCAGTATTAGGACCTATATTATTCTTAATATATATCAACGATTTGGATTATGAAATAACAAGCATGGTGTTGAAATCTGCGGATGATACAAAAGTTTTTTAGAAGGATTAAAAGTGATGGAGATAGACAGCATTTACAAGATGATCTTGACAGGTTGATCAAATGGTCTGAAAAGTGGCAAATGCTGTTCAATTTTGGGAAATGTAAATGCCTCCACACAGGACATGGGAACGAAGAGGTAGAATATACTATGGGGGGTACTGTACTAAGTTCTACTGTAAAAGAAAAGGACTTAGGGTTAACCATTAGTGCTGATATGAAGGTTTCAGAGCAGTGCGGAATTGCAGCTTCAAAGGGAAATCAAATCCTTGGATTAATTAGGCGAAACATGACGTATAAGGAAAAAGAGCTAATAATACCGCTGTACAAAACAATAGTTAGGCCTCATTTAGAATTGTCTTCTGTAAATTAGCCATTTTTCTGTCCAGTTTTTATACCATTTCCTATGCCATGGGCCTTTAGCTTAAGCAGTAATCTTTGATGTGGTACTTTGTCGAAAGCTTTTTGAAAATCTATTATATTTGTTAAGCACGAACTTGCTTTTAAAATCGCGTGTTGAGATGGGTTTATCAAACTATGTTTAACAAGAAAATCCACCATGTGATCTTTATTTAGTTTTTCTAATAATTTGCAAATCACTGATGTTAAACTCTCTGGTCTCTGACTTATTTCTCGAACCTTTTTTTAAATAACGGTATAATGTTTGCCTCTTTCCATTCGAAAGGAACCACTCCCTCTTCTAATGACAAATTTAAATCTGCTGCAAGTGGTACGCTAATTTGTTCTACAATTTCCAATTGTAGTTTGGGTGGAATCCCATCCACCCAGGTGATTTATTACCCTTCATAGCCCTTATTTTCTTAGCTACCATTTCCGGGGTTACAATTAACTGTCCTAAGTAGTCTGAATCTTCCCCCTTGAACTTAGCCTCTGGTACTGGCAGTGAATTAATATATTTCCTGGTAAACACTGAACTAAAATACTCATTCAGGTCTTCTGCCATTAAGAATCCCTCTGATATTATATTTCCAGCACTATCTTGTAGAGGACCGACCTTATCCTGAACTTTCTGTATGCTTCGAAGATACGCATAAAAACTCTTGCTGTCATGTTTTATAATTGTTGTTCATAGCTTCTCTTTGAATTTCTAATTTCAGCTGTAGCTTGGTGCTTCTTTATAAATGTTGTAGTCTTCACCATTTCCAGTACGACTTCCACATCATTTGTTTATACTTAATTTTTCGAATGGCTTCTTTCGATAAGTGTTTCTTTTTGGACCGTTTCCCTTGTTTTTTGAAGCGTACAAATGTATCGACTATGCACTTAATTTCACTCTTTAATAGATTCCAGCATTCTGTTGCTGTCTTACTCTGCTAAATATTTCATCATGTCCTTATACCTTCCTTTGTGGAAATTTCTCCTATACTTCTTTTTACTATTCCTTTCTGATTTTACTTTGATGGTAAAATGTATCTGGTTGTGATCACTACTCCCCAGTGGCTCATATATATTGACATTGTCAACTAATTCATTCTGTGAGGACAAAACTATGTCTAACACATTCTCACACCTGGTTGGTTCTAGCACATGTTGAGAAAGGAAAGTGTATTGAACTAAAACTAAAAACTTGTGATCCTCACTCCCCATATTCTGAAGAGATTTCCATTGTATATGCCCGTGGTTAAAATCCCCCATAATAATACAGTCCCGTTTGCTTACTTCCCTCATAGCGTTTTGTATTTTATTATTATCTTATATGCTTATGTTTGAACTTCGATAAACTAACCCAACTGTTAACGTTAAGTTTTTGTAACTATGTTACGCCTAACAGCTTCTTCGCAAACTGCTTCTCATTCTAATTTTATTCCATAAGCCTGGATAGATTCTTTAATATATAAAATAATTTCCCTTTCTTCCTTTTCTATCTTTCCTAAACATTCCATATCCTGTCTGTCCCAATTCGGCATCTGATATATCGGTGGTGGTCTAGGATTCGGTTTTACCTATTATGTGAGGGTAAATATCTTCTACCATAATGTTTAGTTCATTTCTTTTGTTTACTGTACTTCTTGCATTTAAACAAACACATTTATATCCAGCTTCAGAAGAGTTTTCCAGACTGTTCTTTGCTGATATATTTGTGCTGTCTTTATCTATGCCTCCAGTTTCAGGCTTCTCTGTGATTCCCCCCTGCGAATCTAGTTTAAATAGATGCAACCTGTCCTACTATCAACAGATCGCAGCAGATTCTCTGAGAAAAACCTTTCCACTAAGATGGAGGCCATCTCTCAAGTAGATATCTTCCATCCCAACAAAGTATCCCCATAAATCGGTGAATCCCACCCCCTCTTCTTCACACATCTGCTCAACTAGTGTGTTGATCGCCATCCTCTTGCAGTTTCTATACGTTGCCCCCCTTCCTCCCATTACTGGCAAAATTCCTGAGATAATAATCTGTTCAACTCTTGTCTTCTTTAGCTTCCTCACTAACTGTCTATACTTCTGTACTATCCCAGTTGTTCCCTCCTTGTCTGCATTATTTGTTCCTACGTGTATTGGTATAGACCCTCCCTTGCCATGCCCCAATACCTTCTCTACCCTTTCAGTCACATGTTCTATCCTAGCCCCCGGTAGACAAACAACGACGTCCTTCACCTCGCTCAGTGTCTTGTCCGTATTTCTCATAATGGAGTCGCCCATAAACACCCTCTCTTTCCCCATTGCCCCCTAAATCACTGCCTCAGAGTAGCTCCTTCTCCGGTTTGCATCTGTCTGGTTGTTGTATTTTCCCCCTGCCGTCTTCTCTCCTGTCACATTCTCTTCCAATCTATTCTTTCCTGTCGCTTTTTCTCTTGTCACCTTTCCTCCTGCCATCGTCCCTTTTATCGACTTATCTTCTATCACATTTGCTCTCACTTCCTTTCGTCCCTTAATTTTTCCTCCCATCTCATTTCCTTCTCTCCTCTCCCGTCCCATCTTCCCTCCCTCCTTCTCTACGGACACTTTCTCCCCTGTCACCTTCACGCTTGTCACGTTTTCTGTCGTCGATTTTTCAATTTGTTCCCCTCCAATCACCTTCCCTCCTCTTAATCTCCTTTCCTCAGTCTTCTTGCCACTGCTATTCTCCTTCAGTCTTGCAGTTTTCCCACCTCTCTCCCTGTCGTCTCTCTCCTTGCTAATTGCCATCTCCATCTCCTTCACAATATCTGTCAACCTAACTATCTCCTTCTGCAGACACTCTACCTTCCAACACCCCATGCACTGAAAGGTGAATCTCTCCTCCATGGTTTCCGCCCATGACTTCCCGAAGCCGGACAATGCAAAATCTACCCAGTTGTGGCAGTGATCGTCAGTTTTCTTATGTAAGTAGTTTTATGGTTGTTACTTTATCTCCTATATATTCTACCACATAATCAGGTTTATTAAATCTTCTTTACAACTTATCGAAGGCTAAGTTACCCTATTATCACTCACTATACTAAAGTGTTCTAAAATACTTTAACTAACTAACTTTAAGCACAACTGCTACTCAATATATGTTTACTGCACCTTTATGAATGATATTAAGCCAAGAATAATACTTATCAATAAATAATTCCACTTGTTTATCAACTATTCTGCACCACCAATTTCTACGATCTTTCTACGATCTATCTCCGACAATTGGGGGACTTCCGGTGGTGAATTGATTTGAATTTGGTGCAGCAAACTTGCGAAAATATAAGGATATTTGATCAAGATAAGTGATATTATTGAGCGTATAGGATACATAACGTAATTATAGATATATATTAAGCAATATTTTTTGTTAAAAGTTAGCTAGAGGGAGTAATCTAGGGTAGATTAAAAGTAGGCGATTTGCGAGCGATAATTGGGGACGTTAATGTAATCGGAACGTTGTTTACAAAGTAGGTCACTGGCGAAGTTAGCGTACCGTGAACGACAATAGAATAGCGTTATTTGAGATAATCGGTGTAGTTAGATGAGTAATTAAAACCTGAAATAACAATCTTTTAAAGTGTATAATAGCACACAAAGAACAGTCTTTGTAAAGACTACCTTGTATCTAAGCCTAACTTGAATACATTGTCATCGACATCGTAACTAGGTAAGGCACGGTGTGTCACTGTGTGTTAACAAATATAACTAACTATAATCTAAACAATCTGGTGTAAATTGTACACAGAAAAGTATTTTCAAAGACGACATAAAACTACTTTGAACATAAATAAATTATGATATGGCACCTTGCAAGCGGCAACTCAGGGCAAAACAACACCTAGTTTGCAACGACTGCCAGAGCTGGGTGGATTTTGCGTTGTCTGGCTGTCCAAAATCATGGGCAGAGACCAAAGATGACGGATTCACCTTTCGGTGTATGGGGTGTTTGAGGGTGGAATGTCTGATGAAGGAGGTGTGTAAGTTGACGGATATAGTGATGGAGATGGAGGCGAGACTCAACATAGAAATAGATGGAGCAGAGAGGGATGACGCGGAGAGAGTTGAGAATTCTACAACACAGAAGGAGCAGAGTTGTGACACGGAGACTGAAGAAAGGAGACTGAGAGGAAGGAAGGTGACCGGTGTGAAGGAACAAGACATTGAGAAAACAGAGGGACGGAGGAAAAGTGTTCGGCAGAGGAAAATAAAACGGGCCAGTGGGGATAGATCAGCAGGTAGTCAGACTGTAGAGAACGAGGAGAGACACGACAGCGATACAGGTGGTGAAGAGGTAGATACCACAGAGGCAGTTGGTAAGACCGTGAGACAGAAGACTGATGGAAGAAGACAGAGTGTTCAGCAAAAAACAGAAAACATGACAGGCGTGAAGGTGACAGGGGAGAAAGTGACCGTAGTGAAGGAGGTAGCCGGGGAAAAGGGACGGGAGAGGAGAGAAGAAAATGTGATGGGAGGAAAGAAGAAGGGACGAAAGGAAGTGAGAGTAAATGTGCTAGAAGAGAAGATGACAGGAGGAAAGGGGACAAGAGAAAACGCGACAGGAAAGAAGGGAATGGAAGAGAATGTGACAGGAGAGAAGACGACAAGAGGAAAAGACAACAACCAGACATATGCAAACCGGAGGAGCTACCCCGAGGCAGTGATTGAGGGGGCAAGGAGAAAAGAGAGTGTTTATGGGCGATTCAATTCTGAGAAAAACAGACAAGACTATATGCGAGGGGAAGGACGTTGTTGTATGTCTACCGGGGGCTAGGATAGAGCATGTGACCGAAAGGGTAGATAAGGTATTGGGGCATGGCAAGGGAGGGTCTATACTAGTACACGTTGGGACAAACAATGCAGACAAGGAGGGAACAACTGGTATAGTTCAGAAGTACAGACATCTAGTGAGGAAGCTAAAGAAGACAAGAGTGGAACAGGTTATTCTCACAGGAATTTTGCCAGTAATGGGAGGAAGGGGGGCAAGATACAGAAACTGTAAGAGGATGGCGATCAACGCACTAGTTGAGCAGATGTGTGAGGAAGAGGGCGTGGGATTCATAGATTTATGGGGGTACTTTGTTGGGAGAGAAGATATGTACATGAGAGATGGCCTCCATCTAAGTGGAAAGGGGGCAGCAGTATTCTCAGAGAATCTGCTGCGATCTGTTGGGGAGTGTAGATTAGACGTGAGAAAGTTCTCATTTTCACAAAGGACTGTGAATGAATAGAACAGATTATCTGATGGTTGTGTGGGTGCTAGTAGTGTGAATATGTTTAAAAATAAAATCGACACATACCTCAGAAGGGCTGGATATATGTAGATAAAAGGGTTGGACTCTCGATAAGCCAAAGGGCTTCCTTGTCCACCTGCCATCTAGAGTAATTCTCTGGATGGCAATCTTGTTAAATCTTGTTAAATCTTGTTAAATATAGCCTTTAGTTCATGACCTATTCACCAGGGGCGTTATTTGATCTTGACCTATTCGCCAGTGACGTCATTTGACCTTGAACTGTTGATCTTTGACATAAAAGTTACGTCATTTGCTTTTGTTTCAATCATAATCACTCGTCAACCTACTATACTACTAGTATAAATGTTAACTATAGCTGTTCAAGGTAAATAAAATAGATGACTTTTGTTCGACTTATATGAGATCAAGCGTATAATTGGAAGTATTTAATCAAGGCGTGATTTGTAAGATATGCCTATCCATCCTGCCTGCGTATTGACGTGGAAATAATAATAATAACGTTCTTATATATTGCCCGTCCATGTACTTATCGACTATTCAACATTCCATTGTAGATTTGAGTTCTCCTTCTGATTAGCTTATCACTCTATGTTAGCCACGTGTATTTGGTTATATTGTCAAGCTTGAGTGGAACGTCGCTGTCGATAGCAGGTGGTGTAGCGCTGCTTAAGGTATATAGGTTAGCCTATATCGCGTTTATGAAGTTTAGGAAGAACAGAAGGCCCGATCATCGGTACTCTTATAGCTATTTGGGCTTAATTAAGTTACTTTACACAGACATGGAGAGGAGATACTCTCTAAATGAGTGGATTTATTTTATGTTAGCTGATTATTGTATGCATGTTCCATTGTTTTATCGTGTTTGGGAAGAATGAGTGCTTGTATGCGTCGATTCGGGTGAATGTCTGGAAATAGCGATATACGTTGTCTCCAGTGTAAGCTGATGCGGTGGTGAGTGAAGTTGTTATGTCCAGTGTCTCCAGCCAACGCCAAGTTTTGTACTTTCGATCACGGTTGTCACAATCCATCATCGACGGTAGACGTTCTGAACAACACGAGTTGCTAGTTGTTGAGCATTTCCACCTGTAGTTGATGTTCTTCTTCGCGGATAAAACCCATACTATCGACGAATATTCCACGATGGTCTTACAAAGATCTGGTAGCACAATACGCTGATGGCTTGGGCCATCTGTGGGTGTTTCACTGTAGGAAAGCTCTTGTGTTGTTGGCCTTCTTCGTCACGTTGTTGATTTTAGTATTCTATCTTACTGTCCTACACGGATGGGTTCAAATACTCCAGTACTTGTGTACTTAAGTACAGCAAATACTATACTTGGATTTGTACTTGTCTTTTTGCTTTTTGTAGTACTTGGACTTGTACTTGACCGTCAAATTACTTGGACTTGGCAAGTACTTTTCCACCAATTACTTTTTGTAAGTTTTCGTTAAGTATTTGGCTCTACCTCTGAAGGATTATAAACATTTGCTACAGTGAAAATTACTGTGTATTTACTCTTATTTTGCACAAAGCTTCATAACATGAAACATAATTGATGGTGCATGGCTACATGTTGATTGGTTTATTTGAATAAGGGGAAGGAGAAGCGTAGGCACTTACATGCATGTCAGCTGAGATTTGAAGCCATAAGTCAATTACATTGAATAAACTAATACTAACTGATCTCTTGATCAGCTGTAGTGGTTTCAGATGTTCGGAAACCACCAGTTCACTTGTATTGTGTACTTTCGTGGTAGACATAATTGCCTTGGCTTCAGATAATGACTAAATAGTAGTCAATTGCAGTATGTTCAGAACCTCAGATATGTTGAAATGGAGCATTCAATGTACTTGACTGTACGGGACTAACTTTTTCAGACTACTTTGTACTTCTACTTGAGTTTTTTCATTAAGTACTTGTACTTGCCTATATTTTAGACGAGTACTTGTAATTGTACTTGGACTTGGCAAAATTGTAAGTACTTGTACTTAAATACATTGTGTATGTGCTTGACCTATCCCTGCTGTCCTGTCGTTGGTCACGCCGAGGTACTTGACGCAGTTTACCTCCTGTAATTCTTGTCAGTGGGTAGAGTAGCCGCTAAAAATAATATTGTCTTCCTTCTGTTGGTAGGTCGAATAATTTTGACTTCTCTGGGTTATGCTCAATCAGTAATGTTTCTTTCACTTCTGCGGTTACGTGTTCTGCGTTAGAGCTAAGTGTCAGTAGCTAAATAATTCGGTAGTGCTTATAAAGAATTGTCAAGCAAAAAACCTTACGCAGGTATTGCAGAGGAATGTGTGGAAAGTTGTTTGTAAAATTTGGCCACAACACATGGGAGATGGGAGGTTGGCACACTCATCCCTCAATGCATTCACTAGCATAGTGTAGAAGAGACACGCATGTTTCTGGATAAATACATTAAATTCAACGACAGCAACAAATACTAAAATAGGAAGAAGAAGAATTATTGTTAATTGATATGTAATGTGTGACTCATAAATGAGGAAAATTACCACACAATAGTTGCAGTTAAACGAAACATCGCTATTTGCTGCGTCCGAGTTAGTCAGTGCAAACCGCCGCAAATATCCTTTTTGTTTCAAAGTCATGTTATACAATATAAATTATATTTATTATAACCTACTGACCGCCCGTATGTGTTGCAATGAACCACGTTGTTGTTGTTGGTGGTGTTGATGGTATTGGTGGTGTCGGTGGTGTTGGTGGTGTTTGTGGTGTTGGTGGTGTTGGTGTTGTTGGTCGTGTTGGCGGTGTTGGCGGTGTTGGCGGTGTTGGCGGTGGTGGCGGTGGTGGCGGTGGTAGCGGTGGTGGCGGTGGTGGCGGTGTTGGTGGTATTGATGTTTGGTGTTGTTGCTGTTGGTGGTATTGATGTTTGGTGGTGTTGCTGTTGGTGGTGATGGTGTTGTCGGTGGTATCGGTGGTGTCGGTGGTGTCGGTGGTGTCGGTGGTGTCGGTGGTGTCGGTGGTGTCGGTGGTGTCGGTGGTGTCGGTGTTGTCGGTGGTGTCGGTGGTGTCGGTGGTGTTAGTGGTGTTGTAGTTGTTGGCGCTGGCGGTGTTATAGTTGTTGTTGGTGGTGGTGGCATTGGTAGTGGTGGTGTTACTTTTGTTCGTGGTGGTGCTGGTGCTGGTGCTGGTGCTGGTGCTGGTATTGTTGTTGGCGATGTTGCTTGTGGTGGTGGTGGTGGTGGCGGAGTTGTTGTTGTTAGTGGTGGTGGTTGTGGATTTGATATTGGTCATAATGGTGTTGGTGATGTTGGTGGTTTTCCTGGTGATGGTGGTGGTGGTGTTGGTAGTGGTGGTTTTAGTAGTGGTGTTGTTGTTGGTGGTGGTAGTTGTGGTTTTGGAGGTGTTGGTGGCGGTGTTGGTATTGTTGTTGGGGGTGTTGGTGATGGTAGTGATGGTGCTGTTGGTGGTGTCGGTAGTGATGGTGGTGGTGATGACGTGGTGGTGGTGGTGGTGGTGGTGGTGGTGGTGGTGGTGGTGGTGATGTAGTTGGTGATGTTGGTGGTAGTGGTGTTGGTGATGTTGGTGGTTTTGGTGGTTTATTGGTTTTGGTGGTGTTGGTGTTGATAGTGGTGTTGGAGGTTGTTTTGATGGTGGTATAGGTGGTGGTGGAGGTGATGGCGGTGGTGGTGGTATTGGTGGTGGTCATGGTGTTGTTGGTGGTGGTGATGTTGGTTGTGGTGTTGATGGTTTTGATGGTGGTGCTGGTGATGGTGGTGGTTGTGTTGTTGCTGGTTTGCGTTCGTCCGTGTGTGAGTGATTGGTGGTGGTGGAGGTGTTGGCGGTGGTGGTGGTGATGGTAGTGTTAGTGGTGGTGATGTTGGTGGTGTTGGTGGTGGTGTTTTTGTTGGTGGTGGTGGCGGTGTTACTGTTGTTGTTAGTGGTGTTGGTGATGTCGTTTGTGTTGGTGATATTGGTGGTGGTGATGTTGGTGGTGTTGTTGTTGGTGGTGGTGGTGATGATGTTGTTGTTGTTGTTTGTGGTGGTGATGTTGCTGTTGTTTGTGGTGGTGGTGCTGGAGTTGGCGGTGTTGGCGGTGGTGGCGGTGTTGGCGGTGGTGGCGTTGGAGGTGTTGGTGTCGTTAGTATCGTTGGTGGCGTTGGTGGCGTTGGTGGCGTTGGTGGTGTTGGTGGTGTTGGTAGTGTTGGTGGTGGTGTTGTTGGTGGTGCTGGTGGTGTAGATGGTGTTGGTGGTGTCGGTGGTGTTGTTGCTGCTGGTAGTGGATGTGGTGTAGTGTTGTTGTTGGTAGTGGTGTTTGTGGTGTTGGTGGTGTTGTTGGTGGTGGTTTGCGTGCGAGCGTACGTGAGTGTGTGTCGTGGTGTTGGGCGTCGTAGTGTTGGTGGTGGTGGTGGTGGTAGTTGTGGTAGTGGTGTTCACATTTAGGTGTACCTGGACGAAACAGTGTGTTTTTATGGAAATGCGCCTCTTTCGATTGGTCTCTTCAACCTAACAATTAATGAGATGGATGTGTTAATCAAGTGTAACGTCATCACGCTATCGTCGCTCACTTTCTAAAATGTATCTGAGGTCGCTATTCGTGTACTTGAGATATTTTTTGAAACATTGAACTGTTCAAGCCGAAATTTGTTTCTGGTTCGATAAAAATATTAGAAGGGCACGTATGTTAGAGTGCATATAATTTGTACTGTATAATATAATTGTACAGTAAAAATGAACGGACAACTTCTCTTTAAGTAACCCGGTATATCACCCTCTCTGTGTTTTTTTGCAATTTCATTCATGTTCCATTCACATTGGACAATATTGATGTAGATATATTGATATAGAGGTGCCTAATATATAACGGTTTGACTCTTCTCCCTGTTATAGATTGCTACCCGAGGATATACATTATCCTGTCCACACTGCATGACGTGAATTTGCTAATATATATTATGGTTCTTCAGTAATGTTTACTAATAATATAAGCCTATGCATGCTTCTTCCCGCGTGACGTCTTATGAAGGCCCGGTGGCACTGACGCGGGAACGAAATTAATGTTGGGGGTGCTGAGAACTGGAGCTTCAGCACCATTTCGCGCCGATGACATCGACACACGGCGTGGGGTGCTGTTGAATATTTTTCGCGGCGACGTTAACATTTTTGAATCTCACAAGAATCCTCCAATTGCACACACCCTTGATAAACCGCCACATTTAAGTTCATATTTAGTGGGAGTAGAACCATATGTCCGCCACCCTCCAGCGAAATTACAGAGGGCGACTCCCCCCTATTGTCACCCTGTTCCCGCGCCTATGCCTGGTGGTATTGTCTTCAATAAGACCTGTTCCTGCCATCGTAGTTCATCCCGTTCCCGTGCTGTGTTCCTTCTCCCCGGCTATCGTTGCCTTGACACGTGGGGGAGTGAATTGAGCAGACCTTGTCGTTGTCGTCCCACAGCAATCCCCTGGGGCAGTGCATCAGGTGCATGATGGGAGTCTTCAGACGCGGGTCATGGATGCACGCGACGAACGTGGTGCACTCTGTCGGGTTGCGGTAGAACCCAGTCTTGACGCATTTGATGCGGGCGGCTGGAGTAAGCAGAGTTGAGTATTGTGAACAATGCTCCTAATTCAACGCTGCGAATATCACGTCCAAATTAATATATTGTGAACTTTTGAATATCAACAATGTGAACATTGGGCATGAATAGCCTGAAATGTTCTACTAATATTATTTGAATCTTATCCTATAATGCGCGCGCGCGTGTGTGTTGTGTGTGTGTGCGTGCGTGCTGTCGATATAATGTCGAATATAATTAGTTCATGCTACTTTATTATCGTTACTAGGCACAAGAGATGTTATTAATAAAAGAAAAATGTAATTTCTGTACACTAATTCGTGTACAAAAGAGTGCCTACCTAGATTTTTTGGGAAGTCTGGATACATGGAAGCTGCAGTGTCCCCGTAGATAAAATCTGAGTTTTGTCGACCAGGAGGCCTCTTGTAGCGAACATCGGTGTGTTCTTTATTGCGACCTGTCTCCCCGTCATGGGATTCGGGGGTATAGTGGGTATATTCATTTTCGTCATCTGCAGCAGTCGGCTTCTCGGGGTATCGACGATTAAATACAGGTATTTCTTGGTACGATGCTTCATTGTAATGTCTGTAATCTGGTTCGGTTTTGTGGTCGAAGTACGGCGAATTTTCAAAGTGTTCTGAAACAGTGTGATGACTTATTATGTATTAATTTTCCAATTTTTTGTCAATATGGCTGCCGTCCACAGTATCGTTTATGACAGCGTAAGTTAACAGTGGGTGCCACTAAGTTGTTCTGTAACGAAGATACAAAATTAACTAGATTATTCATCACGCAGATACTTGTTTACATTAATTCGTTTGAAAATAAAGAAACAATTAATGTAGTTAAGTATGACATTAATAGGTCAGTTAGGGATGACATTCGTTTCGTTGTTATAGCTAGAACTGATTGATTCTGAGGTTCTGCAATACAGGAACAGTTCGGATGCAACTGCAGTTGCTGACTGAAAACTTACAATATTTATTTGTTTCGACTTTTAAGTGACAAATGACAAATCAAGGAGGAATCGAAGTGTCGTCGGAACCTACGTGAGCCTCAGTTTGGACATAAATATGTTTTAAAAAGCGGTTTTAGTTGGGATGGTGCCTCTGCATAAACGATCCACGTTGTTTTCTTCAACACAAATCTCACTTGGAGTCCTCAATACGCATGTTCCTATGTATGTGTGTGTGTGTGTGTGTGTGGTGTGCGTGTGTGCGTGTGTTCGTGTTCGTGTGTGCGTGTGCGTTCGTGCGTTCGTGAGCTGTGCGTACGTCCGTACGTTTGTGCGCGTGTAATCTATTTCGCCATGTTCTATATGTGCAAGAAGATTCCTGGCGCGCAGTGAACTGAAGGGACGATGACAGGAGGATAGGTGACAAGAGAAAAAACGACAGGAAAGAATGGAACGGAAGAAAATGTAACAGGAGAGAAGACGACAGGGGGGGAGACAACGACCAGACAGATGCAATCCGGAGAAGGAGCTACTCTGAGGCAGTGATTGAGGAGGCAATGACAAAAGAGAGGGTGTTCATGTGCGACTCTATTCTGAGAAAGACAGATAAGACATTAAGTGAGGGGGAGGACGTTGTCTATGATAGAACATGTGACTATGATCTATGATATAGAGCTATGATAGAACATGTGACTGAAATGATGACTGAGATTTATGGGGATATTTTGTTGCGAGGGAATATATGTACATGAGAGATGGCGTAAGTGGAAAGGGGGCTGCCGTTTTGTGCGGTATGTTGATAGTGGGACAGGCTGCATCTATTTAAACTAGATTCGCAGGTGGGATTCACAGAGAAGCGTGAAACTGGAGGCATAGATTAAGACAGCACAAATACATCAGCTAAGAACAGCATGGAAAACTGTTCTTAAGCTGGATATAAATGCGTTTGTGTAAATGCAAGGAGCATAGTAAACAAAAGAAGTGAACTAAACATTATGGAAGAAGATATTAACCCTCACATAATAGGTATAACCGAATCATGGACAACCACCAATATATCAGATGCCGAATTGGGACTAACAGGATATGTAATGTTTAGGAAAGATAGACTAGGAAGAAGGGGAGGTGGAGTTATTTTATATATTAAAGAATCTATCCAGTCTTTTGAAATAAAATTAGAAATAGAAGCAAATTGCGAAGAAGCTGTTTGTTGCAACGTAGTTACATGAAACTGGGTTAGTTTATCGAAATCCAAACATAAGCAAAGAAGAGAATGAAAAAGTGTTGGAAATATAAACTCAGAGGGATTCTTAATGGCAGAAGAACTGAATGAGTATTTTAGTTCCGTGTTTACCAGGGAAGATATTAGTTCACTGCCAATGTCAGAGGCTAAGATCATTGGGGCGGAATCATACTATTTAGGACAGTTAGGTGTAACCCCGGAAATGGTAGCTAAAAAAATAAGGGATAATAAATCATCTGGATTTATGGGATACCACACAAACTACTAATGGAAATTGTAGAACAAATTAGCATACCGCTTGCAACAGTTTTCAACTTACATTGGAAGAGGGAGTGGTTCCTTTAAAATGGAAAGAAGCAAACATTATACCGTTATTTTTAAAAAGTTCGAGAAATAAGTCAGATAACTACAGACCAGTGAATTTAACATCGGTGATTTGCAAATTATTAGAAAGACTAATTAAAGATCATGGGTTTCTAAAAGCGAGGTCATGCTTAACAAATATGTTATTTTTTTGGAAGATATCACAAAGTGGGTAGACGTGGCATCACCAGTAGATATCATCTACTTCGATGTTCAGGAAGCTTTCGACAAAGTGCCACATCAAAGAATACTGCTTAAACTAAAGGCCCTTGGCTTAGGAAATGGTATAATTAACTGGATAGAAAAATGGCTGATTAAAAGAAGACAACGGGTAATAGTTGATAGGGAGGCTTCACATTGGAAATTAATTTTGAGTGGGGTAGCACAGGATCACTACTGGGACCTATATTATTCTTAATATATATAAATGATTTGGACGATGATATAACAAGCAAAGTGTTGCAATGTACGGATGATACAAAAGTTTTAGAAGGATTAAACGTGATGGAAATAGACAGCATTTACAAGATGATCTCGACAGGTTGGTCAAATGGTCTAAAAATGGCAAATGTTGTTACATTTTGGGAAATGTAAATGCCTTGACACAGGACATAGGAACGAAGATGTACAATATACAATCAGGGGTATTATACTAAGTACTACTCAAAAGAAAATGACTTAGGGTTAATCATTAGTGCTGATATGAAGGTGTCGGAGCAGTGCGGGAAATCAAATCCTTGGATTAATTAAGCGAAACGTAACGTATAAGAAAAAAGAGCTAATAATACCGCTGTACAAAAGATTATAGCTAGGCCTCGTTTAGAATATTGTATTCAAGCGTGGAAGCCATATCGCAGGAAGGACATATATATGCTAGAAAGAGTACAGAGGAGTGCAACTAAAATGATACCAAAACTGAGGGATCTTAGTTATGAAATTCGCCTAAAACAAATTGGTTTAACAACACTAGAAACCAGGAGATTGAGAGGATATCAGATAGAAGTGTTCTAATATTGAATGGATATGAAAATATTGTTAGAAATATTTTTTTCTCACTTAAGAAAGGTAGAAGGACTAGAGGACATGAAGTTACATTAGCAAATGAGGAGTGTAGATTAGATATAAGAAAGTTCTCATTTTCACAACGGACTGTAAATGAATGGAACAGATTATCTGCTGATTGTGTGGGTGCTAGTAGCGTGAATATGTTTAAAAATAAAATCGACACATACCTCAGAAGGGCGGGATGCACATAGATAAAAGGGTTGGACTCTCGATAAGCCAAAGGGCTTCCTTGTCCACCTGCCACCTAGAGTTAAATCTCTGGGTGGCAATCTTGTAAAATCTTGTTAATGAATTTATTACCATGTGCTTTTGACACTTACAATCGTGACACCCGTACACCGAAAATGTGTACTAACCAAAACGAAGCTTTGAGGTTAATGGTACTCGCGGTCGTATTCGCAATATAAATTGAACTAGTAAGCGACATATCTATATCTTCCTACTAAAAAAATTAAAATGTTCATTGCAATGTTCATAATATAAGCTCTTTAAATCATTACACAGAATGTTCATGTTGTAATACGCTTTCTTCAGGTTCCAATGTCTGTCTTCGCATCTGCATGCCCTTCTCAAAGTTCCTGGCATATGCTTTGGACGTGTTTTCTTCATGCCTTCGAAGATTACATCTGGTTCTTCTTCCGAGATTGAGCTCTGGTGGAATGTATCCACTTTCAAGTTGGGTGTATCTGTACGTTAGTAAACCCATTTGTTTATCACCACATTTTCCGATGATGTTCTTTAGAGTATTCACTGTTCTTTCCGCTTGTCCATTGGATTGTGGATGTGTTGGTTAAATCCCATTCTTCAGCAAATTGCTTGAATTCGGTGCTTGAGTAGCAAGGCCCATTATCGCTCACAAGCTCGTGTGGGATTCCGGATCTCCCAAAGCTTTCTTTCATAGTTTGTATGATCAATTTGATGCTCTGGTTAGGTATCTGGTAAAAATCTGGTTACTGGAGTGATAATCAACAATCAGAACATACTCCTTGTTATGCAATTGGAACTAGTCCGATCCAACTTTCAACCACGCTTGTTTTGGTACTTCGTGTGGAATCAGTGGCTTTAGACACTGTCAGGCTCTCTGGTCTAGACAGTCAAGGCATTGACTCACCACCTTCTTAATGTCTTTGTTGATGCCAGGCCAGAACACTGCTGATCTCGCTCTTCGTTTACATTTCTCTTGAATGAGATGACCCGTGTGTAGTCTATCAAGAATGTTCATCTTCCTTACAATAACGATTCTGGTTCATTTCACGATCAAGCCATCCTAAACAGTCATTTCATCCCTGTAGTTCGAGTATGAGTGTATACACACTGGATAATCTCTCTTTTCACTCGGCCATCCTGACATAATAATGTTTTTTTTCAAAGCGAACATATCTGCATCATCTTCATATTCTCTCTTGAGTTCTTCTTTTTTCCTCCTGTCTGTCACAAACGCTGACCTCATCACGCCATGTACATGTGCTTCTATCTCCGATTCAAAATCGATTGTTTGCACTTTCCGTATTTCTGCGATACTCGCCAGCACATGTGCTACTGCGATGGCATCGACATAAATGTTCGCAAGAGTGTCTTCCTCTTGTTTCTGGTCTACGTGTGTGTTTTGCTGACTAGCACGTGACAATGTGTCCGCTGTGTACACGTACTTTCCTGGTATATATATACTTCTGCAACCTCGGTCGAATTCGATATGAAATTCACATATATATATATATATATATATATATATGTGAATTTCAGATCATACTTCTGCAACCTCGGTCGAATTCGTTGTATTCGTGGTGGAAAGTCATTCAGCGCTTTCGAGAAATTTGCAACAAGTGGTTTGTGGTCGGTCTCCACTACCACTGTCTGTCCGAACGCCATAGCTAAAGCTTCTCTTTCGATGGGTGCATACCGCGATTGACAATCAGTCGTTGACCTTGATGCATACGCAACTGGTAACCACCCATCACCATGAAACTGTGGTAATACTGCCCCAAGTCCTTTCTGACGTGCATCACACGATATTTTATTTGGCAATTCAGTGTTGTAGGATTGCAGCACGGGCTTGCCCGAGACCACCTCTTTCAGGTTTTCAATTGCTCTCTGATGTTTCTGACCCCATTGGAAGTGCACATCGGATTTCATCAGCATTCTCAAGACGTAACTAATTTCTGCAAGATCTGACAGAAATCTTGCGAGGTATGTGACTATACCAATGAACCTAGCCTGTTCTTCTTTTCTTGTGGGTGGTGTCATGCGCGTGACAGCTGCGACTTTCTCCGGGTCTGGTTTCATACCTTCTTTGCTGATAATTTCTCCCAGAAATTTCAACTTTGTTACGCCCATCTCACATTTATCTTTTTTGAGGGATAATCCTGTCTCTCGACACTTGTCAAGTACTGTTCTCACAGTGGCATCATGCTGTTCTCGAGTCGAACCCCATATGATGATGTCGTTCATCGATGTGTCTACATTTGGAATTGTTTCAAACAACTGATGGATGGATCTGTTATATACCTCTGGAGTACACGAGATTCCAAACGGAAGTCGCAGGCAGGGATACCTGCCAAATGGTGTGTTGAATGTGCAGAGCTTTGACCTGTCTTCGTCTAATTTTAACTCCCAAAACCCTCGTGTGCAGTTTATCTTTGAGAACTACTTCCCGCCTGACATTTTTGCCAATTTCTCATGTTGGAAGTTTGAAGTGTTCTCTTCGAATTGCCTTATTCAAGTTTCTCGGGTGTAAGCAAATTCGAAGTGACCCATCTTGCTTGTTCACCAAGTGTATGAATTTACCCAATCAATCGGTTCTTCGATATCTGTAATCACATCATGTTCTTCCATTCTCTTCAATTCTTATTCCAACTCTTTGAATTTCCTGAATGGTACTTTCCTGCATGGTTCTACTACCGGTTCCGCATCTGGTTTGAGCTTGATGCTAACTTCTCCTGGTACACATCCAAGTCTTTGTATTCTTCCAAGATACCAGGAGCTTTCTTGTCATCAGCTAGCTCAACAGCTAGTACTCTCTTCACAAGACCCATGTCATCACTCATCTGTCTTCCCAATATAAGCTAAACTTGACCTGGATAGATAATAAACAATGCTCGCTTTGAGTGTCCTTTGTGTTTCACAGTCAAAATTGCTTGACAAGCAATTTTGACTGTGAAACTTGCTTTTGAATAAAAACAATAGTTGTTATATCATAGATAAAATTAATTAATAATAATAGTAATTAAGATAATAAATTTGTTACAGCAACTTCTTCCCCATTGTAGACGGTAAGCTTAATTTCTGTAGCTTTCATTTTTGGCCTGCTTGGAAGGGTGTTGTACTCTTTCATTGGTATTATGTTCACATCGCTGTTTGCGTCAGGTTTGGCATTGGATTTGTGGTTCTACAACATCTCTTGAAATGATCTCTTCCATGACATCTGTGGCATTGTCCAGCAATGATTTTTCTAGTGAACTTCCTGTCTTTCATCAAGACATCCACATCTAAGTCATCAACTAATTACATTTATTTCATCCTGGTGACATTAAACTCATCATGTTTACAAATCATGATCGTATTGTCAAGCGTAAGTACGTGTTTTTTTCGTGTTTCGACACTTCTGATTCCTATAATAATTTGGTCACGAATCAGACCTTCGGCTAACTGTTCGAATTCGTATATGTTTGCTATCTTCCTCAAATCTGTGAGGTATGATGCAAACGACTTTCCTTTTTACTGTGTTTTTTCGTTAAAATACAGTCTTTCATATGCCACATCTTTCTTTCCTTGCATATGTTTCTTAAATTGTTCTACACGATAGGCAAACTTGTTTTTTATTCTCTTCAACGATGTCGAAAGTATTGAATATTTCAATTGCTTCCTCACCTGCGCAATGTAACAGCAACGCGCACTTTATCTTGTCGAGCCGGCTTGACTTTTCCGTGGCTTCGAGGTCGATGTCGAACTTCTAATACCAAATTCGCCAATTTTCTTCGTTGTTTCCTTCGAAACTCAGTTTTCCGGGCGGTTGTAGCGATTCCATGCTATTTCGTCTCCAATTCTGACTCCATGTAATACTTCGTAAGTTCGTAACACGTCAACAATTCAGTTTTAATTAACTTATTGCCATGTGCTTTGGACACTTACACTCGTGACACCCGTATACCGGAAGTGTATATTAACAAAAACAAAGCTTCGAAATTAACGGTACTCGCTGTCATACTCACGATATAAATTGAACTAGTAAGCGACATCTCTACAAACCCGAATGACGAGAATATGGTCAGGTAGAACGAACAAGATGTGACATCATATAATTTTGTGCAACAAAATCTCCGAGCAGACTCGATCTGCTCAACGGATGGTGGCTGCCTAACACAAAGAAGAAGAAGAAGCAGCACGTAAGTACCTGAGCGAGCGACATTGTGGTATCGGCCGCTAAACTTGTCCGCCAACTGAGAGTATCGAAGCCGCGTGTGTGCCGAGAAGACGGGAATGTCGTCATGTGGCGCCACTGGCAGTTCTGGTTTCCGGTAAACCTCTTGTTGATAGCTCTTGGGATAAGGCTGCAGATGAACTTTTTCTGTCGACAAAATAACTATTCTTAGGCATCTATATCGGTGTGTGTCGCATACATGGTTATCCTTATTTTGAATCCGTTTATGTGTTTTACTAGTAATTAAAATGTCACCCTGCAATCGTTGATGATTGAGATGATTAAATATAATAATCATAATATATTAGTTTTGTACCATGAGTTCCTACACATTATTTGCACACTATGTGTATGCCAACGTCTTAACATAACAAATGTGTGACAACAAACTAAAGGTTTTAATATAATGTGACCGTTCTATATGTATTAATATCGACTTTGTGCTTGAGCATAGTGTAAACGTAATATTCGAGCTGAAGCATTCAAAATTCCACTCAAAGGAAACGATCGTATAATAAGAAAGAGCAAACTGTTTGAAAATTATTTGGGTAGTATAGCCAATACAATTCGACATATTTCAAAACATGAAATTACGAGCCACAACCTATCAGACGTTAAGTCCCTGGTTAATGGAAGGTTATTTGTAATACTACGGATACGCGAGACCAGTACGCCATGTCTGGCATGGATTGCTGCTACAACAGACCAGCACAAGAGGTTTGTTTCTGTTTCGTAATTAACAAATCCCAGTTGCTCTATGAGCTATACGTACGGGCCAGCAGTTCCTTACATGTTGAGGCGTCCTTAGCCTCACCCAGTTACACCTCTAGGATGTTCCAAATAGTTCAAGTCTTAGATAAACGAGTTTGTGCATGTTTCAGTGTTGGTTCTTATTTGTTTGTAGTTGTTTGAATATTAAAGCGAGTGCGTCTGTCAGGAGGCAATATGATGTTTTGGACGGAATATCAATTTGGTTATAGACGACCATAATGTTTACGACATTGCTCTGGTAGTTACAGTCACCTTTACTGCGACAGGCAGGTCTTTGTTGTATTTGTTCAAGTGCATATCGTGATTATTACTGTATTCCTATCAAAGGGCAAAAAGAAAACTGACTTCAGAAATGTATCACATTATCTAAAGCGAAGTGCGGACTTGGGCTGCGGCTGTTCATTAACAGGAGAAACAAAGTGGTCACTGAGTTGTTTGATATTTTGGACACGTGATAACTGGATGAGAATGTAGCCTACTTTTGAATAGAGCCGCGCTGTTTTCTCCTCTATGGCCGCGAGCAGCCAGTCGATAGGCGCCTACATCACTACCACCACCTGCAGACACCCCTAAACCTCCCTCCAGCCTAGCCTCGTGTTTGCCGTCGGTTGGTCGTCTTTCGTAGACGTTTTCGTACATATTGTTTTGATACGAACGCTGATTAGATCGATTTCTATAAAATATGCCAGGGTGTGGCTGCTTGGGATTCACTGCTGGTGTACGTTTGATCTGACTGTACAGCTGTTTTCCAAGGGACTGGAAGGAAACCCGACGATTTCCATCGTAGCCATCTCTCTGCAGATCTCGACTTCCCTGTTCGTCTCTTCCGTTGTGAAACCGGACAGGATTGTGAGTAGGTGGTCGGATCCGTTGCTTCCGGTGTTGCCCATAGATGACGCCACCGTTAAGCCTAACGGTTCTAGATTTTGAATTGTTTTCCTGCGGAACGTATCTGTTCCCTTGTCCTTCATCGTCCCGGGAAAATGAAGAAGGAACGTCATCGAGTCTCTCTGATGTCGCAGTGGAGTTCTCCTGCATAAAAACAGGTGTGATGGTTAGATCTGTATAAATGTAAGTGTGTGTGTGTGTGTGCGTGCGTACGTGCGCGTACGCGCGTGCGTGCATATGGTCGCGCGTCTGTGCGTGTTTATGCTTCTGTGCGTGTTTATGCTTCTGTGTGTCCGGGTAGGTATGTGTTTGTGTGTGGTGCGTTTTATGTGTCAGGGATGCATACTTGAATACTCTTTCTCTTTATCTCTCTCTCTTTCTCTCTCTCTCTCTCTCTCTCTCTCTCTCTCTCTCTCTCTCTCTCTCTCTCTCTCTCTCTCGATCTCACACACAAACTCATACACACACGCACACACCCGCACACACATGCAAGCACGCACGCACGCACGCACGCACACACACAACACAAATAACAAATAGAACGATTATTAAACACCAGTTAGATAGTCTATAAAACAAACTTTACAATTTTAATGTAAACGTTACTGCAAAATAGGTACATTTGAACTGAAATCGTCTTGCTTGTCGTATTGACTGACTCCGCGTTTCGCCTGTTTCGCAGCTTGTCGTCTGCTGGACGCCTGAGCTCGATCGGCGTAGACATTATACGACGAACCGTAACTCGTCTCCTTCATCTCATACTTGGTCACGTGACCTGCTCCAACATAATTCACACAGAGATATGAATTAATTGATGTTGTCAGAATCTGGTTAAAGTCAAAAGACTCTATAGTTGGAAAAAGACACTGGTGCGTGAAATGCGATTTCATAAATTTGGCTTTCATGAATATCCCTAATTTTTTACTTCACTTGAAGAACGTCCGAAGCGCCACCTATAAGAAACGCAAAGTTCTCACTAACTGCATTTCTTCTATGCTTCATTGAGCTGAGAGGTGCTAGCTATTATCATGTCACTAATAGTCGGCGAAGTCATCCAATTATTGTCGGCTCAAAAACTTGATTAGATGTATACTAACCAAGAAAGTAGTTTTGGAATATTCAATGCAGAAAACTGATTTCCACAAACTGTTCAACCGTTTCTTATTTTATTTTAAAGTTTATGGCACTGGTACATTCGATGCTAAAGGCATCAATTATTCTTCATAATATATCACATGAAATTACCTGAATGGTGACAATATACAAAAGATTCACCTCCTTTGAATACCCTATCTGGGAATATTCCGCTCCTCTCCCGACCGAGTCCTTTCCGTGCGGTGTTCAGTCTAGTTCCGGAGTGTGTCCCCAGGTGGCGCATGGAGACCCCGTTGCAGAAGGCGGTGTTGCACAGACACCATGGCAGCTGGCGGTTGTTCCACGATTGGTTACGGCAACCGATGTAGTCGTACGACAAGTCGTCGACGTCAGCGAAGTCATCGAAACATCCGCGATATATTGCTGTAACGTAATATTTCATCAGCGACTTGCTTCTAATATATACCATATATAATGTGCTCAATATCGCTTCATTGCCAACTAGTCTGTGACTCGTTTAAACGAAGCTTGCTTACTTTATTCAATATAAATATGGTAAGTCTATTAAATATTAAATATTATGTTCGTGCATCGTGTAAAATTATTTACCAATTTAACGTTGAACATTACACGTATTTCAATTGAACTCCCTCTAGTTACAATATCCACTTTATTGGCTAGCATGTATAGCATTCTGAGAAGTCAAATTATTAAAGATGTTGTAGGAACTCTAAAACCAATAAAACCCTTAACAAATAAGGACTTTCTCACATAAATTAATATCACATTTTATATAAAAAATATGCCAGTCGGTTTGACTTTGGAATCTTAATATATTCAAAAATCGTATACACGTGTTGATATAAACTTTGAGGATGACACCAAAATGTTTTTTTTTTCTCAAAACGAACAACACAGACCTATCGCGTTTACCCTGAAACCATTCGTTATTATATATAAAACATTATACGAACGATAGCTCGATTATAGTAGATGTCTTACACTGCTTATGTAATATGATGTCGTTGTGATTACGTGATTGACATGTGGACAGTTGGAGAGAGGCATGGCGCACTAATGGGACGTGGACAGCCTTACTTGATGACTGCTAATTATGATGTGACAGTTGTTGCTAATAATATGTAATATTAATTGCCCTTGTGTTTAAAGAACAGTCTTTTCTTTTGTGTAAACATCGTATGTGCGCATTGCATTTTTATCTTGATTTGTTATGTACCATAATTGAACAGAATATTTTAAAATGTCAACTACTTATCCCAATATCCCAATATATATAGCATAATGAAAGTAGGCCGTAAAACACGAGGTCGTTTTACGATATCTTGTCTAATCCCGTTAGATAATTGATCAATCGGTACACTCACCGTGATCTTCTCCAACCCTGACGAAGCACTTGGTCCTGCAGGTCGTGTTATAGATATCGTACTGACTGTTGTCCACTGTCGTCTTGCACTGGTACATGTAACTCGTGCACTCGAAGCACCTCAGCGTATCTGTGTGTGCAGTAACGTGCAAAAGTAAGAATCGTGAATGTGTCTTCCTCTGAGATGCTTGTTTTTTGTCCTCGTGTAGTTGCATACACAGTTGCACTGCTTATTGATATGTAAGCGTGTCTACATACTTAATATTGTTGTACAGCGCATTCCATTGCGTTATGTTGTATACCGATTTAGGCCTACATTATTGCTTGGGTTGTACATCGTGCGCTATTGTTTTATGATATACATTGTCATCGGTGTGTTCCGTTTCTTACCAAGTTGCAATGTTTTATGTCATATACCCTGTTCAATTGTCTTGTGTTGTATGCATGTGTGTGTGTGTGTGTGTGTGCGTGTGCGTGTGCGTGTGCGTGTGCGTGTGCGTGTGCGTGTGCGTGTGCGTGTGTGTGCATTGTTTTATGTTGTTTGTCATATTCCATTGTTTTATGTTGTATCTTGTATTCCATTGTTTTACGTTGTTTACCGCGTTTCAACATGTTGGTGATCGTCAAATACCATTTTGTTATGTGATATTCTTCTTTTCATTGTTTTGTTGATCGTCACATACCGTTGTGTTATCTGTTATTCTTCGTTTCGTTGTTTTGTGTTGATGGTCAAATACCGTTGTGTTATTCTTCGTTTCATTGTTTTATGGTAAACACCGTCGTTCACTTACCCTGTATACCTCTTGTGTCTAACGTTTATCATGTCTCATTCATTGTGTTCACTTATTTATTGCAACTGCGTAGACAGGTACTCCTCGTTTCACTACCCACGAATGTTAGCGGTGACATCGACAGTAAGTTACTCACCAGGCCTCACGAGACACACGTAAGAAAGCAACGATAGTAACACTGTCGGTATCCTCATTGTCATCATGCTCAAAGATCAGGAGACACTTCACGAGATCTCTGGCCCTGCGTGCTCAATGCCTTACTGTCCACTGGTTCACATATGCGCGCTTCCTGGTGACGCCCAGGTGTGCAGTCGTGTGTCACAGCAGTTTTAAGTAGAGACACACAGATGTGGTACAGGTCTGTTAGCTGGCCGCTAATTTGCCGAACGAAAATGTTCGGTATAAATTGAATGATTTATGCGTCTTCGCTGTGCTGACGTTGTTTCGACATCGGGGGAACGTCGTTACATATGTTGTCGATATGGAATGTGCACAGTTTCAAATGTTGACGTTATAGGGGAATGCACGTTACCTGTTTCTGCACATCACGGCGGGAGGTAGTGTGGTTTCTTTGGCGACATCATACTGCTGTTCCTGGTGGTTCCTCAGCAAGGGTGGTGTCTAGCTCATGCACTGCTCGTGCGGTTGTTGCCCTCTACTGCTCCATGTCGTCATCTCCTCTTTCTCCACCTTCCGTTTTCCTCCGTCGTTTTAACATCCTTCTTCACGCTTTCATCCTTTTTGAGCTGTAGTCTTCCTGTCGTCTTGATATTTTTTCCAATTCATTCACGTTGCTATTTTAATCGGATTCGTTCTGATAGTTTACATTATCCATACTGATCGAGTTGCCGTTGACGCTAAGAGGCGATGCATATACCCTGCAGCTAGATCATGCACCCGTGCAATGCACAGTTCCTTCAAAAGTGTTGTGCACTCATTTCTTGCACGCAGACTATGCACATAGTCCCGGCAGATAGATCCAGTCGTAGACTCTGCATATAAACACACCACACACATACGTTTGCACCCACGCCCTGCGCAGAGACTTTGCTAATAGACACATTTTAGATTTAAATCATAAAATATTGTAGTTAATCACTGCTGCTGAAAGATAACGTAGAATACACACAGACGCTCTTATAAATTCATAAACGTATACTTGCTAGGATGAATTAGCAGATACCAAAAATATGCCAGTCAGCGGAATGCAGTATTCACGTAGAGAACAAGAGTTTAAATAAAATATGCCTCTCTGTCTTGACTATGTATTGGCTCAGGTACCTTTTTCGTATTCAAAATATTGATTAAGATTCACAATAAACAAGTTGCGTTAGCGAAAGACTTGCAGAGAACAATAGTGCGCGTTTTCAGTAAAATACTAGTAAGCTGTGATGAGCTATTATTCTCGTTGTTTCAACAGTACGCCTTTTTAAAAACGCAAATGTAAACACATTCGGCAGAAGTAGACCTATGGTATTGTTCAAAATCGATTGTACGAATTAAAAATAATAATGTAAAGTATATCCGTATCTAGTTAGTTGGTCGCTCATGCCTTCAGACACCAGCTGCTGTCCGACCGCTAAAGGCGTTGCATGCCAGAATGCACAGCTTGTTCAAAATGTCCGGGCTGGACACCATACAATGGTCATTCATCGCGTGTTTGCACGCCAATCCAATGTTGCACAGCGGTGAGGGGGCAGATGTGCACGCATATTCGCGCCAGTCACATGACGAGCTGCTACCAGTGGCGCCAGCTGTAAACGAGAATGGTCGACAACCTCTTTGGCGCTGCTATCTGACGAACTCGGCTTCTTCGTTAGTCGAAGTTTCTTGTCAATGCTTTTGAGAGGAAATTAAACAAATGAAAGTGGATGCGGTTGATTATCATAGACGATGTCACAACGCAGCTATGAGTGAGACTGACTGTATGTGAGGCAATGTTGATGCATTATCCACAAGCCGTATCCAATAGAATACGCTTGGCTTCAATGATGTCCACGAACTATATATAATTTGGAATCAGCCGAAGATAAGGTAAGACATTATGTATTCTGGTTAGTCTTGTGTTCGGTAGTTTTACCCTAATTCATTCGGTACCCAAGTCGTTATTCTTCCTTTTCAAACACGCGCAAACTCCCATCCATTTAAATGAGAATAAAACGGACTGTGGCATTTCTGCACTTTCCAGTAGAATATATGTCGGCAAACTGTTTTAATATGTACTAAACGAATCTTAAATAAGTAAACCGGGGTAAACACATGGCGGTCCCTATGATGCATATAATAATCGAAGTTTTCAATGTATTAAGGCCCTTTACACAAGCAATATTGGACACATTTTTTTCCGATTTGTTTCCGGTAATTGGCCGATTTTGGTTCAATTATGTTTAACACACGGAGTCGTAATAATTATTGTCTAGATACTGCAAATGATGTCCATTAATTCACACAAATCCCGACTTGAGTTTTAATTAAAGATCAAGACGAGTCCCGCACTTTACGTCAACATCTTCAACATTCACACCCGTCTGTAATAGAATTGCAACGGGTAGCCGTACTTTGTCCCCATAAATCGGTCTCGTGAGGTTGTCTACACGAGCGATTTGGAACCGAGTATGTCATATGGCAGAGTATTGTACGAAATGGGGTCTAACGTGATAGGAATCGGAATAAACTGATGCAAACCGGCCTTTTTCATAGATTTATCCGAGATGAAATCCTGCTAATTAAACAGTAGTTGGGTGTTTACGATACGCCGCATGACCGCTTTTATTCTTCTGATTAATGACATGTTGGTATTTATATATAACCAAGTTTGTTTGCCCGTGTGATAATTTGCCAACGTAAAGGTGGGCATTTAAAATTGACTGTTCCTCCTTTGTTAATATGTATTAATATAATTTTCTTAAACTGATCTGATATGTTCCGCATATCATAGTAACATGTTTTTGCTATTAGAATTAATATGTTACGTACACTGCCCGCCAAATTGCGTTTGTTTTCTAGGTCTAAACATTGCCAGCAATTTGTATATTGCGTCCACAAAATGTTCAATTGTATTTTTTTTAATCAAATATAAACGCCAGTTATTGGCAATATTGTGGAGGCAAGAGGAGCTATCCGTGGAGCTATTGTAGAGCGCAATAGCTCAGCGGTAAGAGTTCCGGACTCTCGACTGAGAGAACGCAGGTTCGAATCCTATGCGGCGCTGTCGAACCTTGGGCAAGTTCGTTTACTCTATATTGCTTCAGTTCACTCAGCAGTATGAATGAGAACCTGGCTATAGACAGAGGTGGATATTTGTGTACGACTAGTCTTCGTGCATTAATTACAGCGTGGCTGAATGCTTCTCAGAGAAGTCGAGATGGTGTTCGATAGAACAGGTCTGTGTTCAATAATCCACTAGGCACCCACCCAGGGAGTAAAGTGTAAAGCGCCTTTAGCAGTCCTGAGGACTAGATACCTCGCTATATAAGAATTAACCTTTTTACTTTTTTACCCGGGAGTTCAGGCAAATTGTCTTTGATATTGGCGGTTTCCCACTATCAAGACAACAAGTGGGCCGAAGTATTGATTAAGCAAACTTTTATTTGTGAATGTACATGAACAGTTGTAATCTTGACGACACACTTTGAATAAAAAGGCAGCATGAACAATAATCCCTTAGGCACCCACCCAATGTAAATGTATAATACACTTTAAATAATACAACCATCCACGACGTTAGAGTAGACATTAATTGGTAATTAGTTTTACTAATTGGTTGCAATTGCTTCACTGCAATATGCGATAACTGTAGTGATGAAATCCAAACCAATGTGCGTTGGTATTAATTACATTACTTACTTAGGCGGCGCATGTCATTATAAAACACCACTCAAATTAATGTGTTAATAGCCTTGTATGACAATGGATACAGTGCACCAGAGGTCACATATCTATAATAAGTAAGCCTGGCAAATTAAAAGTCGACGCCATCTGGCGAATACAACACCAGATAACAGCAACTTAATGAATATACATATATGTAGGCGAATGCTCTTCGTAATAGGAGCACGAAACCGTGTTCGTAGTTTATTATTGGTCCTAAAACATGTTGAAATTGTCGATACAACATTCATATAGCAAACATCCTTTGATGTCGGTATCACGGAAGGCAACGGCACTTACGACCTTTTAAAGACCCGACACAATGAAAACATGATTGAGCACACTTCCTGCTAATGATTACCACCCTTAGAGAGAAAATATATGTTAAAGTCACCGAAATAATTCACTTGGGTTATTGGATCGGGTATCTTGCTAACGGGTGAATAACCTTATGTCATAGTGGACGCAGCAGTTTGTGCGATGACTTAAACAAATCTAAAGCACACATGTGTACGAAGGAGCTAGCATTTCGTAGTTGATATTGATTGGTTTGATTTTTCCCGAAACTTTTATGGCCAGAATGTCAACAAATTATACGACGGAATGAACGAACGCAACAGGTGTGCGGTGTCCATTTTTATGGGTTGACGGAGCTTTTGTTAGGCAACAGGTCACGTGATGCACAGGTCAGTTATTTAACAAATTCGTTCCGTTAGGCGTTTCGGCATTTTCTTACATACCCGTATTGTCTGTCTACACTGCAGAATGTTTATATCACGGTCCATGTAATATTGCAGAAGCTGCAACGATGCTGGCCATGCGCAGGCGCCGGCAGCAGCCGCCGGCTGAGGAGCGAACACAGAGCGCTAACCAAGACGCTCAAGTCTTGTAAGTATCAAGTCAGTATTATGAGGGGAGGGGGCTCATTTACACGCCAGACTCTCAACCCAAAAGGACCGGAGAATCGAACAGTCTTGCTGCCTTTGCGAAGCCCGGAAAACTTCGTTCACTAGCATATAACTGAATATACAGTATTTACATAATTAAGTATTGTGTATAGTTTATGTGTTATACGATACGTTCCGACATCAATAAGCAATATGCAAATATCCTATTGTCTGCATTGCGACACTCCCAGATAGTTATTTCATATGAAAAAACTACTTTAATCTGTTATAATATCGTTATTATAACGTATTACAATGTTAATGATTATAACGTCAGTCGCACTGCTCATTACAATCAATGGAACTATTACGGCAGTTTTCCAATGTGCAATATTATGTTAGTCTTAACGTGAGTTTTTACGATTTCAGACATATGAATACCGACGCCTGGGACGTGTTTATGACCGTGTCACGTGACAGTGGCATAATCGCTGCTCAGTGTTTCGAAGGCCCGGTCCGGATCGTCAAATGCGTCGTCTACCTGGTATTCTTCGTCGTTATCCTGAGCGGAACTCTTGCCAGCAAGCTCAGTCTCTTGGCCATGACTACCGGCGCAGGTGACGTCACTAAGGTATGTTTGATTAAGATAGCTGTTGGTTCCTAAAACCAACCATGATCATCTGATGTAAACAAATCAGAAAAGACAATGGGCAGCACACGTCACCGTTACGATCTTTGTCATTTAATTCGAAGCAGTTTAAATGAAGATAAATGCTTTGCATTTACAACAACTAAACATACCTAAAATTGAGAGATGCGTTTTATAAAAGGCTCCTACCAATGTGGGCAACGCCAGATAACAATGTAGCAAAAGGAGACACAATACAACAGTCACTAGGATAACAATTGGCAATTAAGATTCCGATAGAAGTGTTATTTTTCAAGCTCATTGTTTCTGGTTTGTTGCACCGCTGAGCGTATGGTCCTAGGAAAATCCAACTCATGCCATTTCAAAACTTTGGTAAATTTGTGTTCACTCCACGTCTTTCAGAAGAGACACTACAAATCTGTTATCCTTTCTACATGATGTTTATGCCTGAGAAAACAAAATACCCCATACCGATGGTAAATATGTAACCTGTCATGGACTAACGGAGCTGATGGACCCTGTAGATATGTGAAACTCACTAAACATATAGTTATTCCTTGATGTTAGAGGTATCTCAAATAATATAATAAAGAAAAGAAAACATGTGTGGCATGAATAAACTAATTAACAAATTAACGATCGAGTGAATGAACGAAATAACGAAAGAAAGAACGAACGAACGAACGAAAGAATGCAGGAACGCAGGAACGTGCGGAAGAACAAACAAACCAACGAACAAACGAACGCGTGAACGGATAGATAAAGACACATGACCATGATAACACCAAGATGGTAGCAAATGAAGCTGTGTTTCAGACCAAGTTCGAGCAGGATCTGATCATCGTGATGCTGGCGTTGTCGATGTGTGCACCCAATGTCCTAATCTTCGTCGAGAGCCTCATCAAGTCAGTCTTCAGTCGCAAGTCATGGCCCACCTTCGGCACCCTCATCATTGTAAGTCAAAACCGACGCGATTACCATCCTACGTCACCCCGGCACATTTATCATTGTACTAGCTGAATTACCCGGCGTTGCCCGGGGAATGAGGCAGTCATATGTACCAGGCACCCCAAACCCATCCCAAATGTTTCCAGCCTACCTCCATTAACAAATGGTAACTGGTCACTGGCCTAGCTGTTAGGACAACTTTCTGCCGGAAATCTCAATCTCCATCGCTCACCCGTCAAACTGGCGTAACCAGTAACAGCGGATGCTGGGTTGAAATTTCAGCCCGATACATGCAAAAGTAACGGAGATTTAACAAGATTTAACAAGATTGCCACCCAGAGAATTAACTCTAGGTGGCAGGTGGACAAGGAAGCCCTTTGGCTTATCAAGAGTCCGACCCTTTTATCTATGTGTATCCCGCCCGTCTGAGGTATGTGTCGATTTTATTTTTAAACATATTCACGCTACTAGCACCCACACAATCAGCAGGTAATCTGTTCCATTCATTTACAGTCCTTTGTGAAAATGAAAACTTTCTTATATCCAATCTACTCTGCTCCTTTGCCAATGTAAGTTCATGTCCTCTAGTCCTTCTATCTTTCTTAACTGAGGAAAAAATATTTCTATCAATATTTTCATAACCCTTCAATATTTTAAACACTTCTATCTGATCTCCTCTCAATCTCCTGGTCTCTAGTGTTGTTAAACCGCATTTTTTAGGCGTATTTCGTAACTAAGATCCCTCAGTTTTGGTATCATTTTAGTTGCTCTCCTCTGCACTCTTTCTAGCATATCTATGTCCTTCCTGCGATATGGCCTCCACGCCTGAATACAATATACTAAATGAGGCCTAACTATTGTTTTGTACAGCGGTATTATTAATTCTTTTTCCTTATACGTTATGTTTCGCCTAATTAATCCAAGGATTTGATTTCCCTTTGAAGCTGCAATTCCGCACTGCTCTGAAACCTTCATATCAGCACTAATGGTTAACCCTAAGTCCTTTTCTTTTAGAGTAGTACTTAGTACAGTACCCCCCATTGTATATTCTACTTCTTCGTTCCCATGTCCTGTGTGGAGGCATTTACATTTCCCAAAATTGAACAGCATTTGCCACTTTTCAGACCATTTGATCAACCTGTCAAGATCATCTTGTAAATGCTGTCTATCTCCATCACTTTTAATCCTTCTAAACACTTTTGTATCATCTGCAAATTTCAACACCTTGCTTGTTATTTCATCATCCAAATCGTTGATATATATTAAGAATAATATAGGACCTAATACTGATCCCTGTGGTACCCCACTCAATACCGATTTCCAGTTTGAAGCCTCCTCATCAACTATTACACGTTGTCTTCTGTCAATCAGCCATTGTTCTATCCAGTTTATTATACCATTTCCTATGCCATGGGCCTTTAGTTTAAGCAGTAATCTTTGATGTGGTACTTTGTCGAAAGCTTTTTGAAAATCTAAGTAGACGATATCTACTGGTGATCCCTCATCTACCCACTTAGTGATGTCTTCCAAAAAACATAACATATTTGTTAAGCATGACCTCGCTTTAAAAAAACCATGTTGAGATGGGTTTATCAAGTTTTGTTTAACAAGAAAATCCACCATGTGATCTTTAATTAGTCTTTCTAACAATTTACAAATAACTGATGTTAAACTCACTGGTCTATAGTTCTCTGACTTGTTTCTCGAACCTTTTTTGAATAACGGTATAATGTTTGCTTCTTTCCATTCTAAAGGAACCACTCCCTCTTCTAATGACAAATTGAAAACTGTTGCAAACGGTATGCTAATTTGTTCTACAATTTCCAATAGTAGTTTGGGTGGAATACCATCCACTCCAGGTGATTTATTATCCTTCATAGCCCTTATTTTCTTACCTACCATTTCCGGGGTTACAATTAATTGTCCCAAATAGTCTGAATCTGCCCCCTTGAACTTAGCCTCTGGTACTGGCAGTGAACTAATATCTTCCCTGGTAAACACTGAACTAAAGTACTCATTCAGGTCTTCTGCCATTAAGAATCACTCTGATATTATATTTCCAGCACTATGGCTTTTTTCGATAAGTGTTTCTTTTTGGACCGTTTTCCTTGTTTTTTGAAGGGTACAAATTTATCGACTATGCACTTAATTTCACTCTTTAATACATTCCAGCATTCTGTTGCCGTCTTATTTTTCAGTGTGTTATTCCAGTCTATCTTTGCTAAATATTTCCTCATGTCCTTATACCTTCCTTTGTGGAAATTTCTCCTATACTGCTTTTTACTATTCCTTTCTGATTTTACTTTGATGGTAAAATGTATCTGGTTGTGATCGCTACTCCCCAGTGGCTCACATATCTTGACATTGTCAACTAATTCATTCTGTGAGGACAAAACTATGTCTAACACATTCTCACCCCTGGTTGGTTCTAGCACATGTTGAGAAAGGAATGTATCTTGAACTAAAACTAAAAACTTGTGGTCCTCACTCCCCATACTCTGTAGAGATTTCCATTGTATATGCCCGTGGTTAAAATCCCCCATAATAATACAGTCCCGTTTGCTTACTTCCCTTATAGCGTTTTGTATTTTTCATTCTCTTCTATGCTTATATTTGGACTTCGATAAACTAACCCAACTGTTAACGTTGAGTTTCCTGTAACTATGTTACACCAAACAGCTTCTTCGCAATCTGCTTCTCTTTCTAATTTTATTTCATAAGCCTGAATAGATTCTTTTTATTACAGCCAGACAGATGCAAACCGTAGAAAGAGCTACACTGAGGCAGTGATTGAGGAGGCAATGAGGAAAGAGAGGGTGTTTATGGGCGATTCGATTATGAGAAAGACAGATAAGACTCTAAGCGAGGGGGAGGACGTCGTTGTTTGTCTACCGGGGGCTAGGATAGAACATGTAACTGAAAGGGTAGAGAAGGTACTGGGGCATGGCAAGGGAGGGTCTATACTAGTACATGTAGGGACAAATAACGCAGAGAGGGAGGGAACAACTGGGATAGTTCAGAAGTACAGACAGTTAGTGAAGAAGTTAAAGAAGACAAGAGTAGAACAGATTATCCTCTCAGGAATTTTGCCAGTAATGGGAGGAAGGGGGCCGACATATAGAAACTGCAAGAGGATGGCGATCAACGCACTAGTTGAGCAGATGTGTAAAGAAGAGGGGGTGGGATTCGTAGATTTATGGGGATACTTTGTTGGGAGGAAGATATGTACATGAGAGATGGCCTACATCTAAGTGGAAAGGGGGCAGCAGTTTTCTCAGAGAACTTGCTGCAATCTGTTGACAGTGGGACAGGCTGCATCTATTTAAACTAGATTCGCAGGGGTGATTCACAGAGAAGCCTGAAACTGGAGGCATAAATAAAGACAGCAGAAATAAATCGTCAAAGAACAGCCTGGAAAACTGTTCTGAATCAGGATATAAATGCATTTGTTTAAATGCAAGGAGCATAGTAAACAAAAGAAGTGAACTAAACATTATGGTAGAAGATATTGACCCTCACATAATAGGTATAACCGAATCGTGGGCCACCACTGATATATCAGATGCCGAATTGGGACTAACAGGATATGTAATGTTTAGGAAAGATAGAATAGGAAGAAAGGGAGGTGGAGTTATTTTATATATTAAAGAATCTATCCAGGCTTATGAAATAAAATTAGAAAGAGAAGCAGATTGCGAAGAAGCTGTTTGGTGTAACATAGTTACAGGAAACTCAACGTTAACAGTTGGGTTAGTTTATCGAAGTCCAAACATAAGCATAGAAGAGAATAAAAAAATACAAAACGCTATAAGGGAAGTAAGCAAACGGAACTGTATTATTATGGGGGACTTTAACCATGGGCATATACAATGGAAATCTCTACAGAGTATGGGGAGTGAGGACCACAAGTTTTTAGTTTTAGTACAAGATAGTTTCCTTTCTCAACATGTGCTAGAACCAACCAGGGGAGAATGTGTTAGACTTAGTTTTGTCCTCACAGAAAGAATTAGTTGACAATGTCAAGATATGTGAGCCACTGGGGAGTAGTGATCACAACCAGATACATTTTACCATCAAAGTAAAATCAGAAAGGAATAGTAAAAAGCAGTATAGGAGAAATTTCCACAAAGGAAGGTGTAAGGACATGAGGAAATATTTAGCAAAGATAGACTGGAATAACACACTGAAGAATAAGACAGCAACCGAATGCTGGAATATCTTAAATAGTGAAATTAAGTGCATAGTCGATAAATTTGTACCTTTCAAAAACAAGGGAAACGGTCTAAAAAGAAACACTTATCGAAAGAAGCCATTAGAAAAATTAAGTATAAACAAATGATGTGGAAGTCATATAGACGTACTGGAAATGACGAAGACTACAACATTTATAAAGAAGCATTAAACCAAGCTACAGCTGAAATTAGAAATTCAAAGAGAAGCTATGAAAAAAAATTAGCTAGTAATATAAAACATGACAGTAAGAGTTTTTATGCGTATATTCGAAGCAAACAGAAAGTTCAGGATAAGGTCGGTCCTCTAGAAGATAGTGCTGGAAATACAATATCAGAGGGATTCTTAATGGCAGAAGACCTGAATGAGTATTTTAGTTCAGTGTTTACCAGGGAAGATATTAGTTCACTGCCAGTACCAGAGGCTAAGTTCAAGGGGGCAGATTCAGACTATTTAGGACAGTTAGTTGTAACCTCGGAAATGGTAGCTAAGAAAATAAGGGCTATGAAGGATAATAAATCACCTGGAGTGGACGGGATTCCGCCCAAACTACTATTGGAAATTGTAGAACAAATTAGCGTACCACTTGCAACAGTTTTCAATTTGTCATTAGAAGAGGGAGTGGTTCCTTTAGAATGGAAAGAGGCAAACATTATACCGTTATTTAAAAAAGGTTCGAGAAACAAGTCAGAGAACTATAGACCAGTTAGTTTAACATCAGTGATTTGCAAATTATTAGAAAGACTAATTAAAGATCACATGGTGGATTTTCTTGTTAAACATAACTTGATAAACCCATCTCAACATGGGTTTTTAAAAGCGAGGTCATGCTTAACAAATATGTTATGTTTTTTGGAAGACATCACTAGGTGGGTAGATGAGGGATCACCAGTAGATATCATCTATTTAGATTTTCAAAAAGCTTTCGACAAAGTACCACATCAAAGATTACTCCTTAAGCTAAAGGCCCATGGCATAGGAAATGGTATAATAAACTGGATAGAAAAATGGCTGAATGACAGAAGACAACGTGTAGTAGTTGATGGGGAGGCTTCAAACTGGAAATCGGTATTGAGTGGGGTACCACAGGGATCAGTACTAGGACCTATATTATTCTTAATATATATCAACGATTTGGACGATGATATAACAAGCAAGGTGTTAAAATTTGCGGATGATACAAAAGTGTTTAGAAGGATTAAAAGTGATGGAGACAGACAGCATTTACAAGATGATCTTGATAGGTTGATCAAATGGTCTGAAAAGTGGCAAATGCTGTTCAATTTTGGGAAATGTAAATGCCTCCACACAGGTCATGGGAATGAAGAGGTAAAATATAAAATGGGGGGTACTGTTCTAAGTACTACTGTAAAAGAAAAGGACTTAGGGTTAACCATTAGTGCTGATATGAAGGTTTCAGAGCAGTGCGGAATTGCAGCGTCAAAGGGAAATCAAATCCTTGGATTAATTAGGCGAAATATAGCGTATAAGAAAAAAGAATTAATAGTACCGCTGTACAAAACAATAGTGAGGCCTCATTTAGAATATTGTATACAAGCATGGAGGCCATATCGCAAGAAGGACATAGATATGCTAGAAAGAGTACAGGGGAGAGCGACTAAAACGATACCAAATCTGAGGGATCTTAGTTACGAAATACGCCTAAAAGAATGTGGTTTAACAACACTGGAGACCAGGAGATTGAGAGGAGATCACATAGAAGTGTTTAAAATATTGAATGGTTATGAAAATATTGATAGAAACATTTTTTTCTCAGTTAAGAAAGATAGAAGGACCAGAGGACATGAAGCTACATTAGTAAAGGAGCAGTGTAGATTAGATATAAGAAAGTTCTCATTCTCACAAAGGATTGTAAATGAATGGAACAGATTATCTCCTGATTGTGTTGGTGCTAGTAGCGTGAATATGTTTAAAAATAAAATCGACACACACCTTAAAAAGGCGGGTTACAAGTAGATAAAAAGTATTGGACTCTCGATAAGCCAAAAGGCTTCCTTGTCCACCTGCCATCCAGAGTAATTTTCTGGATGGCAATCTTGTTAAATCTTGTTAAATCTTTAATATATAAAATAACTCCACCTCCCTTTCTTCCTATTCTATCTTTTCTAAACATTGCATATCCTGTCAGTCCCAATTCAGCATCTGATATATCGGTGGTGGTCCAGGATTCGGTTATACGTATTATATGAGGGTCAATATCTTCTACCATAATGTTTAGTTCATTTCTTTTGTTTACTATACTCCTTCCATTTAAACAAACACATTTATATCCAGCTTCAGAAGAGTTTTCCACACTGTTATTTGCTGATTTATTTGTGCTGTCTTTATCTATGCCTCCATTTTCAGGCTTTTCTGTGAGTCCCCCCTGCGAATCTAGTTTAAATAGATACAACATCTCCCACTGTCAACATATCGCAGCAGGTTCTCTGAGAAAACTGCTGCCCCCTTTCCACTAAGATGGAGGCCATCTCTCATGTACATATCTTCCCTCCCAACAAAGTATCCCCATAAATCTGTGAATCCCACCCCCTCTTCGTCACACATCTGCTCAACTAGTGCGTTGATCGCCATCCTTTTACAGTTTCTATACGTTGCCCCCCTTCCTCCCATTACTGGCAAAATTCCTGACAGAATAACCTGTTCAACTCTCGTCTTCTGTAGCTTCCTCACTAACTGTCTATACTTCTGTACTATCGCAGTTGTTCCCTCCCTGTCTGCATTATTTGTTCCTACATGTACCAGTATAGACCCCCCCTTGCCATGTCCCAATACCTTCTCTACCCTGTCAGTTACATGTTCAATCCTAGCCCCCGGTAAACAAACAACGATGTCCTTCCCCTCGCTCAGTGCCTTGTCCGTCTTTCTCATAATGGAGTCGCCCATAAACACCCTCTCTTTCCTCATTGCCCCCTCTATCACTGCCTTAGAATAGCTCCTTCTTCGGTTTGCATCTGTCTGCTTGTTGTCTTTCCCCCCTGTCGTCTTCTCTCCTGTCACATTCTCTTCCGATCCATTCTTTCCTGTCGCTTTTTCTCTTGTCACCTTCCCTTTTATCGACTTCTCTTCTATCACATTTTCTCTCACTTCCTTTCGTCCCTTCTTCGTTCGTCCCATCTCGTTTTCCTCTCTCCTCTCCCTTCCCATCTTCCCTCCCTCCTTCTCTACGGTCACTTTCTTCCCTGTCACCTTCACGCTTGTCACGTTTTCTGTTGTCGATTTTCCAATTTTTTCCCCTCCAATCACCTTCCCTCCTCTCAATCTCCTTTCCTCAGTTTTCTTGCCACTGCTATTCTCCTTCAGTCTTGCAGTATTCTCACCTCTCTCCCTGTCGTCTCTCTCCATTCGACCTGCCTCCTTGCTAATTCCCATCTCCATTCCCTTCACAATATCTGTCAACCTAACTATCTCCTTCTGCAGACACTCCACCTTCCAACACCCAATGCACTGAAAGGTGAATCCTTCCTCCATGGTTTCTGCCCATGACTTCCCACAGCCGGACAATGCAAAATCTACCCAGCTGTGGCAGTGATCGCACACCAAGTGTCGCTTTGCCTTGACTTGCCGCTTGCAAGGCGCCATATCCCGATCAGAATTTATTTAATAACTTAACTAACTTAGTCTTTATAAAGACTGTTTCCTGTGTACTACAGCACACTTTAGGTTACAAATTTCAATTACACAGCCAACTATTTATCCTGACACGAACGCTAACATTACCGGTAGTGACCTAATTTAAATACAATCAATTACGTTACGTTAGGCTGCTTTATTTATTTAGGTTACGCCGCCCGACTATCGCCCTTGCTTAATTTTAACAACAATGCTACCTAATCAAAATATCTAGCAAGTACTGGCTTACACAGATATTATCTTATGTAAGTAGTTTGATGGTTGTTACTTTATCTCCTATATATTCTACCACATAATCAGGTTTGTTAAATCTTGTTTACAAATTATCGAAGCCTAAGTGAGTTACCCTATTATCACTCACTATACTAAGGTATTCTAAAATACTATAACTAACTAACTTTAAGCACAACTGCTACTCAATATATGTTTATTGCAACTTTATGAATGATATTAAGGCAAGAATAATACTTATCAATCAGTAATTCCACTTGTTTATCAACTTTTCTGCACCACCAATTTCTACGATCTATCTCCGCCAAATATAGCCTCGTTTCTTTGTGCGTGCACAAACAAACTGAGAACGAACTGTTTTATAATATAGATATGTCGTATTCCTAGTTACCCAATATAACTTTTGACATTCATTTTTTATAATACACTAACTTGACGTGCGATAATTTCGACGCTAAATAACAAAATGACACACTCCATGTGTAGGAAATGTAGGAAATGTGAAAGAGGGCGCTACTTGTAAGCATGCGGACGTGACCAATGACAGGTAGAACTGGGGCATGTTAAGCGCTGAGGATTTTCAAACATCAATAACTTAAAACTATTCCAAATTTCTGCATACATCCAGCGACATATTTGTAGATGGCATAATTATCTTTATGATGATGTAGAAAATCATGAAATTCCGCGGCTGGAACTCCACGTAAAACGTTTTGAAATATTGAACCCCCAAGTTCTCCACCCTCCGAAAGAATTTCGAACATGTTTCAATCTACGAACCATCTCAATGGACCCGCTAGATCACTTGCAAAATTTCAGCCCGATATATGCAAAACTGACGGAGATGTGGGGTCACAAACAAATAGAGGTCGAACGGTTTTATAATATAGAAATCGTTGCCGACACTATTTTAATTGTAAGTCACCATCGGCATCATCATCATTGTAAGTCACCATTGACATCATCATCATTGTAAGTCACCATCGGCATCATCATCATCATTGTATGTCACCATCAGCATCCTCAACATTATAAGTTACCATCGGCACCATCATTATTATAAGTCACAATCGGCACCTTCATCATCATCATTTAAGTCACCATTGACATCATTATCATTGTAAGTCACCATCGGCATCCTCAATATTATAAGTCACCATTGACATAATCATCATTGTCAGTCACCATCGGCATTCTCTTCGTCGAAAGTCACCATAGGCATCGTATGTCCCCTTCGGCAACCATACGAAATCATTGGCACCCTCACCCTCCCTCTCCGGTACCCACGTCGTCACAAGTACCTGTATACATATATGGGCATAGCTGCTTGTATAATTGTACAAACAAATACATAATTATGTATTCTGACGCTGTAGGTATTCGTCATCGAGGCTGCACACACATTTGGCCTGTGTCTGTTCGTCTTCAAAGTGCTGCCTCGCTTTGACGTCGTGCGCGCGCTCCTGCTGATGAGCGCCACCTGTGTCGTGCCCGCGCTCTTCAAACTCTTCATGACGAAGGGACACCGCGGCCCAGCGTCCATCGTCGCCGATGTCGTAGCACTCGCCATGCAGTGCTCCGTCTTCTTCATCGCCACCATCTATCTGACGCGGGATGGCATTGCCATCGACGACGTCGCGTTGTTGATTCAGCTTGCCGCGTCACTCGTGCTTGTATCCCTCCGCTACTGGGAGAACTTCATTGACCGGGATATCGGCGCAGTCTGCATCCAGTCGGTGAAAGCGAGGCTGCGCATGGGCAGATGCAAGACGTACATCTTCGCCAGTTTGTGGAAGATCGGTTTGACGTTCGCCTTCCTGTACATCCTCGTACCGGATATGACTCCTATGGCCGATATTTTTCGGTTGCTAGGCAACGAGACAGTATACGCAAGTAGCAAGAATGGAACTTCGCAGGCCGGAGATCGCGTCGACTTCACGATGAGATTTCCAAACAACGTAACTTTGAGGAACGAACCAGCAGAGGACAACATCACATACGACGTATTGTCTAACGGACGGTACCAAGTACCAACGATACCAACGCCTGGTACGTTTAATTTATTGTTTCAATTAGGTACAATTTGTTATAATTATAAACGGACCTGTGTTAATTATGATTTATCTGCATTGACAGCCATTCCAAGCGCTACCGCGAGGCCAAACATAGCGTTTTCCGCTAAGAAGACAATTATTTAATGCGATTTCACATTATATATCATCAATGTGTTTTAATTACGTTGTCACACTGCTGTCGACTCATTTATTGTCCATTTGATTCAGTGTGTGGTGTCGTCACATGGGCGTCCCCCTTTTAAAAACAATTACTTAGTTTGCCTACAAAAGATTCCTGTGTCGTGTTTCTTCTAGCTTCTTTGATGTGATTGAACTAGCAATGACGAAATATCTCAAACTTGGATTCTGATACAATTAAAGGAAAGCTATCCATGATATTATGTTAAATTAATACCACCGTCACATTACTGTTGGACAATGTATTTATTATGAATTGAATCCACTGCTAGTGTGTGCTAGCTATATTATCTAGCGCTTCGTAAATATTATATTTAATTAACTCAGGTTGTTAATCACACATAAGTGTTGTACTCTCTAAGTCACTCAATTATTATTCTTTTTTGTTCTATTTAGTGCAATTATATTTAATGTAATTAATGCTATTACGAACATATGTTACCAAAATAAAACTTCTTCTCTTCTCCAGCAGGCGATGAGAGCGCCCCCAGGCGGCGAAGGCGATCTATCAATGCAACGTTCAATTATGCTGCCGGGACTACAGCTTATCCCATTACAACCCTTTCTATCAACGGACAGATACCAGGTTTGAATGAAGTCACAGACAAACCTGCTATCACAAACACACTGAAAGACACTCGTCTACCGGGAACACTAAACGACGAGCCGGTAGGAGTTCCCGATGACTATTATCTGGACCAGCGGACGAAGGGAAAATTTGCAGATAAAGGATATGGGATGATCGGGAGACGAGTGGAGTATGACTACGCTGATTATGGCAACAACAACAACATAAATGGGAGAAAAACAAACATCGACGGAAATAACAACGACATAGACATGAAAGACAACATAAAAAGGCAAAACAGAAACTACGATAAGACTACTACTAGCGTCCGCAAAAACGTAAATAGCAATAACACGAACACGGATAATGAAAACAACAAAAATAGAAATGCTGAAGGTAGTAATAAAAACAACCACAAAGATATCAAGACCAACCCCAAAGACAACAATTCGAGTTTGCCTCCATCGAACCGTGATGGGAATCGTCCAAATAATAAAGATACGCCAGATGATTATTATAACTACGGCTACAACGACTATGCAGAACCTGATGTAAAGAAGGAGGAAGGGGGACCGAATGTTCTTCTTTACCGGTTCCTTCCGCTCATCGTCAACGTCATTTCCGGAGCCGTATGCTTCTACTTTGCGCGCGTCGCCTGCAAGTTGTGCATGCAGGGATTCAGCTTCGCCTTCCCGCTCACGCTCGTTACACCAGCAACGGCCGCCATCTTCTGCTACTTGTGTCACGTGAGAGAGTGGACACGTGTTGTCATTCCTTATATGGACATCGGATATTGGCAGTGCAGGTATGTTTGTCGAAACCATTACTTTTTTTATTGCATGCTACCATTCTTGTTACATTTTAAAGGATTGCAAATCAACCACGACTGTGTCAAATTGTCCTTGACGAAGGGCTAAAATACAAGCGACATTTTTCCCAATTACCACACGTCTAGCCGAGGAAACACAGAACTGCGCAAGCGCGCTAACTACAGTCCGTTCTACAAAAATTGGTTATTGACACATCCCTTCTTTTCTAAACAAAGAAAAATAAGAACTTACTAATAAAACACTATCTATATAGCGCTAAAGTGGCTCAATGGTCTACAACTACAACTTATTAACACTAGTTAAACGTTCAATTATAAAATAGAAATAAGCATATGGCAAAGTCACACGTTGGTAATATAGTCCGCCAGACGAGTACATCGTTTCTTGAGTCGCGCAGATCTTCGCGGAGTCATCACCGTGGCGTCACTCATCTCCGGTGATTGATCTGCCGGTTCGGATGGCTCAGGTGTCGTCTCCGTTGCTGGCTCCTGCGTCTGCGGGTTTGTCTCGTCCTCGTGTGTTCGTCTAAGGTGCACTCGATTCCGCCTGTATGTACCAACAGGTGTATCAACTTCGTACGATCGTTCATCGAGACGTCGTTGAACCACGGCCTTTTCCCATGCCTTTTGACCAGAACGGCTTCATGCGAACGATATCTCCCTCCTCGAGGATCGGAAGATCTTTCGCTGTTCTGTTGTAGTTTTTTCCTTGTTTCTCCTTCTGTTTGCTTATTCTGACCCCGCTCTTCCGTTGGCGCTTTGGTGGCCTGGTGCGCTGGTCTGATGCTCGATGTCCCACTTCGCAGCAAATCTCTGGAATTCGTCCGAGACGTACTGCGGCCCGTTGTCGCTAATTATAACTGATGGGATGCCATTTCTAGCGAAGTGTGCTTTCATAGTTTTTATCACGCTTGCTGTGGTCGTTGAAGTCATCCTGTCGACTTCCCAGAAGTTGCTTGTGTAATCGACCAATATGTGATAGTCACGACCTTCCCAGCTGAACAGGTCCACTCCGACTTTCTCCCATTGTCTCGTCGGTGTCTCTTGTTGCATTAACGTTTCTTTTTGTTGTGCTCGTTCATAGGTTCTGCACGCCTCACAGTTCTCAACCACTTGTCTGATGTCTGATGCCATGTTAGGCCAATAAATACACTCTCTTGCTCGTCGCAGGACACTTTCCACACCAAGGTGTGAGCTGTGGAGACACTCCTTCGTGAGTTTCCTCATTCCATCTGGGATGACTACTCTTTCTCCTCTGAAGACTAAACCGTCGTGCACTGCTAGTTCGTCTCTCATGCTGAAATACGCATGGATGCTAGTTGGGGTTTCATCACGCGTCTCGGGCCACCCTCGCTGTATGACATGCTTCAGTGTCTGTAGAGTCTCGTCGCTCTCCGTGTGTGCCTTCAGCATTGCCAGGCGGTCTGTGCTGATTGGCAGCTGCTTCACAGCATTCACAGCTCCGAAATTGTCGGTACCGCCTTGGTGTTGCAGGTATGACCGAGAGAGAGTATTTGCGATATACATCTCTTTCCCTTTGTGGTAGACGACCTCCGTGTCGTACTGCAACATCCGCAGGAGCATTCCTTGCAATCTCCTTGGAGCTTTATACAGTGGCTTCTTTACGATCATTTCGAGAGGTTTGTGGTCGCTATGTACAATTGTCCTTCGCCCAAATGTGTATTGGTGGAAACGTTCCAACGAGAAAACGATGGCAAGACATTCTTTCTCAAGTTGCGCATATCTAGTCTCCGTATCAGTGAGTGATCGACTAGCGTAGGCGATAGGTCTCCCCTTTTGTAGGAGAGCTGCACCAAGTCCGGTTTCGCTAGCGTCGCACTCGATGACAAGTTCGGCTTGAGGCTCATAGTAGGCGAGGATCGGACTCCGTGTCGTCAGCTGCTTTATCTTCTCCATCGCTCTTTCTTGTTGTTCTGACCACTTCCATGGAACGTCAGGATGCGCTAACCTTCTAATGGGTTCCATGACATCGGAGAGGCCCGGCAAGAACTTCGACAAATACCCAACCGTGCCCTGCAGCCTCTGGACGCCCTTCACGTCGTTTGGGTTCTCCGTTTTTATGATGGCCTCAATTTTCTTCTCGTCTGCTCTCAGTCCTTCACTGGTGACCAGATGTCCCATGAAGTTTATCTCATTCGTCCGGAACTCGCACTTCTTCCGGTTGAGTCTGATGCCAGCTTCACGACATCGCATGAGCAGCAAACGCAGCTTCTTGTCGTGGTCGTCGTCGTCTCTGCCGAAGACGACTAGGTCATCCGCAACGCAGATGACACCTTCAAGACCCTCAAGGGCCTGGTTCAACTTCCGCTGGAATATCTCGGCGCTGACGTTCGTCCCGAATGGCAAACGCTTCCATCGGTACCGACCAAACGGTGTAATGATGGTAGTCAGCAGGCTACTCTCTTCGTCGAGGTCACAGTGCCAGTACCCTGATTGCAGATCTAGCTTCGAGAATACTCGTGACGTGGACATCTCTGGTAGTACCTCGTCCATTGTCGGTAGCGGGTAAAGTTCACGGTGTAAGACCTTGTTTAGTGGTCTCGGGTCTATACAGACACGCAACGACGTGTCCTTCTTTGTCTGTATAGATATTTGGCTACACCACTTGGTGGGCTCGGTGACTGGACAAATGATTCCCATCTTCACGAGACGGTCCAGTTCCGTCTTCAACTTGCTCTTCAGTATGATGGGGACTCTTCTCGGCGGGCACTGCACGGGTACCGCGTCCTGTTCCATGTGGAGGTGGACCTTTCCCGGTAGGCTTCCCAACCCTCCCTCGAAAACGTCGTTGAACTTTTCCAATACGTTTGTCGATGTTACCTCGTGCATCAGCTTGAAACTTCCGTTAGTTACGGTTATGAGGCCTATTTCTTCTGCGGCCTGCCTGCCGATGAGAGGTGTGAAGTCTCCTTGGACGACTTCAAACCACACTGCATACTTTTTGTTTGTTGCGGGGTTCTCTACGACTGATTGTGTCTTGCCAACAACAGCTCGAGTCGTCTTGTTCCACATGTGTAGCGTTACACTGGAGGTCACAATATCCTCTTTATTGACGTACTTCTCGGGCAGGACGTTCACGGTCGCCCCACTGTCAACTTGAAGCTTCGCCAGCTTGCCGTTCAATTTTAGTTGTGCGTAAATCGGACTTCTATTGTCCGAAGCCTTACGCAGACCCATGATGGTCTCGTCCGCGCTCTCTGACGCAGCGATGTTGTGCACCTTCATGTTTCCTACCTGGCAACAGTTCGAGAAATGATTTTGTTTTCTACATTTGTGGCACATTTTTCCCCACGCAGGGCAACTTTCTTTCCTCTGCTGGTGTGTGCGTCCACAGAATTTACAGTTCAGCCTCTTGTCGCTGTCGCTGCGTTTAATGCGTTGTTTCTGTTTGTGTGCGTCACGGTATCTAGGTTTTCTTGTGTGATCACCGCGAAAATTGACTTTGTGTATCTGATCTGTCACACATAGATTTCATCTGTTTGCTTGCTGCCTCATCAGAGCGGCAGATATATATGGTCATCTTCAGCGTCAACTTCCTTTTCTGCAGCAGGTGTTTACGACTAGCGGGATCTCGAATGCCCGTGAGGATGCGGTCTCTTATCAGCGAGTCGTTCAAACAGTCACAGAAATTGCATGATTTTGCCAATAATCTGAGTGCCGATAAATACGCATCAAAGGTTTCGCCCACACCTTGATTCCGCTTGTTGAACACGCAGCGCTCGTACGTCTCGTTCAGTTCGCCTTGAATTGTAGCATCAAGTTTCGCCATGAGGACGGTAGTATCTTCATTGTCCTCTCCTTCCGCGAATGTCAAATCATCGTATAGCCGTACACCCACGGGTCCCATTGCATTGAGAAGTACGGCTAGCTGATATGCTTTATCTTGTTGTTGCAACTTCGTGATGATAGCGTAGTTCTTGTACAGCCTCTTGAACGTCGCCCATTCTTCAATTGGTTGATCTTTCAAGATTAGTAGCGGCGGCGGATTGACATTTGCGAGAGGCGCTGCACGCCCTTGTTCAGCGGCCATCGTGACAGACTTATGGTGAATCGACTGTAGCTCCTACGACACACTCGTGCGAGGATTCAGTGCACTTCAACACTACGATATTCACCGTTTCGTCAATGATCATCAGCAAAGTACTGCATTAATCACATTAATGTATCGCCGGAGGTTTGGGCGCTTTAGTCGCTGCCACCATGTTTCACTCTTTACCCCCTGGTATCATAGTGAGTTGTTTATTGCCACAATCGTTGTCTGACAAACATGCCGCTAGCCGAGGAAACACAGAACTGCGCAAGCGCGCTAACTACAGTCCGTTCTACAAAAGTTGGATATTGACACACTCCGTGCTGTTTTTGCATGTTGCACCTCATTCGTTTTCTTCACATATTCGGCCCAACACAGTCTGCCTCCAACAATTTGAGTTTTGAGGTGTTTCTTATTGCAAATCTCAACTCCCAATTCCACCATATTTCTTATATCTTTCCCTGGTACTCTTCAGATTCGTCGGACTCGACTATTCTCTGCTACCAGTCATGTGGTTTCTCCTCCTGTCTCTCTGATAGCGCAAATGTTTCCATCGCATATACACAGGCTTGTACCACTCGCTGTTCCATAAATTGTTCCTTTAGCAGTCCCACATAGTAAGTTCACCACGTAATGTTTACAAGTACTCACGTTGTGGCGGCAGTGAACCGTATACGGAGGAGACTTTCGACTGGCAGATCGGCCTCGCCGTCGGACTCTGGTGGATGTCACAGCTCTGGGTCAACAACCACATCTGGCGGCCGAAAAGTGAGAGGCTGGCCAAGGCAGAACGGTAAGTGCACTCTCTCGGTGGTCCCCGGACGAGTGTGCGCGTGCGTGTGCGTGCGTGCGTGCGTGTGCGTGCGTGCATGTAAGCGTATGTGTGCAAATACACGTTCTCTGAAATTAACGATTAACTACCAACACCAAATGCGCCACTCGTTTTGATCCAGAATTACTGGAAAACTTATTCAAAATGGCGGCCATTTTAAAACATGTCGACCCACTAAATACTACTCCAATGCCATCATTCAATTATGTTCATAACTTTACACCAACTTAACGCTTTCATCTCGATTCGTCCACCACAGGTTATTCGTGCTGCCCCAGTACTGCGGCACGCTGCTGGAGCAGTTCCTAATGCTCAACCGCCGTCGCAACGACCTCGAGTGCCACGTGAAGCCGCTGCGGGCGAGGATGGACTCGTCCTTCGAGGATTCGGCGTCAATGGCGGGCTCCGTCGTGTCGGAGGGCGAGAGAGCCTGCGGCAACGACGGCGTCAATGCCCGCATATACGTGTGCGCAACCATGTGGCACGAAACGGCTAACGAGATGGTGCAAGTACTCAAGTCGATCATGAGGTGTGTATTGCGTGCATTGCGTTATTTAAGAAGGCGAGTAGATTACCAAGGAACACGTTGTGAAAAGGACACTTCAGAAATGTTTTCGAAGTTCGTATCTTCCGCATTTGTTCTTGCTTAACCTAGATATTATTGAATATATATATAGTGTAGATGAATGTTAATCACATTATAATAAATGTGCTTCATGTTCACGTTATAACTCTGAGTGTTTTGTCAAATTAATATGCCACGTATACAGCTACATTTGTGTCATGCGTGCAAAGCCTGCACGCACACCCTTTTGCATACACACATTCGCAGTGATGTACTCGCACACTCGCTCGCACGCACGCGTACATGCACATACATACGTACCCTTGTGCACACGCGTGCGCGAACACCCATTCACACACGAACTATACGCATTGTTTGTGTGATCCTATCAAACACCTCATACAAAATCATGTTTAGGATGGACGTAGATCAGGCAGCGCGGTGCAACGCCCAGGAGTATTTTGGTGTGAAAGATCCCGATTATTATGAGTTCGAAGGTAAGTGCAGACTCAAATACACATACGCACACTCATGAGCAAGTGCGCGCACATACACACGCAGGACCACGCAGAAACGCACACAGACACACCTAAAGATAAATTTTAGTCTATTAAAATCCATACAAAATCTTTATTCGTAAATCGAGTTTTTATTTCGCTGGACATAACGAGAAACAAGAAACGTAGGCCTATATCATGAATAAACTGAAATTATTAACGGCATTGTTCTATTCGGGGAACGGCGTTTCTACTTTGAGACGGAACCTACCGTCTATAATGATCCTCAGACTTCACTTAGACGGGAACGCCTGTCGTCCTCACTAATGATGCCGTCGTCCTCAATGTCTCGATATCACCATGTACTTTCTCATTTAAGGGGTGTCGTCTGGCTACGCTCCTCAGACGAAAACTATTTATGTATGCACTTTGCATTCTTAATTGCTGCCGTGTAAACGAAGCATCACGTGACTTGCACTTGCAGCCCATATCTTCATCGACGACGGCATGGAGAACAACGAACGCAAAGAACGGGTGTGCAATCGATTCGTTAAACAACTTGTTAATGACATGGAACTAGCCGCCACGTAAGTATATAGCTCAGGTCAAGAGTGTTCTTCGTGACATAGTACAATCAATGACTAAATTGAAAATATCAATGCAGATAACAGTAGCATAGTGCTGATAAAATAGATTAATTGTACTGGTATACATAAAGAAATATTCTCGACACATTGTTCAAGTAGTTTCATGCACAATTTCTAAACAACGCAAACACATGACCATAATGTTATACATACGCATTCACACACAGACACACAGGCACAGGCACAGGCATACGCACACGCACACGCACACGCACACGCACACGCACACGCACACGCGCGCACACAGGCTATATCATTTAATTACCACACTAATTACAGCATTCAAAAGACATTACAAGATGCTCTGATAGCAAAGATAAATAATTATAAATATGTACAGTATTTGATTTATAAAAAAACCTAGCCTTCTTCGATCTGTCCACGTGGAGCGCAGTAGCGCAGAGGTAAGAGCTGCGGACTCTCGACTGAGAGAACCCGGGTTCGAATCCTGTGCGGCGGTGTCGAACCTTGGGCAAGTTCGTTTACTCTACATTGCTTCAGTTCAGTCAGCGGTGTGAATGACTACATTGCAATAGACAATGGTGGGCATTTGTCTACAAATAGTCTTCGCTCATTAATTGTAGCGTGGCTGAATGCTTCCCAGAGAAGTCGAGATGGTGTACCATAGAACAGGTCTGCCAGGAAGTAAAGTCTAACGCTCTTTGAGCAGTCCTGAGGACTGGATATTGCGCTATATAAAAACTTACCTTTTTTCTGATTATCAATATGTTCCACTATTTTACATGTACACAAGCCTAGCCTTCTTCGATATGTCTAGTCTACGTAGGTATTTTAGTCATAACCACATCACCTTTGCCTTAGTTCTATACACGAGACTCAGTTGAAGCTCGCTCCACCCGTGAAGACACCGACTGCCTACGGCGGTCGTCTCACCTGGATACTGCCTGGGGGGAATCTACTCAAAGTGCACATCAAAGACGGAAACAAGATCCGCAAGAGGAAACGTTGGTCTCAGGTACTTGACGTAAGAGTGCATATCTATAAGACGCCAATAACATGTCTAAGGCCCCTGAACCGGGGGGGTTGGAGCTGAGCCCACCAATATTTAGGGAAAAGTTATGCATGTTATGGTGTAATTTGTGTTAGTGGGGCTGAAACTAAGATTAGCCCCCACCCAATATGTGCTGGTGCTTTAGTTGGGGAACCTGAGAGGAGTGGAAAATCGAGGTTTTTAGACAGCTTAAGAAATTGTGAACGTTGCGGCTAAATGTTTTAAAAATAGCACTCCAAGTATCAAGTGTCGAGCCGAAACAGCGGAGAAGCTAAAGTTTAAGGCGGCGCGGCGGCCAAAAATTGTCATGTCATGAGTTAAGCCGTCAGAGGAGAAGAGCGGAATGTTGCTCAAGCTCCGGTTCAGCCCCTCCAATAATTATTTAGTTCAGGCGCCTAAGTACGTGCTTTATAATTGATAGAAATGAAGGTTTAGGTTACCGAATTCTTCACGTACAACCTGTACGACTAGTTGTACCTCGATGTACGTTGCACAGGTGATGTAAATGAACAATGGTTTGCGCCTCGTCGTACCTTATGTACATGTACAACTGTTTGGGCCCTTGGTACTCTCTGCAGGTTACACAAATGTACGCCTCTTGTACGTTAATGTACGTGATGTAAGCGACGCGCATGCACAAACAACTGAAGCTCTTTATACGTTACGCACGAGATGTACATGTACAACGTGTTAGGCTTCCTTGTACGTTATTCAAGCGATGTATACATATAACGTGTTAGGCATCCGTCTGAAATATGCACATGATGTATGAGTAACATGTTGGGCCTCCTTGTACGTTATTCAGGTGATGTACATGTACAACCTGTTGTGCCTCGCTGTACGTTATTCCGATAGTGTACGTATACAACATGTTGGGCCTCCTTGTACGTTATTCAGGTGATGTACATATTCAACCTGTTGTGCCTGTAATTCCAGTAATGTACATGTACAACCTGTCGGCCCTCCCTGTACTATGTACGTTATTCAGGTGATGTACATGTACAGCCTGTTGGCCCTCCCTGTATGTTATTCAGGTGATGTACATGTACAACATGTTGGGCACATGTACGTTATTCGGATGATGTCCATGTATAATGTGTTGGGTTTCCTTGTACGTTATTCAGGTGATGTACATGTAAACCTGTTGGGCTTCCTTGTACGTTATTCAGGTGGTGTACATGTACAACCTGCTGGTCCTCGCTGTACGTTATTCGGGTAATGTACATGTACAACCTGTTGGTCCTCCCTGTACGTTATTCAGGTTATGTACATGTACAACCTGTTGGGGTTCCACCTACTCGGCAACAACGACGAGTCGATCTACTCGAACCAGTCAGAGGTCGGCCGATCCAGTCACCTGTCCACCAACTCCTGCAACATCACACATCGGAGTCGTATCTTCCGAAGTATGAACCAGAACCAGCGCGCTCAGGTAGGTCAACGCAGCGTGTCACCGCGTCTCTTTCGTTCCGCCAGTCGGCATTGTGTCGTTACGTTTATATCGTTTACAACGGACTCCTGGAAAATACAGTAATATAAATAAGTAAATGTATACTCAACAGGTTCTGTTTGCGGCGAACGGTAAGCCATTAATTTCGTTATTTTGTTTGTTCAGATTTTGGTTGCGTTTCTGTGTTTTACATTTACATTATTTTGGTTAAATAATTGTTCACATGGATAAACACAAAAAGGGATGTTGTTTGTATATGACAAATTACAGAATCACCATAGATTCCAATAAACACAATGTACGCACGTAGATACATGCATGCATTCACACACACACACACACACACACACACACACACACACACACACACACACACACACACACACACACACACACACACACACACATCACACACCGCGCGCGCGCGCTCACACACACATACAAATTTATATATACACGACGCATACACATACACACCTACCTGAAAGGCTGAACTTCGATTGCGACGATTATACCAACGCATGACGTAATAACAGAGTTATCCTTTATTACTGTCAGGCTGAGAACACGTACTTGTTGACGCTGGACGGGGACATCGACTTCAAAGCTGAGTCCGTCACTCTCCTGGTGGACAGGATGAGGAAGAACAAGAAAGTGGGAGCGGCTTGTGGACGTATCCATCCCATCGGCACAGGTGGGAATCTCTCACACCCTTTACTGTACTATGTTTACAGTAATGTATATTGTTTTGTTTGACAACAATATACAATAATTCTATATTCTCCTTTAGTCAGTATGTGGAATGTATCGTAATAATGTGCGCGGCTTGCGGAAGCACATCTGTTGGCGTGTCAATCTCGGTTGGTCCAATTCGGTTTTAGTATTTATACTCAGAAAACGGAATTTCCTCAATCAACTACGGTAGTACAAAAAGTAAACTTTTGCTATCCATGGATAACAAACGAATGTTATCTTGATTTCGTATATATTCCATACCGCATTCACATACATATTAAGAGTACATCATTTGACATACACCACTGCGTTTTTGATAACCAATTTAATGTTAAAGATGCACTGGGTGGTCGGTTTGTGTTATACGATGTGGCGATACGACAACAACGCGGTCAAACCTTGCGTACCTACTTTGATCGCAGGCCCCATGGTTTGGTACCAGAAGTTCGAGTACGCCATCGGCCACTGGCTGCAGAAGGCGGCCGAGCACATGCTGGGCTGCGTGCTCTGTTCACCCGGCTGCTTCTCGCTCTTCCGCGGCTCCGCCATCATGGACGACAACGTGATGAGGACCTACGCCACCAAGTCGACCGACGCACGGCACTACGTCCAGTATGACCAGGGTGGGTGTGGTCTACCCGGGTGGGTGTGGTCTACCAGAGTGGGTTTGGTCTAGTGAGGTGGGTGTGGTCTACCAGGCTGGGTGTGGCCTACCGGGATGGGTGTGGTCTAAAGGCTGAGTGTGGTCCACCGGGTGGGTGTGGTCTACCAGGGTGGGTGTTGTCTACCGGACTGGGTGTGGTCTACTGGGGGTGGATGTGGTCTACTAGAGTGAGTGTAGTCTACTAGGGGGTGGGTGTGGTCTACCGGGTGGGTGTAGTTTACCGGGTGGGTGTGGTCTACCTGGGTGGCTATGGTCTACTACGGTGTGTGTAGTCTACCAGGGTGCGTGTGGTTTACCATGGTGGGTGTAGTCTAACAGGATGGGTGTGATCTACGAGGGTGGATGTGGTCTACCAAGGTGGGGTAGTCTACCGGGGTATGTTATCTCGAACGGAGTGGGGGACTACGGACAGTGGAGTTGGCTTATGGGTCATGTTGGTCTGGATGGGTATTATCAAATGTCGTGTGTCGAACAAGGGTTGATGATGTTGAGTAGTGTGTTATGTCGAAATGGGTGGGCTATTTATAAGTGTTTAGTGATGTGAATGTAGTGTGTCATACCCAAAAAATGTGTGATGTCGAAAAGGATGGGAGATTTTGAAGAGGTTTAGTGATGTTAATGGGGTTATTAATGTTTAACGTAAAAAAAACTTTAGTTTTGCGTAGAAAATCCGTCGTTCGCTTAATTGAATGTATGTATTTTTATAACAAGATTGAATAACACAGCTTACGTGGGTGCAACTCACCCACCGAAAACTAAAACCAAACTAAGCTAAACACATTTTAAATGAGTTATTCAGTAGACTAGCATTTCCATTCGGATCACGATCTGAGTTATATGAAAACAGTTGATCATACGATTAGCACAAACAATACGACCTCCGCTTCTGGCACGCAGGCGAAGACCGCTGGCTCTGCACGCTGCTCCTGCAGCAAGGCTACAAGGTGGAGTACTGCGCAGCCGCAGACGCGTCCACCTACGCGCCAGAGACGTTCCGTGAGTACTTCAACCAGCGCCGTCGCTGGATCCCGTCGACTCTCGCCAACATGATGGACCTGCTCTCAGACTACAACCGCACGATCCTCGTCAACGACAACATCTCCTACCTCTACATGGCCTACCAGGCTGTCGTTATGGGTGCCAGTCTACTTGCGCCTGCCACCGTCATTCTGATGGTGGCCGGTGCCATTCACGTCGTGCTCGGTGGATCTCTCTATTGGCTCTGGCTAGCATCGTCCATAGGTACGTTGGCAAAGAACCCCGTTCCAAAATACTTATCAGGTGTACTTGTTTTGTGTACACACCATAACGCTGATCATTTAGGCTTATTATTTAAAAAAAACAGATGGACACATCTTTATAATCAAATCTCTCTACGCCTTCCCGAAAATATTCTTCCCATTCTTCATTGTGAAAATATTATTTCTAGTATCATACCTTTAGGAACATCCGTATTTTTCACGTCTCAGTTATCTCTCTACGTGACGCATGATTCTCTTCGTAGATGCAGTAACATTCCATTCGTGTTTTCAAAATCTATCTACATTTAGAATATGTTCGGAAAAGTGTTTTCCTTTCTTACCATTATTGGTGTGATTGATTTAACAAAATATCGGCAATATTCCTTTTTATATACAAATGTCTGTACGCGACCATTGATGGCGGACATAACATAATGTTGTGTATGGCATAGGTGCAGCCGTCTTCTACATTGTGGTTTGCTTCAAGTGCAAGGCCAGCACTCAGCTGACCATCGCTGGCTACATGACAACCATCTACGCCATTACCATGCTTGCCGTCACCGTCGGCATCGTCGTACAGGTATGTCACGCAGCTTCTCATTGGATGGCATTATGTTGCAGGTATGTTACACAGTTTCTCATTGGATGATGTTTTGTGTATCGTCGTGCATGTGTGTTACACAGCCTCTCATTGGTTGACATTGTGTGCAGATATGCCACACTGCATCTCATTGGATGATATTATGTGTATTGTTGTGCATGTGCATAACACAGTTTCTCATTGTATGGTGTAGCACGTAGGTGTGTGCGTATGTGCGTGCGTGTGAATGTGCGTGCGCGTGCATGCGTTGTTTCACTATGTTAAAACATCCTGCAATTCTTTAATTGACTGTTTTAATATGTGTCAAACTGAATGTTACACGATTTCAAAATTGTTTTTCTTTTACAGCACACATTAATTATTAATTAATACTCTATGTCCAATATGTAACCGCGAACAATTTATCTTGTGCGACGTCATGATGGGTCACATTACACTGTGCGGTGCGACGGGCCACATTACACTGTGCGGTGCGACGGGCCACATTACACTGTGCGGTGCGATGGGCCACATTACACTGTGCGGTGCGATGGGCCACATTACACTGTGCGGTGTGATGGGCCACATTACACTGTGCGGTGCGATGGGCCACATTACACTGTGCGGTGCGATGCAGCAAATAGAGTGATGTAACAACTATACTAAACTACAGTCTATACTGTCCGCAGACAGCCCAAGACACATGGACGAGTCCAAACGCCATGTTCATCATAATCGTCGTCGGCATCTTCACGCTGGCCGGCTTCCTACACCCGGAGGAGTTCATGTGTCTCGTTCCTGGCATCCTCTACTTCCTCTGTATCCCGTCAGGCTTCGTCCTTCTCTTCATCTATTCCATGGTCAACATGAACGTCGTGTCGTGGGGCACGAGGGAGATTCCACAGACGACAGACCCACAGGCGGACAAGGACAAGGTAACGATTGGATGTAATAGATGTGATGTTGTCGTTCTGCTACTTCCCCTTCATGTTCACATCTGTTCCGATCGTTACTGCCTCAATGCTTTCTGAACATGTAATTCTTTCCATCCCGTAATGTTGCATGCAGTGGCTGTATTCGTTATTCAAATAACGTCTATGGAATAATGAATGATAGAAAAGTAAATTGTAAGAATTCCAAAACAAAACGTGTCACTGTCGTTTAGAAGAATTCTAGTGTGAAGCCGTTGAATCACGACAATGCTGATGAAGTATATTTAATACATGCGTGTGCGTGCGTGCGTGTGTGTGTGTGTGTGTGCGTGTGTGTGTGTGCGAGCGCGCGTTCGCAAATCATATCAAGACGTTTCCATATAAATACACAACATAATTGATTGCACGTGTAATATTACATGTGTAAAGATAATCAAGTTGTAATCCCACCCATTAACTATTTTATAATAAAATAGCAGTCGAAATTGTAGAGTATTTTCAAATACAAAAGCCAATTTTAAATTGAATCATCTGCTAGAATATGCTCCTACCCACGTTTTGTAGGAGTGCAACCGGAAGCGCTCGCGGTTCACGCGTGAGTTGAAGCGCATCCTGGTGACCATATGTTGCTGTATCAAGCAGCGCTGCGTGAATTTTATCGACGAGCGTTCGGCATCAGCGACGGCTCAACCCAAGAGACAGGAAATCGTAAAGGTAGACACAGTAACCCATCTGTTGTGCTGTAACAAAACACGTTTGTTTAAAGACAAATGAAACAGCACGCCGATGTTTAACAAAGCTACAGCATCGATCTAGTACTATACGTGAAAACATAGGATCTGTATCGCTTCCCCGTCAACAATTTCATTGAAGTCTACCATAATCTATCTAGTTCTCTCTCTCTGTCTCTGTCTCTCTCTGTCTCTGTCTCTCTCTCTCTCTCTCTCTCTCTCTCTCTCTCTCTCTCTCTCTCTCTCTCTCTCTCTCTCTCTCTGTCACTCCCTCTACCTCTCTCCCTCTCGCCCTCTCTCCCTGTCTCTCTCTCTCTCTCTCTCTCTCTCTCTCTCTCTCTCTCTCTCTCTCTCTCTCTTCTCTCTCTCTCTCTCTCTCTCTCTCTCTCTCTCTCTCTCTCTCTCTCTATCTATCTATCTCTCTCTCTATCTCTCTCTCTCTCTCTCTCTTTCTCTCTCTCTCTCTCTCTCTCTCTCTCTCTCTCTCTCTCTCTCTCTCTCTCTCTCTCTCTCTCTCTCTTTCTCTCTCTCTATCTCTCTGTCTCTCTCTCTCTCTGTCTCTGTCTCTGTCTCTCTCTCTCTCTCTCTCTCTCTCTCTCTCTCTCTCTCTCTCTCTCTCTCTCTCTCTCTCTCTCTCTCTCTCTCTCTCTCTCTCTCTCTCTCTCTCTTATCTTTCATTCTCGATCTATGTCTCATACAGTCGTTCCTTTCCTTCGTCCCTTCTTCCCCATCGTCTCTACAAGTCCTTTATCTAATCTCAAATTCCGCCTTGCCTACCGCTAGGAGATTATTGCTGAACTTGGCAAGATGGAATCCGGCAGCAGCAGCCGTGGTCAGCTGCCAGTGACGTCACCGCCGCCAGTCTACGCCATTCCGACGACGAGCGCCGACACCCGAGCCGCGGACGCCGGGAGACTGACCACAGAGGTCGTCTGTGAGTCTCCGAGTGGACGACCTCGACGACCCGAGGCGAGCAACGGTCGACCGACCATCAGTCGCAGCCTCCTGGAAGAGAGACAACGTAGTATCGTCAGACAGCTCGACAGCATTCACCAGGTGGCTTTATAATGATATATAATTAATAATATTAATTATTATTATTGTGAATATATTTTGTTATTTGATTAGTATGATGGATGTTAATGTTGTTGTTATTATTATTATTATTACTACTATGCGGACACGCCAAGTCTTCCGTTTGACGATGAGGTCAATATGGACGAGTTTGACGAAGGCGTTTACACTGATCGACGATGAGGACGGCGATAGTAAAATGTTCGGTTAGATCTACGCAAACATTTCATTAAATTGAAGAAATCTCTACATATTTACTATATACACAGAATTGTGTCAATCTGTTTGTGTTTGCCCAGGGAAACCGTTCACTTTCTACCCAAGCTAACCCTCAGACAAGCTAAATTCTGTCAATTGAACTACTGTGTGATGCGACGTCACCGTGTCATGTTGCAGGACGCCGTGAGGTCATATGATAGATCGCGTCACGCGGCAGTCGACGACAAGTTCAAGGACTCCGAGTCTCTCGTCTATGCACCTCCGCACGACGCTGACATGGAAGACAATTCTTTCTACAGCTGTGTTCATGTAAGAAACATTCCCTAGTAAAATGTATGACTTCTACGTTCAATGGCACTGTCACATTTACTGTCAGTGTCACTGTCAGGTACACAAACAGTAGCACTATCACTTTTACAACAGTGACACCATCTGTCACTATATCACGGGACTACTGTAACCATCGCCACTGCCACAACCACTACCACCACCTCCATCACCATCGTCATTGGCATCATCATCATCAACGTAATGGTGGCGGCGGTGACAACCAACATCAAAAGTAATAACAGCAACATCAATAATAATTACAGCACCACTGTCACCACCGTCTTCAACATAATATGCACCAGCACCACCACCACCTCCACCACTAGCACCACCACCACCTCCACCACCAGCACCACCACCACCACCACCACCACCGCCACTGCCACCCCACCACCTCCACCACCACCTCCACCAGCACCAGCTCCACCACCACCACAACCACCACCGCCGCCACTGTCACCCCACCACCTCCACCACCACCACCGCCATTGCCACCGCCACCATTACCACCAAAATCAACAACTGCAACAACAACAACAACCAACAACCAACAACCAACACCACACTACTACTATTATCATCACAGTCACAGCACAAACCACCAGGTACTCCTCTCGATCCGTCTGTCCACACCCGTCAATGTCCGTCTTCAGAGTGATATCGCGCGGATACAGCGGGACGACCTCGTCAATCCGCACTGGCTCACAGATCCGCAGCTAGGCCGTGGCCCGGTCCGCTATCTCGACGCCAACGAGACACAGTTCTGGCAGAAGCTCATCGACAAGTACCTCTACCCGATCGACGACGACCAGGAGCACCAGGCGAGGATCACCGCGGACCTGAAGACATTACGCAACAACGCATCCTTCATCTTCTTCATGATCAACTTCATCTGGCTCTTCGTCATCGTTCTTCTCCAGGTGCGTTGCAGCTCTCACTGCTCCATCTCGACCACATTTTCTGGGAGTCTCCCGGATGTATTATGAATCTCCCGAATTCCCGGAAAAAGAAGCAAATCTCGCAAACAGAACACTGTACGTTGTGATTCACACAAACATCTCCAACTGCAATCATTCCCTCATCTTCCGACGTCCAATCCAGCTGGACTTAGCTGGAGCTGTTAATTAAGACTCATAAGAAATCTCCAATCTCTCGGCTTTTTAAACTTAAACGTTGGCAAGTATACAGTTTTCACATTTAGCACCAGTTTAATCATAATATTTATGGCATACCAAATGCCGGCAACACAATTTCACGCATGGTATCTCCGTAGCACAATTGTTCTACAAATAAATCACCCTGAAATTTGGAAATGTATTCTTAAATGCACTAAATGAAATTTAAACACAAGCCTTCCAATAGTACTATCCACACTGTCACTACGTTCCGTTGCCCCCCCCCCCCCGCATATATTATACACATTTATACATGTATGAATTCAATCTTCAATAACATCGTGTGTACATTTCACAAGACTCATCCAGCTGTTTCCCCCATCTCCTTGGAGCAAACAAAACCAGGTCGCCACCTACCATATGCACAACGCCATGGCCACACCCACTTATACGTGTTCCCCGCAGATCGTGCAGAACCAACTGAAGGACACGCTCTACATCCGGGTGCAGAAACAGGACTCGAACGAGGAAATGCAGTTCGAGCCTCTGAGCGTCGCCTTCCTCGTCTTCTTCGCCCTTATACTCCTCATCCAGTTCATCTCGATGTTGTTCCACCGCTATGGCACCTTCCTGCACATCCTCGCCTCGTCCAGCCTGCGGTGCTGTCGGAAGAAGTACAGCCCGGTCGGCGTGCACGACATCGTTGAGACCGTCAAACTCATGCAGCAGATCAAGGGTAAGTCACGTGACGCCCTCTCGCCTCGCTTACTGACGTCGTCATCGTCGTCGTTTTCTTCATCATTATAATAAATAATAATATACACAGTAGTGATATTATTATTATATAATAAATAGCAATAATCACAAAATAAAACTAAATAGTCACCACTATATATATATATATAAATATATATATATAGTGGTGACTATTTAGTTTTATTTTGTGATTATTGCTATTTATTATATAATAATAATATCACTTACCTTTTTTCTGATTATCAATATGTTCCACTATTTTACATGTACAAGCCTAGCCTTCTTCGATATGTCTTGTCTACGTAGGTATTTTAGTCATAACCGCATCACCTTATTTTAGTCATAACCGCATATACATATATATATTATGCATATATATATATATATATGTATATATATATATAAATATAGATCAATGTTCTTTGGCCAACAATATAGTATATTGTTCCTTCCGTTAACTCTTTTGACAATACTCATTCATCCAGTCCATATAATAACTAAAAGAAGAAGAAGAAGAATTATAAAATATAAATAATAATAATAGTAATACGTACTAAGGCTGGTACTGAGTACGAATACACTATCACACGTTTACGCAAAAGGGCGTAGACAACGTCTACATCAGCATTTTCATCCCATCATGTAATATGACAGTGACCTGACGAAACTGTGGGAGAGTAGTCATTACAAATTGATGACGTGTGTCTTGCCGCCAGGTATGTGTGACGAAGACGACGACGACCCGGAGCCGGACTACGACGTCCTCGGAGACGACCTCGACGACATGAATCCGGACATCGTGAGCTGCGGCGCCGAGAGCTCCAGGCGCAGAAAGGGCAATAGCTACACCAGCAAAACGCTGCGTGGCGCCTTCGTGAAACGCTACAATGCGCTGTCGAAACGTAGCTCGAACAACAAACAGAAGAACCAGAGGCCTGCGGTACACCACGTGTTTAATAACGTCTCGTACGAAGACTAAATCCGATATTTATTGCGCATGAATATAATGTAGTTTTACACACATGCATGTATCTTCGTCCACCTACATTACGATTAGGGATTGTCGCGAGGATGCGATTAGGGTATGTAACTATATGTATATTGGTACGTAATGGCATGACCAATACACACAGAAAAAACATTCACACGCACACGCATGCACATACGCGCATACGTACTCACACAAATACACACACACACACACACACACACACACACACACACACACACACACACACACACACACACACACACACACACACACACACACACACACACACACACACATCTCCGAGGCACGGAAATCCTCTCGCCTATTTCTATGGTTATTCGTGTCCATGAACCATATAATTATGCCTCCGGTCTCTTCCGTTAGGTTTAGTTAATAATTGTATTGCCTTATCCTGTCGTCAAATTAAATGGTTAGCGGGAACGAACTTAGAATGAACCTTACGTAATGGTAATAACCTGTGTTCTTGGTTTGTTGCCCTACGAATTGGTGCAAGCTTGTAACACAAACGTACATCAGTTATATACGTTATGTGGTATTAATATATGTTCTGCCCCGCATATAGGCCTACTATTTGTAATATATGTATTTATTTTCGTAGAATGACGATTATACTAACGTGAAACGTACAAAATGCGGTATGTTCTGTTATTCATGTTGTTAGAGACGTTTTCTATCTCTCCAAAGATAAGTCCAAAATTCAACACAATTACAATAAGATTTGTATAGTTAATAATCTGCTGTAATGACACTGTAAATGTTATGTTCTGGTGTGATGCCAATGTGGTTCCTACTAAGTCATTGTGGACAGTATGACGTTGGTATTGGCTGTAACCACGTGGTATCAGGTAGATCGACAATACTAGTAGTGCATTACTACATTGTTATTGTTACTTGATATTGTTACTTGTGTAGGTCTGTTTATTCCAGCAATGTTCGACTGCTATTCTACGAAAGGTCAAGCATCTTGGCATGCTAGAACGTTGCTTCTACTGGACGTCTTAGCTCTAACTGACTCAGTGATTGATGTTTCATCAAAGTTACAATGTGTGTTATTGTCACATATTTACCAATAAAACAAAATATCAATACAGTTGTCCTCTTAGCCATTTTACGTTAGACTCTCTGGCTTCCTCCCTGTAAACCCATGCTTGAGGAAAGTATGTCCGTACTTAAAGATGGTTGTGGTGATGATGATTAAGATGATTAGTATGGCGACGATGACGACAACGAAGGTGATCACACACGCACACACGCACGCACGCTCGCACGCACGCACGCGCACCTACACACACACAGACACACACACAATATTGAATTATCATGTTGAGTTGTTTTTTTCTAGACAATAAATGAAATAATCTATCTACAACAATTTCAAACCATCAACTGCGTTTCACCGTAACTACGAAAACAAAATCAACGCTAGAAATAATTTTGCGGATAGCCACAAAGTATAGTATCGGCAACACTAACTACATTCTAAACGTGATAGACTAACTATCTTTCTCAGCAAAATGGGTTAATTTTACTGCTATAATGTAATCATACCGCCAGTGGCATGAACTATGTTTACCGCATGTTCTACGTGTACATGCATACATACGCATGCAATACAAGTTATACTGTCGCTTCAGAAAATAGCATACAGATACGCTTACACAATGCTCATAAAACATGTCATACACAGTTTTACATACGTATATTTATGGTTGATCTCACAGCATGACTCATAATGATTTATTACATGCTTGGTGGCTAATACTGTGGCCCTGGTATCACACTATGAAGTCAGAAGTCTCAATACGTATGGTTATAAAATGCATTTAGTGAATATTTTCGCGGATAGTATACATTATGTGATACGCATATACAATTTGATACACACTGCATTTTCTTTGGCAAAATAAATACGTTTTGCGTGGATACATATTAAGATTATGCGTAGTTCGTCCAAATTTACATGATTTAGCCTAAGTTACGTTGTATAGTGATACATTTGACCCAAATGTGTCACTAAAACACTGTACGTGTTACCAGCTGTAGTAACACCTATTATGTTCACTTTTGTTATTTTTTTATTTTCTGTTTGGAACGTCTTTTCAACTGTTTGTGGCCAGATGCCACATCAATCTAAATATATTACTTTTGTATTACCAGACTGCCTTCCCAGTCTGATAACTACTCCGATTGTGATGCACGATACCAATCGATCCTCTACTTATGGCGCAAAATACAGATGATAATTTATCGGAAGATAGAATACTACTAAATTTTGGTGGATCAGCTGCTAATAACCTACAACACATTCTCGGCAATTTAAATGACAATATTGAAAACATAGCTATGATGACACACTCGCCATACAAAGACACTTTGAAACTAAATGAAACTTTTGCTTCTACAAAAGATAGTTTTATAATCTTTAGCTTAAACGTTCAAAGCATTAACTCAAAGTTCGATCACCTTTTAGTCGAGTTGCTATTTTTGGAACCTGGAAATGGTTGGTAGTGTAAGGTTTTTTTGCTGAATCATGTAGGTTATGGGTCCCTCAACTCAAATCAGCGGGTTGGCAACGCGCCATCCTTGGACAATTTGTGGGAGCCAGGCAAATCCAAGATGGCTACCGTGAACCTAGGTCATATTAGAAAATGTGTTACATCTTTGCACTGGAGCATGCTAGGAACATGATTTTGGTGTCTATACACATGTTTTGCCATATCAGGATTTCAATGGATCCATTTCCAATGATGCCCGACTATGAACACCTGACCAAAATTCAAATGGTCGTCATTTTTACAAAAAATAGCCAAAATACACCATGACTTTTGATTGGATGATGCTAGAAACATGATTTTTTGGTGCATAATGAGTTCATTGGAATTTTTTTCAATGATTTTGTATTGATGTGACATGACAATAAAGCTGTTGTTAAAATTTTGACTTTTGTAAGATAACATTTATTTACAGTTCTTCATTTGCAATGATCAGTCATCATGAATGAGCTACGAGTATGCTAATAGCTATACATACATACTTACATATACATGTATATGGCTACTTCTGACAAGAAACATGTAAAATGGCATGCAGTAATTACGAATGAATCTGTATCATACATGTACAACATTAAAAAGTACAAAATTCAAAGTAAGAAGTACTCAATTATAAATTTGCTGAAACACAATGAAACACAATTTGAGAGCATTTTTGTAATGACAGGTTTCATTTGGACATTGATAATGTGTATACCATTACTCAATTCAAAACCAACGGTATATGAAAGGGACGCCATTCACATTACATTCTCATAGAGAAGTTTAGTCCCGCCATTCTCTCTCACCCTCCTCTTCTTTTTCCTCTGTACTGTCACATTCTTCCTCATTATCATTCTAGCGTCACTCTCATGCTCATCATGTTTGGTGACAGAAGCAGTACGGTGTGAAGGACAATCCCGCAGAATAACAGCTACATGCATGACTGTTACAAGCTTTCCCTACAGTTTTGCACTGACAGTTGATGACGTCCATGAGGACAGGGGGGCTGTTGGTCCTCTTGCGATGCATGGAGTTGGTACACCCCCTGCACCAGTGACAAATCCATCCATAATCAGCGATATCAACCATGGGCGGAGTCTGCTGATCTGCTGCCTTCCAGGACATGACTTGGTAGTGAGCTCGCAGGATGTGGTAGGCCAGATTAGAATCTGTCAGAGGAAGAGTCTTGATACATACAGCTTTCCCTCTGGTCCTTTTGGAATTGAGCGCGTACCTGGCAGAAGCCATGCTTGTGTCTTCAGCATCACCACAGAGCGAGCAGATGAATTTCCGTCCAGTCTCGATCAACTGTTCGAGAGTAGCACCCTGTTCACCGAAGACAGTGTAGAGGCCAGAGTGGTCAGCAGACTCCAATACCTTTAGCGACATCGCTTTGCCTGACAGTGCATGCATTAAATAATGCAGGAATAAAAACATTAATGTATTAATTTTGTTAACCTTTGTCCTTAATTATTAACCAACCTCTTAGCACAGGTATATTTCCATAGAAACTAAAAATTGCCAAATTTATTCCTTTGTATAAAAAGATGATAACACCTTGCTCAACAATTACAGACCAATTTCACTACTCCCCTCAATTTCCAGTTTTTGAAAAAATTGTGTACCATCAAATAATTGTTAATCTAACTATACACGAATTATTAAACAAAAGTCAGTACGGGTTTAAGAAATTACATTCAACGGAAATGGCTACTGTCGAACTAACTGACACTATTCTTCAAAACTTAAATAACGAAAAAATTCCCATTGCAATTTTTTTTTGGATTTGTCAAAAGCTTTCGATACTATAGACCACAATATTATATTTAAAAAGCTTGAACACTACGGCATAAAGGATACTTCCCTAACTTGGCTAATGAGCTACCTTGCCAAAACAAGCCAAATTGTCCAATTCGATGACGTAACATCTGACACATTATCTATTTCAACTGGCGTCCCGCAAGGGTCAATATTAGGACCCCTACTATTTACTCTATATATATAAATTATATTCATCTTGCTAGCAATAAATCCAAGGCCATACTATATGCTGATGATACCACCCTCATCACTCTGTTCTTTCAAGTGCAATTCAAATATACAAAACTATAATGTTGTCAGTGATAACATAAACGATAAACTAAAACATATTAGTGAATGGTTATCTGTAAACAAGCTCTCTCTCTCTCTCTCTCTCTCTCTCTCTCTCTCTCTCTCTCTCTCTCTCTCTCTCTCTCTCTCTCTCTCTCTCTCTCTCTCTCTCTCTCTCTCTCTCTCAATACAAGCAAAACTCAATATATGCTGTTTCATTTTCCACAACGTAATACCTCCGGTATAAAATTATGGTTAAAAATAGATGGTAAACCCATAAAGTGTGTACACACATTCAACTTTCTAGGCACTACTATTCAAGAAACGTTAGATTGGACTCCACACATTGACAACATATATAATAAAATATCACGAACCCTGGGAATTATAAATAAATTAAAATACTTTCTACCTGGATATACATTAAAGACCAAGTATAATTCGTTAATTGTGCCACACCTCAACTACAGCGTTTTGTCATGGGATTTTGATACAGATAGACTTTCTAAATTGCAGAAAAGGGCCATCCGATTAATTTCCCTCAGTAAATATAACTCACACACCGAACCTACAATGAAATCGCTAAATCTATTAAAACTGGAAGATATCTTCACTCGTCAATGTTTGACGTTTTTTCATAAATTTGTACATAAACGCGTTCCAAAATTTTTTCGAAACGCTATTTTTACAAAATTCTGCATATCATAATTATCCCACAAGGCAAAGTCATAAAATTATCATCCCATATAGTCATACATCGAGAGCCAGAAAATGTATTAGATATTACCTACCAACTTTACTTAGAAAAATACCACCCTGCATTTTGGATAGAATATATACACGTAGCCTCTATGGTTTTTCTACATACACCAAACAATACTTATTAGCACTTTACAAAGATGCTTGCACGGACACAAACTTCTACATATGCACCTAGCCTACCGACATACATCTCGTACTGTCTTTCGATTTTTAAGCAATTGCATGTATTTAACTTAAATATGTCCTGTATACCACGTTGGGAGTAGAAGAAATGTTTAGTTACAATTACAAGTGGGCGGCTCTCACGTCAGCGGCATATTTATAATGCCTTAGTGAAAGTCTCCCGACAGAAATGTTTTCTTTTTGACATTGTCGTTATATGCTTTGTATTCGCACTTTTACTATCTGTCGACTAAAGATGTTCCACTTCCAGTTCCAGTATCTCACTAACATCTAAAATACCATAGAGCCGCGTCACATGACATCAGTGCGTGATCAGGATCCACTGTAGACGGCTCGAAACGTTGCAAGTTTCAAATACAGCTCCAGTGCAAGTTTAATTCTTGCTATTAAAATATAAAATGCGGTTCGCGAGTGCATTGGTATTGTAGCGTCATTATTCCCCTTTGGGTGCGAAATATGGACTTTCAGTGCTGAACTTGGTTGAAGCAGGTAGTCGTTGGAAAGCCGTTGATATCGCAACATATTGTATTCCATGTGCAAATCAATTACCAAACAAGATGTCCGTAACCTCATCAAATAATGCATTGGCCGACGTGGAGGCCTCTCCAAAACAAGCATAGTCTCGCTTAACCGACTCTCGCCTGGCTGTATGACTTCGCCAGGAAGATAATCTGGCTCAGAGTCGCGTTTTGACTGCCCACTTGTTGACAGCCATGAGAGCTGATACCTAGTGAATATGCATGTGATTAAAAGGCACTAAACTACGAAAAGTATGTAATGTCGGTTTATTTCGTGTGTGACATGTTTCAAAATAAGTTTAATGTTGAATAGTTGTTATAACATAGTATTATGTGATGAAAGTGTATCCTTATTTAAATTGTTATTTAATAGTTGGCCTGAGAGCCAATCATCGTCTCTACTCGAATCTGGGGTAAAGCCCCCTACCGGTAACATTGGCAAGAGTTTAATAATCCAGGCCATAGTGAGGGGCCGATGCTGCCATCTCACGGCGCCTGGATAATCGAGTCTAAATCAAACAACGGTGAGCGGAAGAATCAAACGAGGCAGACAAAAGAAGAGCTGGTTAGACTACCACAATGCATGGATGCAGTGGCTAAGAAGAACATTTCCGTCCGGGTTTGTTTGCTACGAAACGTTTGTCTGCACACAGCACAGTGTTGTGAACATACTGTGTTTGAAATAATGTCTACAAAAAAAGAGAACGCTTAACAAATTTTTTTTTTTTTTTTATTTCAAAAGTAAGTAAATATAAGATAAAAGTAATAGTTCGGAGGTGTCAATATAAATACACAGTCATTTCCAAATATATACTTTAAAACGCTAACGTTTGAGCATTGCCAAGTAGCGGCGTATTAAAAAAAGGCAAAGGTAGTTATTTTGAGGTGTTTTTTTTACTTTGTGCAGGTGTCAGTCATTCTTCAGGTGAAGTTTTATTAAAATTATTATCTACTGCACACAATGCCTAATTGGCATTGTGTGCAGTAGTCCTAAAAAGGACGTAGTCTGTTCCTATGTTTTCATTTATTAAGGAATATTAATAATAATAATAAGACAATATTAACTGTGTTGAACGTATACTGCTCACCAAATTGTGTTTAGTAAGCTCGTAACAACGGTCGCAATTTGAAGGTGCGACTCCGGAGCATGTTCAAATAGTTATCGAAACATCCAGTTTCAAAACAAGCTTAATTGGCAATACGACTGTGTCGGGCTAGTTAACTGCAAAACCCTTCGATGTTCAACGATGTCCCACGTTCAACACAGCAGACTTCCTGTTACAAATTAGTACGCCCGCTAATTCCGGGTAGACAACTGACTGGCTCCCGTTAAGTTCAAAACACCGTACTGGTTGTTGTTGTGTTGTTTGGATGTACTTATTAAAAGCCATTATATGACAGTTTACTACAAGACACGTTAGAAGGAATGGATGTTTAATCAAAGCCCAACACGTGAACAACTGAACTCTAACCTCTAGTATAATGAGGTCATACTAAAGGGCGTAATACTACGACATCACCCTTTTTACAAAAGAAGAGATTATGACTTACTCAAAGTAACTTGTTATAAAGTCTCTGAAATAACTGTAAACTTGTAAAATAACAACATGCAATAGATTTAACTCTGATATAAGCTATACAGTATGCCTTGCTTACAGTCTTTGTATCTATTCATGCATAGCGCTGAGGCTGCTTAATATGACGACCAGAGCGGGTCACATATAGTCCAGTTGTATTATTTTGAACAATGTTCTCAGCCGAGCCGTCTGTAGTCTTCGTGGGAGTAGTTGAATCCACAACAGCTGGAGCGGGCTGGACTGTAGTCGGACTGGCAAACGATACTCTCCTGACTATCGGGTGAATCGAGTTGTCTCGGATTTGATTTCTGTTTCTTCGGATAGTGCTTGTGCTCGGTGTCGTGAGAATGTACGATCTTGGATTCGGTGTTTTGTCAAGGACCGTCGCAGGTCTCCACCGGCCGTCTTGATCTCGGAAGCGAACTGTTTGACCGTTGTGCAGAGGCGGGAGATCTCTTGCATGTTGATCGTGCTGAAACGTCATCTTGTCCTGTCGCTCTTGTAGCCTCGTTCTCATATCGTCATGATTTTGGCGTGTGTCAACGATTTTCGTCAGAAGAGTTGACTGTACTTTGCGACCATTGAGGAGCTCTGCTGGACTTGGAAGTTTGCTGTCAATTGGCGTTGTTCGCAGACACAGTAGCGCCAAGTCGAGATCCTGCCCACTTTGCCTCGCCTTCTTCATGACATGCTTCACGGTTTGGATTTGGCGTTCGATGAAGCCGTTTGAGCGTGGATACCTCGGCGAAGACGTTACGTGTTGGAATGCCATCTTCCTTGACAGGTCTGTGTAGCATGCACTGGCGAAATGCGGGCCATTGTCCGACACGACACGCAAAGAACGCCTGTCTCGCTGAAGATCTGCTTTGTGACAGAAACGACGGTTGAGCTTAGACATGGCTTCGGCATTTTGCGCACAATGGGAAATTTTGAATAGTAGTCCGTAATGATGAGCCAGTCTGCGTCGTTGAAGAAGAACGTGTCTGTACCAACCATTTCCCAAGGTCTACTCGGTACTTCGTGCGGCTGTAGCGTCTCGTGCTGCTGCGCTGGTTGGTGTTCTTGACAGATGTCACACGACTTGACTGTAGTCTCAATGTCACGATTGATGTTGATCCAATACACAGAGTCTTTTGCTCTGAGTCTCGTCTTCTCTGTGCCGAGGTGACCGTAGTGTAGTTTCTCCAGTATGAATGTCTGCATGCTCTCAGGAATGACGACTAGTGTTCCTTTCAATAGGATACCATCTTCCACGGAGAGCTCATCGCGGAACGACCAGTACGAACGAATGCTAGTTGGCAACTCCTTTATTGTTTCGGGCCATCCAGTCACGATCGTTTCGGAGAGTGCTTGGAGAATTGGATCAGCCTTCGTCTTGTTCCTCAGCTCTTGGATGCGTTCATCAGAGAATCGGACGAAGTCAACATGAACATCAAGGTCGATCGTTTCTGTGTTGTGCGTACTTGGAAGACGCGAGAGTGTGTCCGCAAGGACAATGTCCTTTCCTGGTTGGTATTCAACTTCCATGTCATACCCTTGCAGTTTGAGAAGCATTCTTTGTAGTCGCGGTGGAGAGTTGACAAGACCTTTCTGGATGATCGCAACGAGAGGCTTGTGCTCCGTGACGACCTTGAACTTGCGTCCGTATAGGTATGTGTGGAATCGTTGTGTGCCAAAAACAATGGCTAGCAACTCTCCCTCAATGCAGGCATATCGTTTCTCTGCGCTTGATAGACTCTTCGATGCGTATACCACCGGTTGGATTACACCAGACTCGTTCTCTTGAAGTAACGCCGCGCCAAGTCCAAGGAGACTAGCGTCTGTCTGAAGTATGGGCGTTTTGGACACGTTGAAGTATTGAAGACTTGACCTTGAGGTGACAAGATGTTTCAGACCATCGAAGCAACGTTGATGGTGCGGTTCCCACATGAACATGCTGTCTTCTTTCAGTAGATCTCGAAGCATAAAAGCCTTATCAGCCAAGTTCGATATGAATGGGCTCAAGAAGGTCATGAGTCCAAGAAACTGCTGAAGCTCTTTCTTGTCTCGAGGTGGATGTATGTCTTGCAGATCGCGGATCCTGTCCGGATCAGGTTTGATGCCATCGATGCCGTAGATGAGGTCAAAGAAACTGACACTGCTCTCCTTGATCAGGCACTTGCTGGAATTGAAGACAAGCCCGTTCCTCGAAGCAATGTTCATGAGTTGATGAAGATTTCTGTCATGTTCATCTTCTGTGGCACCGTAAACCACCACGTCGTCAACGATTCCCTCTGCTCCATCACACTGCTCGAGAATCATGTCCATCCTGGATTGAAAGATGTCTTGTGATGCAGACAAGCCGAATGGAAGTCGCTTGAAGGCATATCGACCGTAAGGAGATTGAAACGTAGTGAGGAGTTGAGAGTCCTTGTGAAGCTGGACACCCCAGTATCCGGCTTTGGCGTCAAGTTTGGAGAAATATCTTGCTCCTGTGAACTTGTGATTAAGTTCTTCCAACGTAGAAATGTTGTGGTGCGGTCTCTTCAGTGCTTGATTCAAGAACTTGGGGTCCAAACATATTCTTAGGCTCCCATCTTTCTTCTTTGCATATGCCAGGCTTGAGACCCACTCTATTGGCTCATTCTCGTGCACTTTGCGTATGACGTCATTTTCCACCATGGAGTCAAGACTGCTTTTGATAGCATCTTTTAGCGCAATTGGTGTCTTTCTTGGAGGATTCACGCGAGGAGGAACTGCGGGATCCACCACCAACTTCACTTCACCAGGAAAACAGCCGATTCTGTCAAACTGTTCTGGATACATTCTAGTGAGGTCATCAACGCTGTTTATAGAGGCTGTGCTCGTGACAGCTGATTGTCCCGTAGCAGGTCTATCTTCTGCGTCTTGATGGTGCAATGTAGAGTCACCAGCTTCAACTTTTCACACGACTGAAGACCAATCACTGCAGGGCAGGTTACATCAACGATGTAGAACCGAGTGTCACCCCATGCCGACTTGTTGTAGTTGCATGAAATGTTAACCACGCCATGGCATGTGATGGACGTGCCATTGTACGCCGTCAATCGTGCGCCTCTTGCTGCTGCGACGATGTTATCAACGGGGAACCCCTCAGCATTTAACTTGTCCGGATACATGCGTCGAAATGTTCGCAGTGGAAGTGTATTGCCTTGTGCGCCTGTGTCCACTTTCAGGCTCAAATTGTGGATGCCAGGACGATTGTTCAGTTTAATTTGCACCTGCGCATACGCTTCGTCGCGATTATATTGCCCGAGACACATTGCTGACACCTTCACATCATGAAAACTGAGTGCATCAAATGACTGTTCAAGTGTGTCAGTGTTCTGTGCATTGGAACGCATTTGATGAATTGACTTCTCGTTTGCATACGAATGTTGTCGTTGCCGATGCTCGTTCCTGTTCCTGGATTTCGAACGTCCGCGCTGATGTGGCGTGATGTTGTTGGCATGCTGTTTTGTCTTAGTCAGACAACATTTCGTCCAGTGGTTCATTCTGCCGCACGCTCTGCACTTGACTCCAAACGCGGATGAGTTTGCGGATGAGTTTGCACCACGTCTGAAGCTATGCACCGCAGTTGTCGCCATTGTTCCCATGTCACGAATCTGCTGGACGTGGGAGGCACTCGCTTCATACGCTCGTCCCAACCGAATTGCTTCGTCCAGTGTGTAGTTCTTGTTTTTTCCAAGCAATTCCTTCTGGTAATCAGGAATTGGCGTACCAGCTATGATCAGTTCAATGAGTCGCTCATTCAATTCGTTATCTTGAAACTCGCATTTCAGAGCTAGCAACTTGCATCTGTTTATGAAACAATCTAAGTTTTCTTCTGGCCTTTGACGGTAGTGCATAAGTCGTAACCGGCTGATGCGATAGTTCTCACACGGCTCAAGTTGTTCAACGAATTTGGCGAATATCTTGGTAGGATCTTTCCTGTCCTCTTCTGTGAGGCTCCAAGAGTTGTATCGGCGTAGTCCTTCATCGCCGACTTGTAGTAGAATGTGTACTACTTGTTCTCCTTCCTCAATTCGCTTTGCTTTGAAGTATAATTCAAGTCGTTGTTTAAATAACTTGATTTTCCACTGACCAATCCATTCTTGGTACGTGATCCATGTTCGCTGTTGTTGTTAGCCAATTCGCGCCTACTAGTAGCGTGTTAGCTGTGTGTCTTATCAATTGTGTAGCTTAAAACTACCAGCCAGGCTGCTTTAATGAGCCCCGGTCAGTTATAATTATGGCAATATGGGTTATATGCCTAGCTATAACAACAGACTGCAACAGTGTTCAATTGCTAGCCAGCCAGACCGCTTTTATGAGTCCCGGCAAAAATTACAGAAGGCTGAATGTCTCTGTTGTTTATACGTAGCTGTCCATTTACATGTGACGTGACCTTTGATCCCGACGCGGCTGTCGAGTGACGTCATTCATGTTGCGCGTGATTCTTTTGAACAAATTTCAGGCACGGCGAATAAAGACATATTTTTTACTCATCAGTTGATTCAAAGTTCACGATTTCAGTGTCAATACGTTACCGCCGCCCTTAGTTTGTTCTCGTCGCTGCCACCATATTGTTGTGTTGTTTGGATGTACTGATAATAGCCATTATATGACAGTTTACTACAAGACACGTTAGAAGGAATGGATGTTTAATCAAAGCCCAACACGTGAACAACTGAACTCTAACCTCTAGTATAACCTCTAGTATAATGAGGTCATACTAAAGCGCCGTAATACTACGACACTGGTGACATTTGCTACTCATAATTTGTTGTTCCACGGGTGGGTGTAAGCTACTTGGTTGCTACACAGATAGAATTCTCCACGTGCAAATTTTCGAAATGTCCGCCTTGCAACAAAACCATAAATCACATTCTGTCTCCGTATAAATAAATGGAATAACACACTGAAAAATAAGACAGCAACAGAATGCTGGAATATCTTAAAGAGTGAAATTAAGTGCATAGTCGATATATTTGTACCCTTCAAAACAAGGGAAACGGTCCAAAAAGACCGCAACGGTTTTTAATTTGCAAAACATTATACCGTTATTTAAAAAAGGTTCGAGAAACAAGTCAGAGAACTATAGACCAGTGAGTTTAACATCAGTGATTTGCAAATTATTAGAAAGACTAATTAAAGATCACATGGTGGATTTTCTTGTTAAACATAGCTTGATAAACCCATCTCAACATGCGTTTTTAAAGCGAGGTCATGCTTAACAAATATGTTATGTTTTTTGGAAGACATCACTAAGTGGGTAGATGAGGGATCACCAGTAGATATTGTCTACTTAGATTTTCAAAAAGCTTTCGACAAAGTACCACATCAAAGATATTACTGCTTAAACTAAAGGCCCATGGCATAGGAAATGGCCCAGCAAACATGGCAGTATTGGGCCAATGCTGGCATGGTACTGGCGAGTACCGTTTGTACCGTCAACGGTACAGCCGGTACTGAGCCGGTACATTGGACAGTCCATGGTGAAAGTGAATGTACTGGCCCGGCACTGGCCCAATACAGGCAAGTTTTCAACATTGTTCCACAAGGGGGGACTCGCACAGAAGCGAGGACTCGCAGAGAAGGGGGGATTCGCAGAGAAGCCTGAAACTGGAGGCATAGATAAAGGCAGCAAAAATAATTCAGCAAAGAACAGTCTGGAAAACTCTTCTGAAGCTGGGTATAAATGTGTTTGTTTAAATGCAAGGAGTATAGTAAACAAAAGAAATGAACTAAACATTATGGTAGATGATATTGACCCTCACATAATAGGTATAACCGAATCATGGGCAACCACCGATATATCAGATGCCGAATTGGGACTGACAGGATATGTAATGTTTAGGAAAGATAGAATAGGAAGAAGGGGAGGTGGTGTTATTTTATATATTAAAGAATCTATCCAGGCTTATGAAATAAAATTAGACAGAGAAGCAGATTGCGAAGAAGCTGTTTGGTGTAACATAGTTACAGGAAACTCAACGTTAACGGTTGGATTAGTTTATCGAAGTCCAAACATAAGCATAGAAGAGAATGAAAAAATACAAAACGCTATAAGGGAAGTGAGCAAACGGGACTGTGTTATTATGGGGGATTTTAACCATGGGCATATAAAATGGAAATCTCTACAGAGTATGGGTAGTGAGGACCACAAGTTTTTAGTTTTAGTACAAGATAGTTTCCTTTCTCAACATGTGCTAGAACCAACCAGGGGAGAGAATGTGTTAGACTTAGTTTTGTCCTCACAGAATGAATTAGTTGACAATGTTAAATTATGTGAGCCTCTGGGAAGTAGTGATCACAACCAGATACATTTTACCATCAAAGTAAAATCAGAAAGAAATAATAAAAAGCAGTTGAGGAGAAATTTCCACAAAGGAAGATATAAGGAAATGAGGAAATATTTAGCAAAGATAGACTGGAATAATACACTGAAGAATAAGACAGCAACAGAATGCTGGAATATCTTAAAGAATGAAATAGAGTGCATCGTAGATAAATTTGTTCCCTTCAAAAAACAAGGGAAACGGACCAGAAAGAAATACTTATCGAAAGAAGCCATTAGAAAAATTAAGTATAAACAAATGATGTGGAAGTCATATAGACGTACTGGCAATGACGAAGACTACAACATTTATAAAAAAGCACTAAACCAAGCTACAGCTGAAATTAGAAATTCAAAGAGAAGCTATGAACATAAATTAGCTTGTAATATAAAACATGACAGCAAGAGTTTTTATGCGTATGTTCGAAGCAAACAGAAAGTTCAGGATAAGGTCGGTCCTCTAGAAGATAGTGCTGGAAATATAATATCAGAAGGATTCTTAATGGCTGAAGACCTAAATGAGTATTTTAGTTCAGTGTTTACCAGAGAAGACACTAGTTCACTGCCAGTACCAGAGGCTAAGTTCAAGGGGCAGAATCAGACTATTTAAGACAGTTAATTGTAACCCCAGAAATGGTAGCTAAGAAAATTAGGGCTATGAAGGAAAATAAATCACCTGGAGTGGATGGTATTCCACCCAAACTACTAGTGGAAATTGTAGAACAAATTAGCATACCGCTTGCAACAGTTTTCAACTTGTCATTAGAAGAGGGAGTGGTTCCTTTAGAATGGAAAGAAGCAAACATTATACCGTTATTTAAAAAAGGTTCGAGAAACAAGTCAGAGAACTATAGACCAGTGAGTTTAACATCAGTGATTTGTAAATTATTAGAAAGACTAATTAAAGATCACATGGTGGATTTTCTTGTTAAACATAACTTGATAAACCCATCTCAACATGGGTTTCTAAAAGCGAGGTCATGCTTAACAAATATGTTATGTTTTTTGGAAGATATCACTAAGTGGGTAGATGATGGATCACCAGTAGATATCATCTACTTAGATTTTCAAAAAGCTTTCGACAAAGTGCCACATCAGAGATTACTGCTTAAACTAAAAGCCCATGGCATAGGAAATGGTATAATTAACTGGATAAAAAATGGCTGATTGACAGAAGACAACGGGTAGTTGTTGATGGGGAGGCTTCAAACTGGAAATCAGTTTTGAGTGGGGTTCCACAGGGATCAGTACTGGGACCTATATTATTCTTAATATATATAAACGATTTGGACGATGATATAGCTAGCAAGGTGTTGAAATTTGCAGATGATACAAAAGTGTTTAGAAGGATTGAAAGTGATGGTGATAGAGAGCATTTACAAGATGATCTTGACAGGTTGATCAAATGGTCTGAAAAGTGGCAAATGTTGTTCAATTTTGGGAAATGTAAATGCCTTCACACAGGACATGGGAACGAATATGTAGAATATACAATGGGGGGAACTGTACTAAGTACTACTGTAAAAGAAAAAGACTTAGGGCTGACAATTAGTGCTGACATGAAGGTTTCAGAGCAGTGTGGAATTGCAGCTTCAAAGGGAAATCAAATCCTTGGATTGATTAGGCGAAATATAGCATATAAAGAAAAAGAACTAATAATACCACTGTACAAAACAATAGTTAGGCCTCATTTAGAATATTGTATACAAGCGTGGAGGCCATACCGCAAGAAGGACATAGATATGCTAGAAAGAGTACAGAGGAGAGCGACTAAAATGATACCAAAACTGAGGGATCTTAGTTATGAAAAACGCCTAAAAGAATGTGGTTTAACAACACTAGAGACCAGGAGATTGAGAGGAGATCAGATAGAAGTGTTTAAAATATTGAATGGTTATGAAAATATTGATAGAAATATGTTTTTTTCAGTTAAGAAAGATAGAAAGACTAGAGGACATGAAGTTGCATTAGTAAAGGAGCAGTGTAGATTAGACGTGAGAAAGTTCTCATTTTCACAAAGGACGGTGAATGAATGGAACAGATTATCTGATGATTGTGTGGGTGCTAGTAGTGTGAATATGTTTAAAAATAAAATCGACACATACCTCAGAAGGGCTGGATATATGTAGATAAAAGGGTTGGACTCTCGATAAGCCAAAGGGCTTCCTTGTCCACCTGCCATCTAGAGTTAATTCTCTGGATGGCAATCTTGTTAAATCTTGTCTTGTTAAAAGATGGCGCACGTGTAGCTTTTTGTAGCACCACCTATGGAATGCAATTTTACCGCCAAATTTAGAGTGAATCCGCAGAGGATTACTGGATTAAGCTAGTTCGATGTGTTTGAATCTTTTTGATGTGCGATGTTGACTTGTCTGTGGAAGATTTGAAATTGAAATTTTGTCAGGTAAGTTGTACTGATTAGTAAAAGTGAATAGCATACATTATGATATGATACTTGTGAATACACAGAATTGTATAATTGTACCTAAATTAATGTTTTAATTGAGAAATAACATATAAACTGACATAGCTAGCCTGGGTGATAATTGAAGCAGTCTGCATAACTAGCAAACGATAGACCCTGCATCAAACTGGTCTGGCTACATTATTATTATTAATTATCAGCCTAATATATAACTAGCCTTTTAATTGAAATATTGTTTGGCATACATATTATTTAATTCAGTCATTCTTGAACAGAAGTGGTATTTCAATTATTTTTCTTTCAGGTTTACGCTTACACTTACTTACACTTACAGGTTAATGGGCTGATTTAGGCCATTGGCCTTTGTTGGTGCCCATATCCCTGGCTATTCCAGTGCTTGTCGAATCTAGCCTTAAACTGTGTGACGGTCTTGGCATCTACCACATGTTGTGGGAGACTGTTCCACTGATCCACGGCTCTAACTGAGAAGTAATTCTGTCTGGCCAGCAGTCTTGTTCTTTGCTTGAATAGCTTTCTCGTGTGTCCTCGTGTTGCTGTACTGTCCCTCTCCTGGAAGAATTGACGAGCTTCAACTTTGTCGATTCCGTTAAGTATTTTGTATGTTTCAATAAGGTCGCCTCTCTGACGTCGGTAATACAACGAATGTAGTTTCAGTTGTTGTAATCGTTGTTCATACGTGAGCTTTGCTATGCTGATAACCAGCTTGGTTGCTCTTCGTTGTACCTTTTCGAGGATGTCAATGTCCTTTGCCAGATATGGGCACCATGTTTGTACACAAAACTCGAGGTGTGGACGAACGTATGCCCGGTAGAGTGTCACAAATGATTTCTTGGTCATGTGCTTAAAAGTTCTCTTTACCATGCCAAGAGCTTGCATGGCTTTCTTTGCTGCTTTCTGGCATTGCACTGTTGGTTTTAGGTTGGTTGTCACCCACACTCCAACGTCCTTTTCCTCTTTTGTTGTCTCGAGGTTCACTCTGGCTCCAGTCTGGTGAGTCATAGTGTATGTATTGTGTGGTGGTTTCCCCACTTGCATTAACTTGCATTTCTCAGGGTTGAATTGTAGCAACCACTCTTTACTCCAGTCTTCCAGGGTGTCAATGTCAGTTTGCAGTTGGTCTTGATCTTCCTGGTTACGGATCGTTGTGTACAGCTTCGTGTCATCGGCAAACATCTTGATGCTGCAGTGAACCAGGTCTGGGATTTCATTCACGTAAAGAATAAAAAGAAGCGGTCCTATGACAGATCCCTGCGGAACTCCACTTGTGACGGGGGCCCACTCTGACTTAGTTCCGTTGAGTACCACCTGCTGAGTTCTGTTAGCCAGGAAAGTTTCCAGCCATCGAACCACTTTGCCTCGAATGCCGTAGGCTTCTAGCTTCTTTACCAGTCTGCAGTGAGGAACTGTGTCGAACGCTTTCTTGTAGTCCAGGTATATGACGTCCAGACCGTATCCCTCGTCCAGTGTTCGTGTCCATTCCTCAAAGGTCTCTAGTAGGTTGGTCAAACAAGACTTTCCTTCAAGAAACCCATGCTGGTTATCGTTGATGATGCTATGTTCCTTGAGAAACTTGATCATGGTTTCTCTGACGATTGCTTCCAGAGTCTTGCAGGGTATGGATGTTAGGCTGATTGGACGGTAGTTTCCGGCCTTCTCTTTAGACCCCTTCATGAAAATTGGTGTGACTAGAGCATGTTTCTAGTCTGTAGGGATTTGACCAGTGTTTAATGATTGGCGAAATATCCAGTACATCGGCTTGGCAAGGGTTTTGCTGCACTCTTTCATTACCCATGAGTGCAACCCGTCTGGGCCTGGCGCCTTGTTGGGATGTATACTTTGTAGTTTCTTGCGTACAGTCTCTTCTGTAAATATGATGTCGGCTACACACTCGTTTGTTCTTTGTTGAAATTCTGGGATGGTGGACGTATCCTCATTTACAAACACTGACTTGAAAAAGTCACCCAGTACGTTTGCTTTTTCCTGGTCATTTTCTGTTAATCTGCCGTCTTCTGTCTCCAGCAGGCTTACTGTCACCTTTACCTTCTGTTTCGATCTCAGGTAACCGTAGAATATATTTGGTTCCTTCTTGAAATTGTTGATTAGTTTCTCCTCGTAGTCCTTCTGTGCTCGTCTAATCTTGGTGTTTGTCTCGTTTCTCTGTTTGACATATGCAGTATAGTCTCTGTCCAGCCCCGAATTTTTGTAGCGTTTGTATAGGTCATACTTTCTCTTCACTGTTCTCAACATTTGTTTACTCCACCATGGAGGTTTGTTGGCCATCTTGCGTTTCGGTTTCCTGAGAGGGACATTTTCTCTCACTGCCTTTGAGATCTCCTTGAGTTTAGTCCAAATAGTGTTTACACTGTTTCCCTGAAACTTACTCTCCCAGTCAATCTTGCTCAGGGATTCATTGATTGCTTCGTAGTTGCCTTTGGGGTAGTTTCTCGAACCGCTTGGTCTGTTGTTGACTGGTGCTTCTGCGTAGCATGTGTAAGTCCACAGTAAGTATTCGTGGTCGCTACACCCCAGTGGTGGTAGATGAGTGACTTTGTCAACCATGTATTGTTCGTTTGAAAACACTAGATCAAGTGTAGAAGGTTGTTGGCCCGGTCTCAGTCTGGTCGGTTTGACAATGTGTTGAATCAGGTAGGCGTCTTGTGTTGCATCAAAAAACTTGGCTGCTGTGGAGTGTTCGCTCCCACTTACTGTGTGGTCTTCCCATTTAATCTCTGGAAAGTTGAAGTCTCCCATCAGCAGGATGTGTGAGTATCCATGCATTTCTTGCAAATGTTTTATTGCGTCTATTGGTCTGGTGTTGTTCTCGTCGGTTGTCTTCTGTGTCCTATACACAATTCCTGCTAACAGCTGGTCTTTGTTGTTTAGCTTAACTGACACCCACATTGAGTCTTCTATTTCCAGGTTGTTCATTTCTTGGCAGGGCATAGCTGGTAGGTCTTTGTGTATATACATTAGTACTCCTCCACCAATAGATTCCCTTCTATCACTTCTGAACATATTGTAGGCGCCCATGTTCATCTCACAGTCACCTATATCTGAACTGCACCATGTTTCTGTGATTCCTATGATTTTCGGTTCGTAACTCTGAGTTTGTGCTTGGAACTCGTGGAACTTGTTTTTTTATACGTTGTGCATTTGCTTGATAACACTTAAACATGGAACTTTGTGCTTGTGCTTGATTATTTACACTGTTCGTTGTCAGGTTTGGGTGTCTCACTGGCTTGGGGTTTTTTTTTGAGTGCGTACCCTCCTCTGCACTATTCTCCCGTTTTTTTTTTATCATATACCTGTTTTCTCCAGAATCAATGTTTTTCTCAGTTAGTTCTGCCCGAAGAGCCTTGTCTTTCTCTCTCTCCTTTGGGGTCATGTCAGGTGTGATGAACACTTTCCTGATATTGCTGGGGTTGTTTTCATTCCGGAGTTTAGTACAGTTTTTCATGATGGCTGCTTTTTCCTGGTCATTTCCTACCTGCACCATCAGCAGCCTTGGTCGCGGTCCTTTCTTGCCTAACCTTACTGCACGCTTGATGTCCACCGTCACCCCCAGGTACTCTTCGAAGATAGACTTCATGTGATCCATGTCTTGTTGTTTCCGTTCTTGTCCTTCATCCGATGTTGGTTCTGGTATGTTGTGAACTATCACATTGAGACGCCTTTTTGCTTTGTCGTTTTCTTCTCCCAGGTAGTTTCCCACTGCTGCCTCAATACTGCTTTGGGTTAACTCACTCAGTGGTTTGATTCTGTCCTCGACACTTGATGCAAGTTCAGAAAGCTTTTCATCTACTCTCGCCTCTAGCGCACAGCAGGTGACGTCCATCTTGGTTTCCACGTTTTCTTCAACCACTTCCAGCTTGTGTTCTACTACTTTCAGCCTCATCTCGAATTTGTTCTGCTTTTCCCGCACATCGTTAAAGAATCTCAAAGTCATGTTCACTTTAGGTTGGCATTTGGTACAGAAAAACATTATTTTGGGTGACGATTCGGATAACATATTATATTCAGTTGCGTTTAGCCCTGCGCATACCCTGTGCTCCCACCGGCTGCACCACTGACACTCGGCTCCGTTGTCCACCTGTGTAACAACTTTCCCGCAAGTTACACAATTGTCATCTGTGTCTGTGTCATGTTCATTGGTATTGATCGTGGTATTGGCACCCACAACTATATCATCATCTTGCCTTACCGGAGATTCTGCGTCTTCGTTGTTTCTTCCGGCTTTGCTTTCGGCTCTCCCGCGGTTGCGGCCATGTTTGTTATGATCCGGTGCCGTCGATTGGGACGATTTTTCGTGTTGCTTGCTCTTTACACTAGCACTGTTTTTTCTGGGGTTTTCCATCTAGCCTAATACGGGACAGGGCAGCCAACAAAAAGCCTGGCTAAAACAACTACCATACAACCTGCGATCCGCTTCTTCAATTTTTTTTCTCAGCTTCGAAAAACAGCGTGCCTCGTTACCACGGGGTTTATTGGATATATAAGTTGGCAGTCCAATTAAAGCATGTCGTATTGTACAAAACGTTGAAAAATTCTAGCAGGAGTCGAGAAACATATGCAAAATATTGCAAACAATGATGAGAATAATGAAATGACAGGCACTGCACAGCGTGACGTGGGATGTAGTCAGGGATCAGAAGTAGGACACAGCCACAGGATGGTAGATGTAGAAGGAGATAGTCATCATATTCATAATGATGTGGATGGGGGCCATCCTCAAGACAATGATCCAAACTCTTCACCATCTTCATCTGATGGTGAAAATGACGACGAACATTATCAAAATGGTCTCTATTCTTTGTTGGCTAGATGGGCAATAACAATTCCACCCTGATCTACCTAAAGACCCCAGAACACTATTGTCAACAACAAAAGTTTATGGCATTAAACCAATAGCTGGTGGTTTGTACTACCATTTTGGAATTACAGTGGCAATCAAGTCTGCACTTGCTCTTGATCCCAAGCTGAAAAACTGTGACACTATACAGCTGCAGTTAAATATTGATGGGCTTCCATTGTTCAAGAGCAGCAATGTACAATTTTGGCCAATATTTGGGCGATTGGCACAATCAAGCAACACAGAACCATTTGCAATAGGATTGTTCTCTGGGAAGTCAAAGCCTTGTCATCCGGATGAGTTTTTACAGGATTTTGTGGAAGAAATGGCTGATCTTCAAACAAACGGTTTGAATTTCAATGGTCAACTGTTCAACATAGCCATTTCCAATTTTGTGTGTGATGCTCCAGCAAGTGCTTACATCAAATCTGTCAAGTCCCATTCTGGTTATTCAGATTGCGATAAATGTACACAGACTGGAGAGTACAAGGGAAAGATGACTTTTCCAGAAACTAATGCCCCATTGCGCACAGACATTGCATTTGATGAAATGGTCGATGAGGATCACCATGTACGGCAATGTGCACTGAGACGGCTATCACCACCACTGGGCATGGTTTCACAGTTCACATTAGATTACATGCATTTAGTCTGCCTTGGTGTGATGAAGCGTCTCCTCTTACTGTGGATGAAGGGTCCTCTCCATTGTCGTTTAGGGGGTCAGGCAAAACAATTCATTTCAGAATGTCTTTTGTTTATGCATAATCACATTCCAAAGGACTTTGCTAGAAAGCCCAGGGCTCTTGCTGAAATTGACAGATGGAAGGCTACTGAATTTAGGCTTTTTTTCTGCTATGTACCGGCCCAATTGCTTTGAAAGACAAAATAGCTAAAGAATTGTATGATAACTTTCTGTTACTATCAGTTGCCATCCACCTGCTAGCAAATCCTGCTTCAGCATGTAGTGTGATTTTATGTGACTATGCTCATAATCTCTTAGTTCTTTTCAATCAACACTTTTCGCAGCTTTATGGACCAGACAAAGTGACATACAATGTTCATGGCTTAGTTCATTTAGCAAAAGATGTAAAAGTTCATGGTAATCTTGACCAGTTTTCTGCATTTCCATTTGAAAATTTTCTTGGACAGCTAAAAAAATGGTCAGAAAGCCAAACTTTGTGTTCCAGCAGGTGATTATGAGAATAGCGGAGAAGTCCAAATTACCTGCTGGTTTTTATGATCACCCAGGCTTATTTGTTCCCAGTTTGAAAAAAACCCACGCACGTGGCCCACTCCCAAGAGGAAATATGTATTTTCCATGTTCCCAATATGGGGAAGCACAATTAAAGGATTTTACTATTGCAGCTGAAGTACCTAACCATTATGTTAAAATTGGTTCAAAGGTTGCTCTTGTACAGAATATTCTCCAGTGTGACACAGGGATTTACGTTGTCTACAAACTGTTCCTCTCACACAAAGCCTTCTTCACTTATCCTTTAGATTCAGAAAAGCTGGATATTCATATTGTAGAAAATGTGAGAGAAGTACTCTATGTCATTAATGTTGAATTTATCGAGGGAAAATATATGTTACTACCATTTGGAAGAGTGCACGTTGCAATGCCTTTCATTCATACTGTTTGATTTCTCATAACTGTGATTTTTCTGAATTGCCTTACTAATTTATCCAATGTAAATTCATTTTAAAATATTTTTGTTGGTCTCCAGCATGTATGTTGTGGTGGTCTTTGATGAGCACAATGAAGTTGACGTTGTGTCATCAAACTGGCTTATTAACAAAACTAAGACGTACTGGCCTCCATTCAAATCATCACAAGTGATTCTTATCACTTTCACATTGATAATATAGCTATATAAATATAGAACTATTTGACTGCTTTATTCTATCATATTGACATTATTGTGATAAAATATACATGAAAAATATTTTAACCCAGTTTAGCCCAAAATGGAGGTTTAGTGTCGGGTGGGAGTCTTACATTCTTAAAAAGGTTAGGGATTATGTTTATATCCTAAACAAATACATCTGATTTCTGATCCTTGCCCATGACTATTCTTGTGATGTCTTCATATTATATTGTAGTGAGCTATGATGAGGGGCGACAAAAGGCACGTAAAGGTGAATTTACAGCTGATGTCCAAACAGAAGAAGAAGATCAAAGCAAAAGACCAAAGAGGTGTGTTAATAATTGTTGGATTAACACCAGCTGTAGCAAGTATAGACTATTAAGTTAGTTATATTAGACAAACGGAGTAGTTGGTACGCAGTCTGCAGAAATATTTAATAGTGGTTAGTTTGTCCGAAAATAGCTCAGATGAGCTAATGTTATGCAATTCCACATGTGAATAAAGCTTCTTGTATCTTGTAGTTAAAACTACCCATGACAGTTACATAATTGCACAGTCATCAACCAGGGTTGGGGTTTAACCAGGACTAAACTGGTTTTGCCCAGCCCAGTGGGTTAAACCAGGTTTTTAATAGTTTAACCCGGGTTAAGCCTAAGTTAAATTAGACTTTACTCTATCGGAGATCTCAGGATGATATTATCAGAGGGACATTCTCAATATTATATTAGTTGGTATATAGATTGATGATGGTTTAAAATTGTTGTATATCCACCTTATGCAAATTACTTATACTAGACACCAGTTCAGACCATAATCCTTTTATGTATTTAAACCAGCCCAGAAAGTCCAAAATAAAAGGCCTTTTTATCAGTGTGCCATTAATTACTAGCTGAGTCTTCTGAAGATGTGCAGTGATTCCAGTCAGACAATCTACCCTAGTACAGTGTGGTGTCAGCTTGCAGGTTATGGAACAGGAGGATATAGAGCCTTGCAGACTGGTAAGTGGTAATCTACCCTTTGTGTTCACTGCCAATAACTGGATTCATCATCAATCCTCCAAAGATACCTGAGCCACCACATATTCATGGTCAAGTTGATTAGCTCAACTCACAAACTAAGACAATACACAACACTGAATGACAGTGTCCAGAGTGAGGCCTAAGCAGTGTCTTCCAATTGCTGAATAGATCAATTAACCCTGCCCCCCAGTCCCAAGTGGGGTGACATTGTGCACAGGTGTTCATTAATCCTTAGTGAATGTACTTTGTGTGCTTTATTCTTTCATATTGTGACAAAATGTGGCTAAAAATAGCTTAACCCGGGTTTAACCCAGTTTAGCCCAAAATGGAGATTTAGCCCAACCCGGGTTAAACCAGGGTTTAACCCGGGGGCACGTTAACTTGCAAACATTATCATCAACATCTGTTTCAACAACAACATTATGCATTAACCCTAAACTCCTATAAATCTTTATGAAGCAACATCATATGTTTGCATAGAAAAAGGTGTCTTGATGTGATATGATAAAGTATTCAACAACAGATTTCTTGTTTGTCCTAGATACACACAGAAGCCAGCTCATCTGCAAGATGACAGTGAAGATGACGATGTTGATGATGAATGCAAATCATTAGTCAGGAAATCGGAAAAAGGTCGAAGTGGAAAGGCATGTCATGCTAGACTGCAACGGGCACCCACACCACCAACAGTTCCTGGTATTTATCTTCCTGAAATGATTACTTTCCTTTCTGTGTGAATGCCTGACCAATATATTATATAGTTTCTTGTAATATATTGGTCAATGGTCATACTTCGTAATGGAATAATGAGTAATCTTAGACACACATGTTGCAATGAATTCCATCATAGACCAGTTTAATAACATCCATTTATGACACATTTGTGTTATTCAGGTGCTAATCAACGTCTTTATAATTCGAATCACCTTGTAAATCACTGGTTTGCCCATGTGATTCTGGTACTATAATATAAAGTGCTGCTATGTGCTTGTTATTAATTGTCAAGTATTCCAGGCTGGCGTGTTGTTTGTTTGTATCTTTGTAAATACACACTTCATGTTTTCAGATTTGAAAGATGAGAGTATTCCAAAGTGGAGGACCACACCAAGTACTCCACCAAGTTGGAGGACACCTTCATCTGCGTTGGGATCAGCAGTGTTATCGCCATCAACAACCAGACAGTTTTCAGGTAATTATTCCAATCCTAACATATGGCCACAATACAAGATATGAACATCTATATCCTTTATCTTTACCTGCTTTACAGCTTTAGCCCTGACACAAATATGTAGGTGTATAAAGAGTGCAAAAGCCTTGTTTTTGCAAGTTTAAAAACGAAATAAGATTAGATTTATTGCCATGTGTTATCATTGCAGTCAATACAATAAAACATTGGAAAGTGTTACGATGTTGGGTCGGACAAGTACGTATTCATGACAATACTCTCATGCAGAAAAAATGCATTAAAATATACTAGTAATAAAACGAAAAAATATATATTTTCATGCACAGTAAATGCTATCTTAAAATAAACTCTTGACTATATTAGCACGTAGCCATCTCTATACATGTTTTCTATTATGTGTACTAGTCAAGGTGCATAGTATTTTTTAAATACTCTACATGTTGTATTTATTTTTGGCAGCTTTTGAGAGGGAGATGCTGTCAGGTATGACAGCCATCCAACTGACACTGGGTGGCGTGGTGCAAGAGCTGGCCACTCTGCGGAAGCAGATAAAAACACTGCATAGTGGAGACGTTAAAGAGCTGCCAGAGGACATAGATTTCCCACTGCCAAGTGTAAACAAAGTTGAGGAGCTGGAGGTCAGGCTGCTCGACAAGAACGTCAAAAACCTGGTGGTGAGTATTTGTATGATCATGTTTGTAGTTTAGTCTTATTTTTGCATCGTTACATCATTCTTTCTAAGGGAAAATAATGAAAACTTCTAATTGATCTCTTAATATCTTCATCTCAAGTGTTTTAAATGTCGTAATAAAACCTGTAATATAGTTGTATTCATTTTATAGTTTCCTTGTATGTTCTATGTGTAGGCATTACAAATTTTACATTTCCCAAAAGTGAATAACATCCACCATTTTCAGGCCATTTCTAGATCCTCTCGAACATTTTCCCCCATCATCTTTAACCTTTCTAAACACATTTGTGTTGTCCACAAATTTAAGTGTTTTGCTTGTTAGTGTTATTCCATAAATATTGTGTGGAGTGTGTTATTTTTATATGATGTGCAGTGGGGGGACTGCTATTATCACTGTACTCATATACAATTAAATTAGAAAAAATAAATATGGATGGTGCTTCCAGCCCCCCCCCCCATACATTTATTTATGGAATAGCTCTTATGTCATCATCTAAGTCATTGATATATGTAATATTATTAAGAATAGTATAGGTATTTGATCCTCCACTCAAAACTGATTTCCGATTCGAAACTTCCCCTCTGCTACCCAGTACTAACATGTTTCTATCCAGTTGATTATGCAGTCCCTATATATATACCATGGGCTTTCATTAACATTTTGGTGTGTGCTGTATGTTTGCAGACCCATGACTTGGCCTCTATTGGCGGCAGCAACTTCAAAGAAAATGTGCGGCTTGTGATGTGGCATGTGCTACACCATGCGGTTGCCATTCAGTACAACTGGGCAGGCAAAAGTGGCATGTGAAGTGAAACTAAAAAGGCATTTGGCAGTCAACTGTTGAGCAGTGTCATTACACATGTGTACCAGTATAGCTACTTCATCCTTTTATATCTACTTGCTTACAGTACAAACTAAGGATTAATAATGATTATGGATTAGTTAATATGAGAGACGTCTTTTCAAATAAAAATATTTTATGGACCCTAAATCCTCAGGGACTTGAACTCAAAGAGTGAGGACCACTGAGGATTTACCATAATTTCTTTGGCATATTATATACAGAAAATTATGGTAGGATGGGATTGCAATGTAGAAAAAATGTGTTAAGTTATTTACTATTTGCAGAAGGTATCTAGTTTCAGATGGTTTTAAAGTGATGGGGAGTCTATTCCTGAGTTTGTGCAAAACTACATTTAAAGCCCGCCCAGGTTGAGCTTAATTTTGGGAACAAAAAGATGTTACGAGATCAAACTGGAAAATAAATGATTGTTTAGGAAGTGCACTGATGTTTTAGATAAAACTATATATGTATATGTGTGTGTGTTTCAGGGGCCATTATGAGGAATCCTTTCATTCAAGGGATCACCGAGTCGACTGTACAGAAAGAGATGATGCTGTGGCTGAGGAACGCAGGAGACAGGCATGGCGGGAGGAAGCATCATGCACAGGACAGGCATGATCATGCCAATGATTTATAATTATTTTTATATGAATAAAACTGTTCATGTTTTGTTTCATATCCTGGCATTTGTTGCTATCTCATACAGATATACTACTATACATATCAATGTTAGGCCACAAATATTCCTATATTTGACCAGTCCAGTATACCAGTATACAGTAGTGTACTGGGCCATTAGTGTTCCAATATTATGCCAGCATATGATGCTAGTAATGGCACATTAACGTGCCAATGTACTATGCCAGTACCGGGTCAATGCTGGACCATTACTGCTTCAGCATTGGGTCAGTTCAGCAAGCCAGTACCGGCACAGTACTGGGCCAGTACTGGACCAATGCACTGTAGCAGTACTGGGCCAATGCTGGACCATTATTGGGCCAGTACAACATGCCAGTATTGGCCCAGTTAACAGCCTCTGTGCAGAGCATGTATTGGGCCAGTGCTGGATTAGGTTATCGGGCCAGTACCACATCAACCGGCGGTAGGTATTGGCCCAGTACTGTTATGTTAGCTGGGGGTATAATAAACTGGATAGAAAAATGGCTGATTGACAGAAGACAACGTGTAGTAGTTGATGGGGAGGCTTCAAACTGGAAATCGGTATTGAGTGGGGTACCACAGGGATCAGTACTAGGACCTATATTATTCTTAATATATATCAACGATTTGGATGATGGAATAACAAGCAAGGTGTTGAAATTTACGGATGATACAAAGTGTTTAGAAGGATTAAAAGTGATGGAGATAGACAACATTTACAAGATGATCTTGACAAGTTGATCAAGTGGTCTAAAAAGTGGCAAATGCTGTTCAATTTTTGGAAATGTAAATGCCTCCACACAGGACATGGGAACGAAGAGGTAGAATATACAAACTAAGTACTACTGTAAAAGAAAAGGACTTAGGGTTAACCATTAGTGCTGCTATGAAGGTTTCAGAGCAGTGCGGAATTGCAGCTTCAAAGGGAAATGAAATCCTTGCATTAATTAGGCGAAACAACATATAAGGAAAAAGAGCTAATAATACTGTTGTACAAAACAATAGTTAGGCCTCATTTAGAATATTGTATTCAAGTGTGGAGGCCATATCGCAGGAAGGACATATATATATGCTAGACAGAGTACAGAGAAGAGGAACTAAAATGATACCAAAACTGAGGGATCTTAGTTACGAAATACGCCTAAAAAATGCGGCTTAACAACATTAGAGACCAGGAGATTGAGAGGAGATCAGATAGAAGTGTTTAAAATAATGAATGGTTATGAAAATATTGATAGAAATATTTTCTTCTCAGTTAAGAAAGATAGAAGGACTAGAGGACATGAAGTTACATTAGCAAAGGAGAAGTGTAGATTAGATATAAGAAAGTTCTCATTTTCACAAAGGACTGTAAATGAATGGAACAGATTATCTGCTGATAGTGTGGGTGCTAGTAACGTGAATATGTTTAAACATAAAATCGACACATACCTCAGAAGGGTGGGATACACATAGATAAAAGGGTCGGACTCTCGATAAGCCAAAGGGCTTCCTTGTCCACCTGCCACCTAGAGTTAATTCTCTGGGTGGCAATCTTGTTAAATCTTGTAATCTATGGCAGCGTTCGTGTGAGTTCATTGTGGTCGGATTTCATATAGACCCGGGTAATAACCAGTTGACTTGAGTACGGTTTCAGTAGAGTACGTATCAAAGCTGACGTCGTTTGCTTCAGATTTGGTGAGATTGAGCACTAAAACCATTGTTAATTTACCAATTATTTCAATGGTGTAATGATGTTTTGGGAAGCCACCCTTCGCATTTGGGTGCAGTGAAATAATGGTGTTAATCTGTTTCGTGGTTGCAACGCCGACCAGCTAATGCTGCGGCCATATCTGAGCCCTTGGCTTTGGTCTGCATTGACATTGTCATTGAGTCTTAACCGATTGACTCATCGAGTGATTGGCGAACATCTGGTCTAGTCTAGCAACGTTTTCAGTTTGCGATATGCAGGTTGCGCTGCGCATTCTACCTTACTGATCCACAGATGGATCACAGTTGACGTAGCAAACTTGCATGTTTCGCCTGAAAGTCTAGGTCCAAGGTACACTACATCACAACATCAACTTGGCATAGACATAGTCATAGACTATATAGTAATGATTTGACTGAGTATATTACCTAGTCCTAGGATATCCCTATAGTCCATAATATAGTTATTAATTTAGGCACTTCACCAACAAATTAAATATCATGCTATAACATTGTGGATGGATTTAAATTAAAGGTAATAGCTTAACTTAAGGATCACATAACTGTTGATTTTTATTAAGATATTTTTAATAGATAAAACAAATTGCAATTTTAAGACGGCAAAACAGCATAATTTTTGTGTATCTATTACAAGGGCAAAATAGACTAATTTTTGTGGATAAATATTTGCTTTAGAATGTCCACTTTTTTATTTATGTAGATATTTAAATACTGTTTTCAGGGTTTTCAAACACGTTGACTAGAGTAATAAATTTACAATATTTAATATTTTTAGTACTAATTATAAACAAATTAATGTAATTAATTAATTAATTTTAGTTATGTAACATGCAAACTCAACAGACTGACTGACACATTTCAATAAAAGACCATAATATCCACAGGGGTTTATGGGATGCAAGATCCTGCATCCTATACGCATTAGAAACAATACCCGGACGCGTGCAAAATAATCGTTGCGTCCCACAGGTAAACCCCTGTAGGTGTGTAACCACATTACTTATGGTAATAAATATATATTAACTATTCATTTAATAATAATAATAACTTAATTAATAATACAATATTGGCTAATTAGCACGCTACCTTGACAGACTGACACATTTAAGTAAAAGGCCATAATGTCCATGATTATGAAGATATTTGTATAATTTGTGCATAAATAAATGTTAAATAAATGTTAAATATATGTAACCATTCATTTCATAATAATATAATTAATAAGTCAATATTAGCTAATTATTGTGGTACCGCAACAATCATATCAAGAAAAGGCCATAATGTCCAATTAATTAAAATTATTGCATTATGAAATTTATATCATTTCTAAGTCTAAATAAAAGCATAACCATAAATAATTGCATAAGCCATGCCAGGCCTAAGGGTAAGCAGTAACCAGCTCTGGCCTAAGACTAAGTCTGACTACCATATCCTAGTCTAAGCCTACGTATAACAGAACTGCCATGGCTTGACCCGTATACTATGATCATATCTAGAAGTCAGAACATATAATGTTGTTTCTGTAGTGATTTAAATTCAGAGAAAAATCATGATCTGCATCTGGCTCAGGTCGCTGTCGGTCTGACTGACACAGATCGGTCAAAATCAGACAAATGTTGCATGACGCTAAAACCATGTTTTTATTTTGTGGGGTACATAAAAATGTTCAACACAGAATAATTCATTATCTATACAGGGATTCCCTTGGAGCACGGCAATGATGCGTTGTACCCTGCAATGCAGCATACTTTTTGTCACACATGCCTAATAGACACATACAAACCATGTCTGAGAAATCTTAGAAAATTGAGGGGCACTTGTGTAGAATACGGACCCACCTCAATTTTGCCATTATTAACTATGGTTTTGTCTAAATTTGACACATTGATGCGATAATTAATTATCCCAGGCATATTTACGCTATAAAAATATGGCATCTAAGGCTTAGCGCATTTTGAGGCCCAGTAAGCTCCAGATTGCACCCAAACACAGACAAAGGCCGTGCGGACAACAAACAGAACAATGGCCTGAATGGAGTTATTTAAATCACATCTTACAATGATGACTGGACACTGAGAACAGTCTAATCAATACCCTTGTGCCTTGCCTACCCCTTGCCTGTCGCTGACATTGTTTATAAGCTTTAGTTGAGCACCGTGAACAGCGTTTGTTGCCGCCAACACCATATTATCGCCCATCGTCATGCACATTTTTTAATTCATGTATATTTGCTAAATATTACGTGCCTCCGCACCAAGGCTCACAAATAATACATTCATTACAAATGCCCCCATCACCTAGGGTCATACACTTTCGAAAAAAGACAATGCCATGTTCTGGTTTTACATGTAATAGTCTTACTGTATAGTATAATTTCATTGGGCTAATTTAATTGGGTGATTTTCCCACAACTTGTAATCTAATTTCTTCTCAAAAGATTGCTCCGATGCAATCTCAACCACAGCCATTCCATACATCTGTTCAATTTAATCCATATATCAATGAGTTTTTTAGTGTTTAATCAACAAGGTTCTTTGAATATTTTTGGTTGACTCTCATGTATGTGAATCGTTGTCACTCAATGTCACAAACTGCTACATCGTATTTCTCAGTTATAATCTCCCTATCCTTGGAGCAGTAGACTGTAGTAGCATGACCAGTCCACAAAATATGGAGCACACCTACCCAGAATGTATCTAGTTTTGTAATGTTACAGATTTTGAAAAAAACCTGAACATTTCAGAGCACATTGATATTGATTGTTATACATTTTGTACCCAGAAATATGTCGCGTAGGCTGATTAAAATCTTAATCAACTGATTTGGGATCCAATTTCGAAAGCCTCGAAAGAGCACATAGTTCTATATCTGATGTGCCCAAATGGCACATGCATGTCTTTTTCCAGAACTGTCCCTGCCTATAGATCTGTCTAAAGACAATATTTTTCGTTGCAGGTACTACCAATCATGTAAAACACAGTTATGCCGTCAAATCGATTAAATTTAGCTTAATTTTGGTCAAATTTCAATCAGAAAAAGATGTAAAGAAATGACAATTTACTCTCCGCAAGAATCCCACAGTGAATGAGCAAAAGCGACCGAAAAAAGAGCGCTAAAACACGAGTTAAAACAAAACACTACCCACATGCCGGCAAACGAGACAGCGCTGCACGGTGATCATGAGTGGCGCCACGCGAAACGACCCAGTTTGCAGAATTCATTGAAATGCCTACTATGATTTATTTTATTTGTCACAACACTTCACCAGTTTTATAGACGTCTGGCTTTAGCCAGGTACAGGGTGCATTTGTACTTTATAGCTGTATTAGGCGTGCAGGCCCTGTATAGGACCTGGGGAGAGATCATTGTTTCACTTCATCCTTCAGGGTAAACAAATATAATACAAATTGTTTTTGAGATGGTACACCCTTTCTAGGATTTATACACACTGAAAAAGTATTTCTGGACAGGAAAGGGGCACATAATTTGCAGACTACAGGGTATAACCTATAATGTAGGCCTAAAGTACAGTTCACAGGGTGCACACTGTTTTAGGCATTTAGCTGATTTAGCATCCAGTCCTATTAAATATGTACTAGTGCGAGTAACATAATTTATTTAAACGTGCATAATCATACTGATATCATTTAACTGTTATAATGTACGTGGCTTTATTTCAGAAAGAAGGCAAATACATTTTAATTAAGTGTTCAACTTAATGTGTCATCAGTTAAAAATGTGATTATGTTTGCAGACTGTTGACATTGGAGACAACATGAGGCCCAAGTCTTGCGACACGTTTGTGGCACTGCCTCCAGCAACTGCTGGTGGTTGTACCATCTTTGGAAAGAACTCTGACCGGCCATCCAGTGAAGTCCAAGAGGTCATCTACGTACCTGCTGCTGACCACCCAAAAGGGGCGACAGTACAGGTAAGACCCCATCATGAGATATCTTTCTTGTCAGTGAAACTTGCCTTGATCTTGTATACATGTGTGCTTTTCTGGTCATTTGATGATGCTTCTTCTTCCTGGATGTGTACAGGGTTCCTGATGAACATAAGTTCAGAAAACAGAAACTAAAAGTTTAAGAACTATATTGAGCCTATGAATCTGTGAATTACTGCACAAGGGCTGAGCCAATGTATCATCCCAGGCTTGATCGGAAGGATTCCAATGAAGGAGAATTGGTTAGCCTGGGTGGAAGACTATTCCACTGGCACAATGTTCTTGTGAAGAAACTGCTAAACTGGACTGGGTGGGGGATGCATTCCTGGAACAGTGCCTGGGCACCTGCCACCTTGTTCTGCTGCCCCTTTGGTTTAGAACAGGGTCTTGCTGATGTCCACTATGCTGTTGTTGATTTTGTGAAGCATAGACAGTGAGTCGTTTTTGTGCAGCCGTCTTCTGTCTGTGAGAGGCTGTTACTGCAATGTGTTCAGCGTGCTCATGACACAGCCCTGGTATGATCACTGTGAGAGGCTGTTACTGCAATGTGTTCAGCGTGCTCATGACACAGCCCTGGTATGATCACTGTGAGAGGCTGTTACTGCAATGTGTTCAGCGTGCTCATGACACAGCCCTGGTATGATCACTGTGAGAGGCTGTTACTGCAATGTGTTCAGTGTGCTCATGACACAGCCCTGGTATGATCACTGTGAGAGGCTGTTACTGCAATGTGTTCAGCGTGCTCATGACACAGCCCTGGTATGATCACTGTGAGAGGCTGTTACTGCAATGTGTTCAGCGTGCTCATGACACAGCCCTGGTATGATCACTGTATATATATATATATATTATTATAATTGTTGAAATTGTATCGGGTTGCCCTGTGTTGCACTTTCCCCAGTACCATGCTGTCTTTTTGACTGGTCAGATCCCACACTGTGGAAGTCTAAGCGATGACTGGTTTGACCGTTTACCATACCACAAATTGCTGAAATCAGGCCGTAGAAAACATCATTGTAATCATTTCATTTTCACAGGACTTCCCATTCCATAATACCATCACCGTTCCATCACAGTCTTAAACTGACGGAGAAGCTCAATACAAATATGCTGACTGCTTACCCACGTTTCTAGAGCGCATATATACAAACTACACACAAGCAAACAAACGTGCACGCATACGTGCACACATACACACAAACAAACAAATAAAACACATACATCATGTGTACATGACATCATCCAGTGAGAAGCTGTGTTACATACCTGTACGATGATGCATGGGAATGGACATGCAAAGCAATCATAATTTAAGCTTTTAAAAATAGTAATAAAATTATAAGTTAACTCATGAATCTTCTCAGGCTCATTCACTGTCAGGCTGGCAGGGAAGACTGCCAGAGAGGAATGTGAAGATGGAGGGAATGAAGGACATTTACCCATTCATCAGTCTAATTGACTAGGAAACAAATGAGTTTCAAGTGCAATTAAGTTTGCACTGAGGGAGTTGTAAGCAGTGGCCAGAAGGAAGCAATTTGTAGCATGGGAACAGGGAATGTTCAGGATCTGAAGAGACCTTTCCTCCCTTCCTCTCTGCCCTCTGCCTCTACAGATATTATAGACTGGTCTGCTGTTCTCCCACCACTTTGCCACTAACACTGACAGTTCGTGCCAAAGTGTTGTGATACACAACACTCAGGCCATCAATACACTCAAGGAACCCAAATGTAACAGAGCTTCCAATGTAAAATCTGTAGAAGGTCTGAAGGACATGTGCTGACATTGAATGACCTGAGCTTGCTGAAAAAATACAGCTTCTGTTGGCACTTTCTATTAATCATGGCTGTATTTGAACCAAATGTGAGCTTGGCATTAATGATGGTGCCGATTTATTTGTACTTCTCTACCCTCCTCGCACACTCTGTTGATGACTAGACTCTTGGGAGAAGTGGGATTCTTCCTTAAACCTGTATGTCTTACAGACATTCAGGTGAAGAAAATTATCAGCACACCACACTGAGAAATCAGTTGCAACACTCTCACAGAGCTTTCTTTGTTGCCCTTGTCTATGGCAGAATCAGTGTGTTTGTTTCAGGACAGGTAATCAATGATGGTCACTCTGATGTGCTTGTTGGATGATGTTGTTTCGAGTGGCTGTCCATGGAGGCTGTACGATGTTGGAAGCACAGTTTTCTTCTGGTTTGATGCAATGCAAATGGCACTGCATTTGCTGGGGTTGAAGTCTGTCTGTCATGGTGTTTCCCAGTGTTTAGGAGATGAGAGATCTTGCTGGAGTTGCTGGCTGTCATTCCGTGATGTAATCCTTTTAAAAAGAAGACAGTCTTGGTCGTGCTGCACTTGATGCAGTCTGGAAGATCGTTGATGAAGGTGAACAAAAAAGGGGCCAAGGGCAGTACCCTGCGGGACACCTGAGATCACTACAACTGGAGATGAGTGAGAGGTTGTCTTCCAAGACGACCTGCTGCTGGCGATGATTACGGAATGCAGAGATCCACTTCTGGATGTTTTTTCGCACACCTTAGTAATCCAGTTTTGTGAGCAGGCTAGCGTGGGAAACTCTGTGAAACGCATTTGAAAAGTCCAGCAGGATAACGTCAACTGTCAACTAACGATGCTAAGGTCTCCCATCATGAGGTTTAATGTCATTCATGCTCTCTTGTGCTGTTCTATATTCAATTCCTTTTAAGCTTTTGTAGCATAATTGATGTGATTTACATTCATAGACGTGGCATAGACGTGTACCATCTGGATGCAACAGTATTGGCGTATGGTTGATTTCTTGAGAACCACTTCATTAATTTGGAACTCACATTTTTAACACAAGTCATGTCACTGACATCGCACCACCCATTAGATATATATATATATACATATATATATATATATAGCTTAGCTGGCCAGGCTGAAGATCCAGATACTCTAGGGAATTCTCCCATCCAATAAAATAACCATGGGCAAGCACCAGCTCATCCCTCAGCTGACCTCTCCAGTTGTTGTAGTCACACATTCCATTTCTCTGATCCTCGGCATCACTGATCGGGACCGGATGACTAGCATCCGGCTGCCCACGACCAGGATCCGGGCTCGGTATATTATTGCACTCACTCTGAGTGTTCGCTATGCTGACATCATACCCATTAAGCTCATGTTCTATTACTCTTGACCACGGTATATCAGCTTCGCAAATAACCTTATCGCATTCGTTTAGTGACTAACTTTCACCATGATTGCCAGCATTAATGTCACCATCTAGGCTAGCACTGGCACTAAAGGTTCCAATTTTCTTTAGCCAAATGAGATTTTGTTTAGTCATTTTTTAAGCAGAAACTAGGGTGAGAAATTGTAAACAATCAGATCCTATAAAACAATACATCGACATAATATGTATTTATATTTTGCACATATATATATATAGTCACAACAACACCAATATATAGAACAGTGTTTAATTATCAATATAAAACAAGATATAAAGAACATAAAACAAGATAATTGACCACACGGTGTGGTAAAAAAACCATCACCACAGTGTCCTCCACTACACTCCAGCACTCAAGAGCTGAAGCTCGACCAAGGCTGCGTTCTTCACTGTCGGGAGGCAGTTCTTTGCTTGGGTCAGGACGGTCCTGAGCGATAATGGCCGACTTTGCGTGGTCATTTGCTGTGACCGTGGCAGTCACGAAGTCCAGCTGGCGCTTCGGAAGCAACATAGATATTCGGTGGTCAGCAGACAACTCGTGCTTCCCCAAGTCATCCATCTTCGGCTTCTTGGTGCAATCTTTCCCAGAAACAAAAACGTTCTTCGCTTTTGCGTGAACACAGATCTTGCAACGAAAGACGTTGTCACTAGTATCGTGAGTCAGCCACGGAAAACGGACAAACCAGTCCGACTTGATCAGACGTGCCGGCAGCTTCATCGTTTTCTGCTTCTTCTTTTCACGGTCAACGTCAGCTGATGTACGTTTTCTAATCATCTTGAAACGTATAACTAAGTGAACCGTTGTGAGGAATTTTACACGCGCGCGGTATTTATACGGATGATTACATACGATACGATTGGCTGTCGCCGAGAACAATCATTGGCTTATCACAGGACAATTATAGATTAGGGGGCGCTGAAACAATTCCACGGGTGGCGGGCACCTGTGATTCACGGGTGCACTGCTGCTAACGCCACGGTGCGCTGTTAATACGGCCACGAAAGCGTTTCGCCAAATTGGCGAAGAGATTTTTATTTCTTTCGCCAAATGGGAAACAGTTTCGCCTATGGCGCAAGTGGCGATCGGCAGTGCTAGCCTAGACCATAATTATCATGGACACAATCGTGTATCGCTGCAATTGCACCGTCGTATATATATATATATATTTAGAATTTCATCATATTTTTACTCTAGACAACAGGACTAGTAAAGACAAAAGTTTAATAGGCCACCTACGGGTTTACTAGTCCTGAAAATAATCAAAGCTAGACAAATTGATACCATCAGCCATTATATATTCAACAAATAACTGACACCATGGGAAACGGAAATCATGGCAGCCATACCTGGGTATGTCACACAGTTCACTCAAGTGTTTTACGTACACATCAAAAACACTCAGTGGAAATTGTCGGTCCCCGTGATGAAAGCGTTTTTTTGCGAATACCAGTTGTCTGATGTGTTCGGCACAATGCACTGGTGATCATCGTACGGCAGCCATGCATACTCTCTCTCCCAACTTTTCAAACAGCTATGCTTGATCACTTGCGCTTTGACTCGTCGCACTTTTCTAACTTTCGTTTCACTGCTGGCTTTGCAACGCCAGTCAAATAATAATGGACGCTATGTCACAGAATAACAATGACCAAATCAAATAGTAACACCAAACTACTATAAAATGAAAATGTAATAGCGATAAGTACCTATGAATGCGTGCTCTCTCTCCAAATGATCAACGCTGTACACACCACAACCAATCAACAGCATTGTTTAACTGGCAACGCCAACACAATAACAGGTCGTTTCATTGCATGAAAGTTATGTTTTGAGTTTGATTCTATGGGTGGTGGTGCCACGCAATCTGAGTGATTTGTGTAGAGTTGGTTCCTGACATTATTACCTTGGGATAGTCCGCGAAAGTCTACTAGTGTACAAACTAGTGGGTAGTTCTGTCCCTCACAATGTGTGTTTTGGGCTGAAGTTTACCATTCGTCCTCAGTCCCCACGTTTTTGATGATGGCGATCAGGGTTATGGTGATTCAAATTGGCAACCTGTTTTCTTGAAAATCATGCCATTTCGTCTTGCTTGTGATTGTTGTGACATGATATATAACCACTAGGTGCAGTGGGTGAACCTCCACTTCAATGTATTTGGCACCAATGGAAGGAGGCTAATTTTCATCATAGGTATGTATGTTGGTCAATTTAGTCAAGAATGTGTGTTTTGGGCTGAAGTTTACCATTCATCCACAATCCCCACCTTTTTCAGTGATGGCGATTGTGGCTACAGTGATATAAATTGTAGTAACCTGTTTTCTTGAAAATCATGCCATTTCCTTTTGTTTGCGATTGTAATGCCATAAATCCGATGTGCAAACCTCCGCTTCATATAGTTGGTGCCTGGATAGTGGTGGCGCTGACGTGTTACCAACTAGTTAGTCATCACTTTGAAGTTTGAGCACACCAGCTGAGAATTGGCAAAGATACAGTGCAACTGCCATCAAATTGGACAAACAGGATCAGCTGTTTTTGTGAGGCCACAAGTCTTAAGAAATCTTTTCTTCCTGTCATAGATGACAGTTTGTACTCATTGTCATGACCAGACCTGGGGCAGATACATTTGAAAAGTATCTAGATAAGATACAGATACATTTTAATTTGGCCAGATACATATACAGATACATTATTTCTAAATGTATCTAGATACAGATACAGATACATTTGTATGGTTAATTTATTTATTTATGACAGCTTTATTTGACTAATATTACAGATACATTTGTATGGTTAATTTATTTATTTATGACAGCTTTATTTGACTAATATTACACTTGCATACATACAAATAGCATACAATTACTAAAAGTTCATACAGATGAACATAAGTGTCTCGAATGTTGAGTCCTTCAGAGAGCACCTATCTGGGCGGAAGAGCTTACCAGCCACACTAAACAAACGCTCCACTGGAGCTGACGAAGCGGGTATGGTGAGGTATCGTCTGGGTAATTTACAGAGTGAGGAGAAGTTACATTCCTGCTGCTGCCGGAAGGAAAGAATGTCACTGTCATCTGAAACACAGGGTTGACTGAGATAATCACCCATCTCACTGTCCACAGTTTGAGATCTCGCTGGCGTAGTGCGATTTCCCATGAAGGAAAACAACTTGGAGCGCTTCCTGGGTGGTTCAGTGTCCTGTAGTGGCTGATCTGCAGGTAGACGGGCAATACGAGCGGCCTCAGCCAGGATAATGTCCTTCACAGCACTAGCCTCATCTGCTGATACACACCACTCCAGCTTGAATCGTAGGTCCAGAGCAGTGGCACACTGCAGCTCAGAGCGAGTGGTATATCGTGTCAGACGAGTGGTGATCGAGGCCTTGAGGGTAGTAACAAGCTTAGCATGGTACTTGGTCTATATAGCCTCCAGCTGAGTAGTGAGTCCAAGCACTGATGGAATGATCAAGCTGGCTGAAACTGTCCTGTCATGTTGTACCAGATCAGTGACCTCCTCAAAAGGGGCAAGTTTGTCACAAGCCTCGTGCAGAATGTTGCGATCATACTTGGTCAGCTTGGTGGGAATGTCCAGAGAGTCTAACTTGTCCTCAGGAACACGCAGTACAGAACGAATCATCTTCAGTTGTGAATTCCAGCGCGTGGCACTGGCAGTCTGGAGGCAAAGTTCACCTTCTAACAGGTCAGTAGCGTGTGTGGACTTACGTACAGAGGACACAATAGTGGATGTCTTGTGCAGAACCATGGCGAGCTGGTCAGCTGCCTTCAGACCGTCTTTAACGACGAGCTGTATGGTTTGAGCAAAGCAGGGCATGTGCTCGGGAAGATTGTCAAACTCAGTGTCTGACACTACCTCGTCATCTGTAGTCTGATCGGAGATCTCGTCGTCGTCGGTGGCAGTGTCAAAGCCTGGGAATGAGAAGGCTTTGAGCATGTTCGATGCGCTGTCTGTCAGTAGATGAGAGATCTGGTCAGAGATCTCAAACGTGGCCAACATGTCCTCATACTGCTGTAGGATGTTGTCTGCTGTGTGGCGCCCATGAAAGCGATGGCAAACTAACATCACCGATGACAGTGACCAGTCCTTCACATAGTGTCCAGTGATGCCCATGAAGCTGTGCATGTGTCGGCTTGACCACAGATCGATAGTCAGGCATATCGGGTCGGTGTCACGCATCTCAGCTTTCAGCTTAGTATGTATGGCATTATCCTTGGCAGTGATGAGAGTGGTAGATAGGTGTTTGCGTGATGACATCATGAAGCGGGGATCTAGAAAACGAACAAAGTGCTGGAAGGGGGCACTTTCCACTGTTGACAGTGGCTGTAAGTCACCAGCGATGTAGTTGACCAGAGCGTCATTCAGCTCCCTCTGGTGAGGGTCAGTGGTGGCATATTTCTGACGTGGCTGGACGAAAGTAGTCATCATGGTCTGCTCAGGAGTGGTAGGTTTGGTACTGACTCGATGTTTCTCAAATACACTGCGATGTTTGTGCTGCAAAGACAAAATTTTATATAAATTATATAAATGAATTATAATATTGGCAATGTATGCAAATATCCTCTTATATATAAGTCTGCTTTATATTATAACAATATCCATACATACCTTCATGTGTGTGTTGAAGTTTCCAGTAGAACGAAGCTGACCGGCTATAAGTGCTGGACAGTATCTACACTTGGCCTTAAAGTTGCCACTAGTGTCAGCTGGGACCTCATAATGGTCCAAAATACCCATGGTGTAGCTGTTGACAATCAGAAGTTATAGGTGATGTTTGCTCAATCAGTGTCAAATGGTTATGCTGACACTGGCATGAGTATTTCACCTTTTATATGATCTGTTTTGGCCCACATTAAAGCAAACACAATTGCCATTCTCACCTTTGATGTGTGACAGCTGTCAGTTCATGATTTGCTAGAATGATCCATGAGTAAATTAATTGGCTTCTTTAATTGCTGTCAGACATTTTCAAAAGAAACTGAAGCCATGAGTAGATACTTGGCTTCTACTAATTGTTTCCTATAATTACAATTAACACCTTTTGGCTACATGGGAGTGGGACATATCCCTTCTTGACCAATGATCTATCTAAAATGTATCTGAAATGTATCTGAAATTTATCTGAAATTTCAGATACATTTGGAATATTGATTTTGGCGCAATGTATCTAGATACAGATACATTCAAAATTGTATCTAGATACATAAGATACAGATACATGATGTATCTGACCCCAGGTCTGGTCATGACACAGTCTCAAAACATTTAAATAATTCATCACGGAATGAAATTCATGATAATCAAGAATGATTGGTTACACAATGCTGTAACTGATTCCTTAATCGGAAGCATGAATTGAGAGTAAAGTCAATCATCAGTGAAATCAGTCGTCAATTAAAACAATCATCAATCAATCCTCAGTTAAATCAGCCATCAGTGTTAATAACTGTTATGAAATCAATAAGTACATTCCTGGTGCTGGGGGACATGTTATATATATATGTATGGTTGTGACACATGTGTGGCGTTGTGTTTTTCATCAGTATGGTGCTCTAAGGACGCCTCAGATTTGGCGGAGTCTTTGCTGCCATTTTGCCGCAATGCTCTAGCAAATAGTCATACTTTCTCAGATTAAAAAAAATAATGGCATCCATTCCCACATCTATACAAGTCAAGGCCAAGTGCCCTTGCTTTCCGTTACCTGGTTGAGTCCATTGAATGCGTCGTCTGGGATCGTCTCGATCTTGAGCAGGTTGGTACAGGAAGTCCAGTTGTGTAAACTGCCTAAAGCAGACTGTTTTCAGTGTAGTTGCCTTACAGGATTAGAGTCCTTAACTGGTTGAGTTCATTGAAAGTGCCGTCTGAGATTGTTTTGAGTTGGATTCTGGAGAGACTAAGGATAGACGATTTTGGTTAATGGCTAAATATTAACTCCAAGTCACGTTCTCTCAGTACACCTCTGTCTTTAGGGTGTTGTCATTATCAGCGCTGGGGTGCATTTTCATTTCAGATTCCTTTCTTACTTATGTCCACGGCTAAATGTGGTGATGTGATAAGTTGTTTCTAGTGTTTTCTGTCTGACACTGCATTAGTAAGACAAGTGCCACTGAGACAATATCCCTCTCAGTGGTGTTTCTCCGGTCAGTGAGGTCATGTTCGGGTGACCTCTTCTCCAGTAGCCCTCGGGTTTCTATAGAAAAACTTTGTCTTTTCATCAAAGTACGTCACATGCCCTGCCAGATGTAGACAACATTGCCTCATGGACTAGTCTTGATCCATCAAGTGTTTCCTTTCAATTTAATCAATTCAAATATAATTCATTTCTTCAGTTTGAATTCCATCTCAATTTTGTCAACCCTAATCCAATTCCAGATTAATTTCTCTGCGAACATTGCAAACATGTTAGACATGTAACAAAATACAGAAGATACAGGATTTATAGTAATTACACGAACATTATGAATACACCATTCCAGCTTTAATTGTTGGCCAAGTACTTTTGAGAGTTGGACATTTTTAATGTGTTCATACCTAGCGAGTCTTTTCTCCAGTGAAGTCTGAGATGACAAAAGCTTGCAGACATGTTTCGTGGACGCTGCAAAGAATGTGTCACACGCATGTGACTACCAAGCTCGAGGTGACTACCGCCTCTTCCTGAATTCTATCTGTAACCTAGAATAACTGTTCAAAGAATGTCATACAGCTCACAGATCAGGTTGAGCTCGTATGAGGACAACTTTGGATGAAAGTTGATTTTGCTTAGTATGTCTTCAAGGACACGAATGACAGAGGGTAACATCTTTAGTTGACTTTTCCACCTCATCTGGTTCACAGTTTGCAGTAGGACGTGTCCATCAATGATCCTGGTGTGGTTGTTGACTTTCTTACATGTCATGTGACACTATTTATAGTCACCAATTTGACCAAGGTTCATCCATGAATTCACCAAGTCATCTCCTGAAAGATTGATACATTATGGATAGCTTACATTGCCAATTTAATAATCACTTTTGTTGAAACTTGAAAGAATAGCAAGTAGAAACTTGAAACGATGGCATAGCTTCCTAACTTCCAACCTGAGGAGACCTGTTTACAGGTAGTTGTTTAATAAACATGGAACATTTCAAAGTTAGCCTGGCAAAGTGAATTACATGAAAACAACTTTACCTGCGGTATAAATAATTATTACTGCATTGACACTGGAGCAGTGAGTCGTCTGTTGTACCCAACAGATCTTGCAGATTTTGTTTCTGCCCTCAACTTCTCTATTATATCACATTCGAAGTACGTCTTGCCTTGTCGCTCATGCATGTCTATCACTGCTTGCAACCATGCTTTCATCATATCAACAAAGAGGGTTTCATCTTTCAGTAGCTCTTGCAACTTCTGCAGGGTGGTGTCCACAAATTGCTCATTGGAGATGTTGCCAAAGAAATCCGTTGCACGTGACAACGGGTCTACGACGTTTCGTCTAATGACATTTGGTCTAATGTGACAATTCGTCTACTACGACAGTTGGTTTAACGGGACAATTCATCGAATATGACATTTGCTCGAGTAGAACAATTCAGGAAAGTCATCATCGAATGGGAAACTACAAAAACTAGCATGGAAATTTCGTATGGGGTAGTAAACTTGTACTTCGCTGTTGCAATGAAACCATGAGTGTACATTGCTATAATGCCTACCCACTTCCGGATGATCATACCTTTTCCATATGACGAACACTGACAGATTTATTCTTTAACTGTTTGATGTGTAATTCGATAGGATTCAATATATTGAACTATATGGCCATGGTTTCGCAGATATTGAATGATCGAGGAATGACTACAGTAATCCGAGATTTGTAACATTGAGTGTCTCGCAAGGGTGACCCTTTCGCATAGATAACTGGGGAAGCTGTTCCGTGTTACTTCGATGAAAAGAGCTGTTCCGTGTTACTATCAACAAGATGCTAATTGCTGCTTTCCCTATACGTGTATAATATATATATTCTAGAATGCCGCATTAATTTATATATACAAACATCGATGAAAAGACGAGTCTTATTTTCGAGAAATCGCTTATTGCATAACACACGGAAACATACAAGCCATCTTGATGATGCATTATAAAAAGTGCATAACTCAAATGAAAGATCAGAGTATCACAGTCCACTGTCATGCAAGTTCAAACCATGTTATGTTGCTAATACCACCATGTAAGTTAAATTAATATAAGTTATGTCCGGCTCATCGTCATGTAATTAACGTAGATATGCTTTATGCCAGTGTCACCACAATGTAAGATAAAAGCTTTTTTGTGGTTGAAATAAAATTGTTGCGATTTAAATTTGTGTTATGTTTCGATATTTGCAGGACTAGTAAACCTTTTAACGGACTAGTAAACTTTTGTCTTTATTAGTCCTGCTGTCCAGTAAAATAAATGCTGAAGTTCTACCCCTGTGTTGTTTCCAGTCTTGTTGTCACAAATGTTCAAACTAGGTATGTGATGTTGCTGGCAATGCCGAGCAGGTAATCCATGTTGGTTCGTTCGTGATACTGGACCACCACTCTAGATATCCGGTCATTGACTACCCACACTCGCTTGCGGGGAGGTTCCATAGCATCACCAGCAACCAGCTTCTGTATCACCAACTGCTCATCACTCCTGGTTCTAGGAGTTGTAGGTGCCTCATATCTCTGGCCCGGTCCCCGGCCTGTGCCTTTAGCCAGTAGATCACGTCTTGTATACGGTCTAGATTCTACTGCCAGCCAATATATCAGTCCTGTCCTCTCACGGTGTGTTGCAGCCCTGACTGTCATGTAGATAGAGGCTGTCTAAGTTCTTTTAACTGGTTGAGACCGTTGAAAGCATCTTCTGAGATCTTTTTGAGCTGATTGTAGTGGAGATGCAATCCTAATAGGATATCCTCGAGACAGGATAATTCCCCCAGTTGAATTGTGGTTATTCCATTGTTTGGCCTCACCATGTCCCTCACTCAGGTCACACCCATCTCTGTCATCTCGTTATGGTTTACTGTAACAAGTAACAGTAACATGGCGTCAGACAAGACTACAGCTGAAGACGATGTATTTTGTATTGTTCTATGAGTTGTAGGTTCCTCAGATCCCATTCCCCGGCCTGTGCCTTTAGTCGGTGGATCACATCTTGGACACGGCCAGATCCCGCTGCCAGCCCGCCAATGTATCGGTCCTGTCCTCACTCGGCAGGTGCTGCTGGTTGAATCTACAAAAAGACATGTCTACCAACACTGTCCTCTCTCACTGTCACACATCAACTTACAAGTGTCGCACACTCATCCACTGTCTTACACAAGTTTATGTGTTACAAATCTCTAACTTAAGGTAATATTTGTCTAGTCATATTGAAAAGGGTAAGGGACATTGGTGAACGACACCTACTGGTATACACTGTATTGACACTGGAGCAGTGGGTTGTCTGTTGTACCCAACAGATCTTGCAGATTTTGTTTCTGCCTCAACTTCTCTATTATATCAAATTCGAAGTATGTCTTGCACTGTCGCTCATGCATGTCTATCACTGCTTGCAACCATGCTTTCATCATATCAACAAAGAGGGTTTCATTGACTCTTTCAACTTCTGCCGGGTGGTGTCCACAAGTGGCTCGTTGAGGACATTGTCGAAGAAATCTGTTGGACATGACAACATCACCAATGGTACCTCTTTCTGGTCCTCCAGCTTGGTTACAACTTGCTTGATTACCAAAATCCCTTCAACATGATCAATTTACTCTAATGCTGAAGTGTGAAATGTCTTCATACATGGCCCTGTGACAAGCAACCACAATGCTGCTTGGTGTTGGGTGAAAATTCCACAGATGTGGAATACAACCTGTAGTCGGTTGCCCCTGTATGGAGGAATTATCCCAGTAAGTGGTGATCATCAAGTGTGGGTGAGACTATGGCTGAAGACAACGTATTTTGTTTTGTTCTTGCTCCATCATTTGTAGTTGCGTCAAGTCCCTGGCCCAATTCCAGGCCTGTGCCTTTAGTTGGTGGATTACATCTTGGATCCTGACTAGATTCCGCTGCTAGCCTACCAATGTATTGGTCCTGTCCTCTCATGGTGTGTTGTACCCCTGGTTGTCATGTAGACAGAGACTGTCTGAGTTCTTTAACTGGTCGAGTCCATTGAAGTCATCTTCTGGGATCTTTTTGAGCTAAATGTAGTAGAGATGCAACCCCAATAGGATATCCTCGAGACCGGAGAAAACCCCCGGTTGAATTGCGGTTATTCTGATGTTTTACCTCACCATGTCCCACACTCGAGCCACACCCGTCTCTGTCATCTCGTTCCGGTTTACACTGTAACAAGTAAAAGTAACATGGTGTCAGGCTAGACTATGACTAAAGGCGACATATCTTGTCTTGAGCCTCTTGTTCTATGAGTTGTAAGAGCTTCAGATCCCTGGCCAAGTCCCCGGCCTGTGCCTTTAGTCGGTGGATTACATCTTGGATCCGGACTAGATTCCGCGGCCAGCCTGTCATTGTATTGGTCCTATCCCCACCCGGTGGGTGCTGCAGTTGAGTCTACAACAAGACACGTCTACAACCACTGTCCACTCTCACTGTCACATGTCATCTTTCAAGTGTCACACTGTAACCACCACCAACTGTCTTACACAAGTTTATGATATCACAAATCACTAAGTTAGGGTGATATTTGTCCAGAGTCAGATTGAGAGGGGTACGGGACATTGCCAAGTGATGCCGACTGGTAAACACTGCATTGACACTGGAGCAGTGGGTTGTCTGTTGTGCCTAACATATCTTGCGGATTTTGTTTATATATATATCCTTCATGAGCAAGACATAACCTTCATACTTAAATGCCTCTAAAAATGTGATCTTTGAAGATCCATACTTCACTGGCTCTTGCAACTTCTGCAGGTTGGCATCCACAAATGTTCACAAGTGGCTGATAACATCACCAATGGTACAACTTTCTGGTTCTTCAGCTTGGCGACAACTTCCTTGATTATCGAAATCCCTTCAGCATGATCAATTTGCCGCAGTGCTGAAGTGTAAAATGTTGATATGATGGTAAAATAGGATATCCTCGAGACCTGAGAATGCCCCCAGTTTAATTGTGGTTATTCTGATGTTCAAAAAGTAATCATTTTAATTTTGACCCCGATAAACGCTCCTGCCTGCATTGTTGACAATGTTTTCTTTTTTTAAGCTTAAAAATATATGGTGGTTGAAGTCCAGTCTCAAGATGTGTGCAATGGAGTTTGACACCATGGAGCTCCGTAAGACAGGTGGAGTTTGGACTAAAGGCAACACATTCAACTTAAGTCGTTGGCAGGATGCCCACTATAAACACCTCAATCACCTCTAGCAGACACAAGTCAGTCCTTGAGGGTGACATGGCTGCTTAGACCCCAAATCGTGGCATACACCCGTCATTACACCAGCCATGGTCGATTGTCTTCGGTCCATCTCATATCAACTGGTTGAAGCTTGCATTGGTGTTTGGCACAACAGTTGTAATCCAGAAGGCCACCATGGCTGCTCTGACCTAATGTCATGGCACACTTCCCCTTCTCCACACCAACCATGGTTGATTTAATTCATTTCATATCACATATCAATTGATTGATTCTTGAGTTGGTGTCTGACACCATTTGCAGGTATGAGAACTGTAATTAAGGAGGCTGTCATAGCTGCTGTGACCCAATCTCACAGCACACTCCCGGCTTAACACTAACATTTAGTTTGATCGTATGATGTATCAATTGGTTGAAGCTCATGTTCGTATCTGGCACTGCCAAGTACCAGTAGGTAGTCATAATTCAGGAGGCCACCATGGTTGCTCTGACCCAAAGTCATGGTGCACTTCCCTTTCTCCACAATTTAGTTTGTTCTGATCACATTTCAATTGATTGGTTCTTATTTTGATGTCTGACACTACCAGCAGGCATGAGAGTTGTAAGCAAGAAGGCCATCATATCTGCTCTGACCCAATCTCACGACACACTCCCGGCTTAACACTAACATTCAATTTGATCTTCTCAATCTAACCCAAGGCACAGCTCGGGTATTTGGTACAGGCACAAGCAACTGATTTCCAGGAACTAGTCATTGATCATTCTCTTCCTTTTCATTGTTATCCAAATCTTGATTGTCTGGATCACCAGTGTCATTAGTGTCATCCGTTGCATGCTCCTTGGTGTTGAAGGGATTTGAGCAGACAGGACCACCACCATAGGCGTAGAACTTTGTGCAAGCAAGTTAACGCCCCATGCTGCCATAGTACCCACTTATACATGCTTGCTCTGATTCACAGCCACACCCAACCATCTTGAGGATGTGATCGGGAGCGTAGGATGCTCCATGTTCCATGGGATTAGGTATCTGTTTGTGTCATCGCTTCCTATCCATAGTCTACTGCATAGAGAGGAGGTGGATCTCCTCTCAGGGAACTGTACCATTGAGCGAGCTGATGGTGTGCTTTGTGAATGTTCTGCTCAAATGCTTCAGTTGTTGGGGGCAATGCAGATGCGACTGTTGGATTCCAGGGTTGCTTCAAATCGCCCTAGGTGAGGAATGGTCAAGTGTGATCCATAAACCATAATCTTTGTTTTACTGCAAGTTAGCTTTGGGCTGAACTATGTTACTTCATCTATCAGTTGATCCGCATGTGAAGTTGAACATTATTCAGTTTCATCTGCAGTCATCTTACATTGCCATGCAGAAATTTGAAATAATGGTGGTGCCACCTGGTGGAGTGATGTTGTGAGTGGTGTCATCTGGTGGGGTGTTTGTTGTTGAAAATGTGCAGACTCCCAAATTTGTCTGCAGACTCCCAAATATGTGGAGTACCAATTCCCCTCGAAAATCTGTGCCGATATACAGCGGAGTCATTGGTGTACCTGTGGACGTTTCTTGTTGGATACTTTGGGACCAACATGGCTGACCTGGTCCATGGTGAACATGGTCCCCTTCATAGCTTTTTCTAAAGATCCATCCACCTGTCATTTGTTTTGTACGGATGGAAAGCAAAGCAAAATTTGAGGAGAAATTTCAAAATGCATTTCACTAACGTGATCCTTACATAAATCTTAAGATACGGAGCAATATTTCCATTATTAATCATAATTAATTCAATCATAGCAGATTTCTGCAGGAGCTTGATCCGCTATGTATGCTGTCACCTTCTCAATACATCTGCTAACTGTCGATGTTGACACCAAGTGTATTTTCGCAAGCTCTGATAGATGGCCACCTTTTGCTACAACATGCAATGCAATAAGAACCTTTGAAAGAAAAAAAAACACCAATTAAATATTTTCATTCAGAGATCAATATACCAGTAGAATATCTTAACAGATCAATATATGAATACATAAATCATAAGTTAAAAAGGTGGGGGTCTTGCCTCATGGTATGGACAAGAGGATTTTTGGGTACTTTTATTACTTTTTCATATGCAACTTATCTGGTTTGTCTATTTATTGAAACTAGTTTCCTTATGGCTATCACTTATATATTTCTCTACAATATGAACACATTAAAGACATGTTAGCATGGTTTATGATAGGTAATTTTAATGTTTTCCTTGGGTGGCAGGTGCTGGACAGCGCTGCCCCAAACTACCCTAGTTGTGCATGAAAATTCAACACATCGGTTCTGAAGAAGTGGTGGTGACTATTTGATCTGGTGTGACATCGTTTCAAAAAAATGAAACTGAAAAACAGCATAAAAACTTTATTTTAGGTATGTTTCCAGTTGCCAACATAATTTCATTTAAAATTACAATCAAACACTGCACCGTAAATCGTAACAATAATAGTCAGTAGACAGTAGCATTTAAAAAATGCTGTCATCTACCGGGGTCACTGGCTCAAAGCCGTCTGTTACAAGCAGCTAACTTGCTCGGTGAATTATAATTATTAATGATCATTAATGTTATAGTAACAGTTACACACAAATTACGTTAGCAAATTATTGAGGCATGATAACAGGTTGCACGTTACATGTTGTAATTTATTTGTTGTGTTAGTCCCACACGATCATACTCAGATAGCAAACGGTCCCTGTGTTACCTTGAACTTCAAACACATGAAATAGGAATGGTGTTGTAATATTATGGATAAAAATTACATTTGCCTGCGTCTCTGCATGCATTGCATGAGACCGGTTGGTGGAATTGGTGTACCGGGATGCTGCAAACCCACAAATAATATCTTGAACCATAGGCCTTGGAAAATGATAATGATTCTCTAATTCATCATCTTGGACATCAGCAAGGCAGTTTCGAGTGATGAACACTCGAATTCTCCTGAAGATACGGGGTGCTCGATCGTGGCGGTTTATATTCATGTACGCCATTTTGTCGTTTACGATGGATATGTTTGTTTACAGAGTGGTGTAGCATACTCTTAGAAATTTGCTTTTCTATGAAAATTGTTATGGACCGTATCCAGGATGAATTGTTAGTGAAACACAGTTTTTCATTTTCGCTCCAAGGTAAGGAGAACACTTGATTTTATGGAACAAAATTGGGCTTAAGAGCTCTTAAGAATGTTAGTGAAACAATCCCATGGTCCCCTTCCTCGTCCATCAGTGATACAAGGAGTGACAAGTTGACAAGGTTCAATGTCAATTTAAAAAAATGTCTTCACCCCCCTTTTTGAGGACCTGAAATATGCTCATTAAAATGTATACGTTCATCGCAAACCAGTCATGGACAAATGTTGGGTTTCTTTCCAGTGTGGATATGGGTATGTTTCTTCAACAGTTATTGTTGTGTGTAAATTGTGCCTTACAGATATCACCTTTGTCGGGGTCGACATTAAGAAATGTGACTCACTAGCTGGGGTTTTAGTTAAACAAGTTAGTTAGCCTTGAGGTGTTCTTTGTTTGCGTCACCGACACGCACAGTTATGATGCAAACTGTTCATTGGATCCACAATTCTCACGTAGAAATAACACATTCCTATCTGATCATTTCTGATCACATCTTTTTATTCACTTTTTATTCCATACATATGAAAGTTGTTTTGTATATTTATACAATGTATATATACGCTGTATATATATATATATATCACTTGTGAATGGCTGCATCTGTACAACTAGTCTGTACATACTGTACTGATGACTGTTTGGTATGTAATCTAGCAGCAACAAGATGGAAAACAGCAAGTGGATGATTGTACAAATTTTCAAGAAAATGTTCAAGATCAGAACCAGGCAACTGTTCTGCATGAACTCGATTTTGATTAAATTTTGGCTAAAATACAACATGTTGTGGTACTTAAAAGACCAACATTTTGTTTTTGGATCTCCAACATTTTTAGATACTTTTAATATGAGGGGTTGTGTTTTGTTTGAGAAGGATATGTTCTTTTTTCTTTTGGGTGCTTTGCAGATCTGTTTTGGTAGTAGCCATTCAAGAGTTACATTACATTTATTTGGTACATCGTTATGTAGAATTTGCTCCAGAAGTTTGTAACAGGAACCTTGCAGCACACACCCACATTTGTATACCTTGGCCCCCATGCTTGATTAGAGTACCGGTAGTATACTGTCACCGCCAAATATCAAATTCCTGTGTAAAGTTATCTTAATTACCGTTACTCCAAAGAAACGTGTCTCTTGTTAGCTCTCGATGTTGTGATGGTGGAAACCAAGGAGATGCTCTGTGGTGTAACAATATGGCAAAGATGACAGCTGACGGTGTTCTGACGACATAATATTGAGCTGACAGAAGAACAGCATTGTAGAGGCAGAGTTCTTTGTATTTCCCTGTCACGTTATATTGGTTCATTCAACAGTTTGTTTTAAACTTTACGGGCAGCCAACTTTGGTCGGCAATCATTCAGTTGAAAAATATAGTACTTCATCATTGTATACGTTAGATTAAATACTTTCTTCAGATATTCTGTACAGGGGTCACACTTACTGGTTGTTGTGTATCGTTTGTTTCTCATCTGGTAGTGTGGCCATCCAGTGATTGTTAGAAAAAGTTAACCCTGCGGCCGTGCTGTGCTGGGTGCAGGGGTGGTCTGCTACCACTACTGTCTACTGCCACTAATGGTCCTGTTTCTATTGTTTTGTAACCAATTCCTCACATAGGTCTAAACGTGTGCCTAATAAAATAACTAACATTTTGTTACATTATTCATGATTACATTTGCTGTAAAAAATTGCTTAGAAACATGCAAAATACTGTTCATATAAGGCATGATATTTCTTAAGTTGGATGGTGTCTACAAACATCAACAACTTCAGTTTACTATAAATTACTAATAAGGATCAACTACATCAATATACGCTAACCATAAATTAAATTTATGTCACTGAATTTACATGTAAAATGAGTCACAAATGTACATGATCAACTGAAACTACAAGGAAATGATGGAAATACTGGCCTTGGCTGCTGTTTAATTACTGTCAACAAAGAATACAAACAAAACCTAGTGACTAGTGCCACAGTTGCATTTTAACGACTATACATTCTACTACAGGTTGGATTAAGACCAACCATGCTAATCCGGAATATAAACCTAAAAAGCAACCAAATGTGGGTGCCACCAGCCACAGCCCAACCCATCCTGGTGGAAGATGGTTGTGTGAAAGCTGGCGCACGGTGAACAAGGGAGTATCGCGAGATGTGCTGTGGACGTTTGAAAGAGAAGGAATTCCTTGGAGACAGCTGAAAACAGGGCCTGTACGCCTGGGTGGGGAACTGGAGATCGCTCCGAAACGATTGGGAACGAAAGGCATCATAGTTACCACGCATCTGTTGTTGGGAAGAATGTGGTGTGTATGTGCACTCTCGTGCTGCACGACACTTGTAACTCGGGTGAAGACCCCCACACCCCGGACACATGTGGCTGTGCTGACAACCTGAACAAAAACGACCAGCGTGGAATTTGAAACAGAAACCCCGTGGAACCTGTTGACTAGGAGTGAATGTGGATGGCTGCTTGGTTGGTTTGGACATAGCTACTACTGCTTGGTATTGAACGTGTCCCATGTAGTGGGGTTATTCTGCCTCTGCACATTTTCATAAAAAGATACAAAATCTCCTGCCTTCTTGATGTGGTGAACTGTTTCGCAATACTTAAGGATCGCCTGTGCTTGTGTGGGGAATTTTGTCAAAAAAATTGCCGTAAAAATATAAAAAGCAGAGCACCACTGGTCTATGCTGATTATCTTTGTTCTTTGTTTGGGTTGGAGACATAAGGCTGAGGCTCCAGTCCCAGTGGACATGGCTAGGTTATACTGCCCCCAGTCAGATGGCTTCAGTAGCTGAGCCAGGTCAACATACTCATCTTGTAGAATGCCCGGTGTCTAATATTATTTTCCTTTATCGCATCTGCCTATTCCATTTGTAGACTCGGTATTCTAATTTGGGCACGTATTGCAATATTCTTCCTCTGCGTTGATTTCCTAGACAATTTAGACGTCGACCTACTCAGTTCAGCCAATGTGTCATTGTCTAATACAAATCAGATACTCACAGAGGAAGGTTCTAATTACTCAATTATCGCAGAAGACTTTCCACTGTTTGTTTCAAGAACTTTAATACAGACAGTTAGCATGATACAGATCAGTACAATCAATACTGGTCCTCCGTGGGAACCAGACGTGGTGTTACATGGTTCTCCTCCAATGCCTCTCTCAATCCAATCCCAATCCAATCGCGCACTACTCTTTCCTTAAATACTCGCTACTTCCCTCTCTTCCTAGTTACTCGCGATTCCCATTGGTCAGTGCCTCTTCTGCATTTCTTAATATGGCACGCTACAGTCGGGCTCGCTACCTGGCTACCTGGTCTCTGATCCTGCATTACCTTATCTGCTAACTGACTCATCTCCCGACTATTGCCCAGCCCAGCTATCTTTGGATCTGACCTGAGCTAAACCTATGGGAACATCCTGTATCTCAGATCTAATTATAAGAACACAAGCTACTAGACTAAAGCAGTTCTAAGCATATACTTATTAACATAACTTCCTATATAATAATTACTATATTTCATGGACAAGTAATTACTAGGAATTTATGCAAAGCTTAATTCCTTACAATCTGACCAGATTTTGTGTTTTGTTGATTCGGGGATGAGCGCATCCAAAGAGAGGGGTTTGATTTTGCCCAATCGATGTGACAACATTTAGCGTGGGATTATAAGTGTCGGAAAGAATACCTGCAGACTGGGGCTCCTGACCCTCTGATTCAACAAGTCCCAATCTCACATCAACGACACAGGGGTGAGGCTCCTGACCCCAACCCCTGGCCACTGCTGGTAGAGGTTGAGGCTGGTGATTGCTTAGAGTCTGCTGTACGGACAGCTTGACAATGTCGGCTAGAGAGTTGGTAACACGAGCCATAATGATGCGCTCTGAGTTCGGTCGTGTCATCCGGCACACCGGTGTCAGCAATCCGCTGAAGCCGAGTGATCACCCAAGTTTGTCGCGGTGACGCCTTATGTTTGGGCATGCTGACAAAAATATAACAGAGAGCAAGGACAAGTAGCCAAATTGTTTACTACAAGCCAAGGCCATGGCCACTGATAAGCAGTGACCAAAAGGTCAATATATGAATATGGTTTATGAAGTCTGTGCAACAGTATTATGAACGCGAACATTTATAATGATAATTATAAAGGAAAATTATCTGCAATTGTAAAAAATTAATCCCGACAAATGTTACCAATTGTAATGATAAAACAAAATAGACATATGGCAAACTATGTGCCAGTATCATAACTGCTATGCAAAAAGCACAACATAAAGGAAATATAAGATGATAAAATGTAATAGACATAAAATATCTATAGAACTAGCACAAAATGGGAAGAACCCACTGCTAAAAAAAAAATTGCACAAACCATAATGTATAGAATCAGACCGCATGGGAAACCCATGACAATAGCCAACTAAATGCTCTGAAGCCTAAAATGTATCGGACTTCCGGGATATGTAACGAGCACACATCCCACTAGAGACCAAATAGTGACAGATATATATATATATGTAGACACATATAATATGGAACAGTGTAGTAATCATAGTCACCAATGTATGAAATAGTGACAGATATATATAGTATATATAGGCATATCATCTCGACTTCCAGTAACTGATTCTAAACGAGCAACAAAGCTATGGCCCACTATAATTGCTGATGTCATAATAGCAACAAACCAGCAAACCGAAGTCTGTTGCTTAAAGTTAATGTCAATAATGACAATAAATGTGTAAATGATATATAAATTTTAACATATATTTTTGCAGAGCAATGTATGCATTTCATCAAACTCACATGCTCAAAGGAAGCACACCAAGTGTTGTTGTGTCTATCCGTAAACACCAAAGCCCGCCCACCGGCTGTTGAAAGGTCGAGGCGGTGTCGCCTTCCGAGCTAGGGGTCGACGAAAGTTCAGTCGTCCGCCCAGACTTGTTTACTTCCAGAATAATATCTTCTATAAGTGAGGTGACCAAGACAGTCAAAACAGAGGAAAACTGCAAAAGAAATCAAAGTATATTAAATGTATGCGAAACAGAAAGGTGTACCGTAATCCTAAAAAACACTACCGGTAGTAGAGTTCATTGATGAAGATGACATCTCCAAAGTGCGGAAACTTGCACAGCTGTCATCGTAAATCGAGGCTATGCCTAGGTTTCTTCAATCACTCGACTCATGTCATGACACTGTCAGTGTCAGAGACATTCTGCTGCTGGAACAAATAAATGGATCACAGCTGTTAAAAATCAAACGGATTACAAAAATATCAACAACATACACTGTATAGATAAACCTACATTCACCGCCAAAAATACTCGTGTAAAAACACACACAAAAATCAACTGTTTTGTTCACAAAATTGAAACGTCATATGACTCGCAGAACTGAAATCTTAGCCTGGTAAACATCGCCGTCTATTGGATCATTTGTGTCACACGGGATTTTGGCATACCGATGTTAGTTCTCAATCATCCGCTGGGGGTCATCTTAGTTGTCTACAAATACGCTAGGCGTCAGCACTACAACAAATATATGAGGATAAATATATTTGGAGTAACAAAAAATATAAATACGCCATAAACCCGTCTATAGCGTCTCATAAACGGTGTTATGTGAACTAATCACGTGCACTATTGCGTATTAACTGTATGTTTCTTCGACCACGTTTTCCTGCAGATTCTCGCAACTTATTGTGTTTTCTCAAAACAAGCATCAGCATTGTTGTATACTCATGGAAGTAGAGATCATTGCTCAATGATCATAGCTAGGTGCAGGCAGTGTAACAGTAAGTTGGCTAATCATGCCAGTGTGTGAGGCGATAAAGGTCACTTGCTTGATTCTGTAGGGATACAGCCACTGTCAAATACGAAATTCCCACATCGAAGCGGTATTAATTACTCCAAAAAAACACATGTCTCTTGCTAGCTCTCAGTGCGTTGTGATGGCGAAAACCCAGCAGACACTCTGTGGTGTAACAATATGGTGTCGGTAATTGGTGCAGGTATTCTGACGACGTCATGTAATATTGAGCTGACAGAAAAACTACATTGTAGAGTGAAAGTTCTTTGTATTTCCCTGTTTAATTATATTGTCCATATGTGCTGGTTGTGTTCATAATTAACACATTTCCTAATATTTTTAGCTATGCAGTGCTGGGTGCCGGGGTGGTCCACTGCCAATACTAGGGAGTGTGTGCAAGCATACCGATCTCGATTCCCTTCCCTATCCCATTTCAGCTGGATATGTGGTCCTAATCACCTAATCTGGTCAGACGTTCCACCATGTCAACAATACTACAAGCAATCGACTGACAAGTCTAAATTTGGCTATAACTTCAAAGTGTCTGAGAAAATGTACTTGCTTGTCCTTTATTATTGTCTTTGCACTGATAACACTTATCAACTTAGTGTTCACTTAACATTATAGTATGAACCTGTTTGTTCTACACGGCTTTGTAGTGTTTGTCCATATTGTCGACACATTGTCTTTACACTTATGGCACACCTAGTCATGCATACAGATGATGAGTTAATCCTGGCATCGCAGCTGCACAGTGCTGTACAGGTGAGACCGAAGTCATAGCATGTGCACCTTAGACAACATTACTTCTTGCATCCACACTTGGTCAGCTGCTGGCAACTCTGTGCTATGGGTGGCAGCATTAACCAAGAGATCTGCCACATGTTACCATTCTTTGTCCATCCCCAGTCAGCAGGACTTTTCGTTTCTGGTGGGCAGACTGTTGACTGACTCGAGCAGTTCGAGTGGGGGGAATGGCTTCATATGGTCTCTGCTTTCAAGCAAACATGTCGAGCCATACATCATCAACACCAGCAGCTGTACTGGACCTGTCATACATTATTACTACAAACTTCTCCAGGATTGCCAGATCGTCCTCTTCAACCTTTGGTGGGTACTGGCTGAGTTTGATGAAGGCATCAGAGGCCTCCGTGCATACATTCCAGGTTTGCCATGCAGATGTCTTCCCTTTTCCCCGGAAGGCTGATACAACATCACAACCAGTGATTGCATGGAAGAAGAGAATCCCTCTTGCCTTCTCTGGTCCAACTGAGTCACTGAGGTCATGTACAGGAATGTACGTCAGGTTTCGTCCTTGAACAAAATCCATCTACAGCTTCTGCAGACCAAACTCCAGCAATGCTGGCAGAACACTAACTTCTAAGACTAGAACATCTGTGTCACTGGCTTTGATCATGAGAACTTTTGTGCCCTCTGATGCTGCATGTCTGGCATGTACAAAGATCCGCATGTCTGCTTCCTCATGAGTACAAGGAACCATATCCAGGCTGAATGACTTGTTTTACTGGCATCATCATCTTCTTTGGTCACAATCACGGTGTTTGGTGTGCACATACAATACAATACAACTTTGTTGATTCCAACATTGAGAAATGGCACGTCTGCTGTCAACTCTACTGCATAAAAACAAAATCAATCTCATGCACTCATACTTAAAAAATAGTAATATAAACAAGTATTTTACAGCAGTATAAGCTGAATGCAAGCATGCACTAAGTAACCATGCAAATCAATTACTATAACTTAGTTCAAGTATCACATTTACACACCCACACCCACATCCACACACTGTATGCATTGAAGACAGTAGCCAGAGCAGCAACATCAGCATCTGTCTATTTTTGCATTAAAAATGTGTATTGCAGACGGTAGGAATGAATTCCTATAGTGTGTGGTTCTAGTGCGCGGAGCTCTGTATCTGTTACTCCTGTTTATCCGTCTGCTGTCAAATTCAGGTCTGAGTGGATGGTTATCGTCTGCCAAAATCGACTACTCTGTCCATTATCCGTCTTTCATGTGTGGATATGAAAGTGACCTGTCCCCTCCTTACAATCCCACTTGCTTTCCTGATATATTTCTCTAGCCTGTTCCTGTCCTGATTGCTGACATTGCCACTCCAGCACACTGCACCAAAGTAAAGCACACTGTTCACCGTTGAAGTATAAAACATTTGCAGCAGTTTTTGGCATACATTAAAGGATCTCAGTTTCCATAAGAAATACAACCGAATATGCAGTTTCTTCATAATTGCATCAGTGTTTGGCTTCCATGACAGTTTGCTGTCTAGTACTATGCCCAAATACTTGTACTAATCCACCTTTTCCACTACTTCTCCTTTGATGACTACGTCTCTATAATTCTTACTCTTCTTTCTAAAATCAACTATTAGTTCTTTAGTCTTATCCACAATGAGCTGAAGGTAGTTGTCGCCACACCATCCCACAAACCTATCCACTTCTGATCTGTAGTCTGTCTCGTCATCATCAGTAATGAGTCCAGTCAGTCCTGTATCGTCAGCAAACTTGGACATGGGACATGAGTCACTAGAACTTCTGTAGTCAGCCATGTAGGGAGAAGAAGAATCGTGCAAGAGGAATGGTGCAAGAACTGTCCTTAGGGGGGCCCCTGTGTTCGTGCTCACTGTGTTAGAGGTCATGTTTGGTCCAGTCCTCACATACTGCAGTCTGTTTGTCAAGTAGTCCAGTATCCATAAGACAGTGGGTAAATTAAATTTCATTCTCATTAGTTTCTCTGCCATTAAATGAGGTTATATTGTGTTAAAGGCACTACTAAAATCAAAGAACATCAAGTGAACATAAACGCCAGGTTGTTCTTAATGAGAACAAATACAGAACTGCATCCTCAACACCTCTCTTTCTTCTGTATGCAAACTGCCACGGGTCCAGAAAATCAGCAACAACTTCATTGAGTTTGATGAGGATAAGCCTTTCAAAAGCCTTCATAACCACAGAAGTGAGCGCAACTGGGCACAGGTCATTCATTGTTTGAACAGACTTTTTCTTGGGTAAAGGTATAAAGCATAAGTTTTCCACAGACGTGGAATCTTGCACTCAGCCAGAGACAGATTGAAAATAACAGTGAAAATGTAGCACAGCTGTTCCGCACACTGCTTCAGGATAATTGGTTTCATCCCATCAGACCCTCCCGCTTTACTGGCATTTACCCTTTTGAACAGCTCTAATGCCTCCTCATTGGATACCTGAATAGGGTCTCCCTGATCTCGCCCCAGAGCAGGACTGACTAATCTCTGCTTAAAACTGTCCCTCTCTTTACTAAAATCATGCTTATCAAACCTGGCATAAAAACATTCAGGCCATTGGCGATGATGATGGCATCAGCCTCTGGTTCGATGTTTGGCATGGTGACTTGAGCCTCAAGAATAGCAGGAAGTTGGTACTTCTGGCAGTTGTGAAGCTTTCCGTTGTCACTCAGTGCAGCTGGGAAGGACTAGTTCTCAAGCCGGAAGAACTCCTGCAGATCACACTCACTGCTCTGGCATGAGATAAAGAGCTTGGAGAAGAGGTGGTTGGGAGTTGGGTTCTGTTGAAAGAAATCAATCTTATTATTCTTGATTGGATCATCAAATGTGGATACTTGTTCACTCTGTATCCCCTTCATGAATTCCTGGAAACAGTTTCGGTCCCTTTCATAATGTGTGGCAATCAGCAGTACTGGGGTGAGCAATGTCCTTTCTGTCCAATCTAAGCAGGTCCCCAGTTTCTTCCTGGAAAGGGTTGCCCATATCCTTCATCACCTGAGTCAGCTGGTCCACTTTCTCGAGGAATGCTCTTAGAGCTCTTTGTGTCTGCTCATGGTGTCTGCCATGTTCTGTATCTTTGGCTTCCGAGGCTGTTTCATACTGAGCAACCAGGTGACTGATTTCAGGGCCAGCTACCATCCATCTATCTCAGAGCTGATGGGTCTTCAGTCACAGGTAGGCCCTCTCCCTATTGTACAGACCAGCTAAACAGCATAGATGATACTTCAGCTCTTGCGCCACAACATCTCCGCCACCATGCTTGGCCAAAAGCTTCCTGTCGTTTAAGTTCCGGGCACATTCATTCAGTCTTTCATTGAGCTGCGTGGTCATTGCCTGTCTCAGTCCAGATTGTAGATCTTCCTTCTGACATATGAAACACTGGGATTCTGTAACTTGAAGGCTGTTTCTTCGTATCTTGCTGCATCCCTCTTCTATAGTAATCGGAACACTAGATACTCTCTTCCTAGCTTGTTCCAGCTTAGTGTTGTTGAACAACAGAAGACAGCTTTGACGATAATTTGCATTGTTTGTTCTCAGTGTTTCTTCTATGCAACCACCTTCACCTAGGTTTGCTGGATCCACAATAATGGGTAGTTTAATTGCTTGGGGGAATGGAACATTGGATGCAATCATGGAATACCTTCTGTACAGTGGCAGCTCTCACATATACCCCATTGAAGAGGGCTAGAAGTAAGAACAAAATATAATGTTATGCCACTTTGCTGTGACATAATATATTTCCACACTGAGATTATGTGTGATAATACCAGAAATGTTGATAAAAGTAAATTGATCAGAACAATATATTGTTAATATGTCTACATTCAGTCGTGTACCTGCTATTTCGAAGAAGTTGATGCGCATTCCAGCATTGCTAACCATCCATTTGTCGCATTCAGAGTTGTAGAATGACTTGAGTGGGCCGAAGAATGTGCGGTGGCTGGAGCCTATGGGTAATGTGTGGAGGGAGACATATCATCACCATGCCATGGTCCCTTGCAAATGTGATCGCCTCCAGTGATTTATGGCTAACGTGTCCATCAAGCAGGAGCAGGACCTAGTATGGACAATAATGATGGCACGACATTACAATAACATATACCTTGACACAAAACATTTAATATTACATAATAAAATATAAATGGTATGCATGAGACACGTTTTGCACGTGTCAGCATCTTTAGTGGCAGGTACAAATGTGCATAAATATGGTTGGTTAGATATAACTTACCTGGTTGGTCAGCGAAGCCTTTGTGAAGTTCACAAAATGGCGAACCATTGCAAAAACAGCAGCACGTCCATCCACCCATTGCTGCTGCAGGCACCAATGGATCCAGACGGTGCATCTCTCATCAGTGCTGGATCCATCCTTTTTCTGGGGAAGATGATCATAGATGGTGCATAGGTGCCTTCAGCATTCATTACACAAACCACCGTCACCGTTCCACCCCTCTCTCCAGATGTTATCTTTCCTCTTTTGCCCACACCTGTCTGACGTTCTGGTTATGATGTCTCCGCAGAGTCCTACTTATACCAGAGGTTTTCGTTATACTTTTCAATGACTCGCCCTCCCATAGACTAGCCAGTGCCTCTTCCAATGCTTGTTGGCCATAGTGACCTCTTGTGGTCCGTCTTTTGTAACCATGTTTTGCCATCTAAAATTAGCAGCATAATGAGATCATGTTTTTTGTAATTGTTAAATCTGGTTGGTTTATGCCTAGGGATGAATGTGGTGTTGAACATTTAAAAGGTGTCACACTTTCTAAACGCATTTCATTAATAATATTCGGCTACTGTTTTAACTATCAACTTAGGCCTATCTTTACATTAATGATTGCATAAGCTTAAATGTATCATTATTTGACCAATTTTAATTAAGTTATTTGAATATAATGTTTTGAAAGGGCACTTTATAAATAATAATAATTGTGATTATTATCAGAGTAGCCAAATCAGTAATGAATGTGTGCCTAAAAGGCCCACCCCGTGTTCCTCAAACGCACACCCAGTGTGCATTTTGAGAACGAGAGTAGTGGGCGTTTTGAGCACAGGCGCATTTTTCGTTTACAAGGTCATTTCTGGAATGACTACAATCTTTGGGCAGTGATTTAAAGCGATAATACACCTCAAAGAATTTATTTTTGCGGTCACCCAAAAATATCCATGCTATCTGCAATCGTTTGACAATTATCACGGTTTGAAATTGTCTAAAAATAATAATAAAAAGTGTCATGTTTCCTTGCTGTCGCTTCAATCGCCCCACAGCTTTACTACTCTTGTTTATTGCGCGCACCGAGGGATCATACTGACATGGAATATATGACGTACTGACTACGTAATATTGGCGGGATTTCCAGGAAAGTGAGGGTGTGTATCTTAGGAACAGGGTGCGCTATAAGCACCTTCCTCTACTGGCGTGGCAACATCTTGTAAACCATTTCGCAGGATTGTGCTATTTCTAACGACATTATGTAGTATAGAGCAGACAGAAGAACAAAGTTGTAGCATGAAAGATTGCTATTCTTCCCAAGTTATATTGATGACGTGTCTATGTCTGCTGGATACTTTTGCATTTAAAATGAACAAGTTTCCTGATGTTTGTTTTTCCCATCATGCAATTTTGTACTTCTCTGGAACTGAAATTTGGTTTCTAATATTTTACGAAGCTTGTTTTCGAACTTTTTATTAATATTATACTTAATGGTTTTATTTAATTTTGTAGTTTTATGTAGACCATTTTATTTTAAATGGATTCGGGTGCTACCAAAATTTTGATTATTATTATCATCAAGCAGGCAGGATATGTTCTGGACTCCATAGATTTTCCTCATCATTCGACACTAGCAACTAATTCAGGTTTCATGAATATATGAAAGGAAGGACATTTTGTACTTCTCATATAATAAAGACCAAACTGCATACTAGTGATCTACACATCAGATATAAGTTGTGGCAGTAGTGATCAGTAAATCACGAAGATGAGGTTTACTTTTTGTTTAAGTACACATCACACGTGTTGGTTTGCTGTGGTTACTTGGATGCTGTGATCTGGGTGTTTAAACAAATCCTCACAACCAGTTATTTCTGGCTATTTTGGTTTTGTTATCGAATGGGTTGCTTACACAGATGGATCATAAAATAGATAGCATACAAGGGTATATAGTCATGCCAGATTGTATGTATTATCCATGTGGGTATCTATCATCATTCACTGACATGATACATCATGATTTCCAGACAACTGATTGTCACCAAAGGGAATATTAAACTTGACATTCATTTTCTTCTTCAATAAGTAACACGGCTTGTTTTGTACATCGTCATAAAGAATGAGCTTCAGACGATAGAAGTTTTTGTCATCATTTGTCAGTTTATAATGATGACATTCATCCTGTGTGTTGTATGACACCTGTTTCATTCCATGATGTCAGAATGTGCTCCACATGCCAGAAATAATTGTCTTCATTGTTTGTCAGGTGGTAACAATGACATTTGTCCTCTGCATTGCAAGACATCCATTTCATTCCATGATGTTGGAATGTGCTCCAGATGCCAGAAGTTTTCTTCATCATTTGTCAGGCTGTAATAAAGACATTTGTCCTCTGTGATATATGACATATGTGTCGTTTCATGATGTCAGAATGTGCTCCAGACGCTGGAAGTTTTCTTCATCATTTGTCAGGTTGTAATGATGATATTTCTCCTCTGCGCTGTATGACATCCGTTTCATTCCATGATGACAGAATGTGCTCCAGACGCCATAAATTTTCTTCATCGTTTGTCAGGCTATAATAATGACATTTGTCCTCTGCGTTATATGACATCTGTTTCTTTCTATGATGACAAAATGTGCTCCAGATGCTGGAAGTTTTTTTCTTCTGTGACGATGACATTTGTCCTCTGCGTTATATGACATCCATTTCATTCCATGATGACAGAATGTGCTTCAGTGTACATATGTAGATACCACAACTATATCATTGATGCTGGCATAGCCTTTTTCCCTCTGTTCCACCTGTAGGCCTGTGCCTGTACTTTGGTACCTTCTTCCCTATCCATAAGTATGAAACAAGGTACAGTGTGGAGCACTTTTACCTTTCGTCTTGTGGGATTTTTTGAAATTTTTAATTTTTAATTTGGATTGTTAGGTGTTCCAGAACAGTCATTTTGATGGCAGTGTGTAAGAAATTATTAATTATTATTATTAGACTTCATTTTAGGCCACTGTACAGCTGATTTATTATGGCGATAACTGATTTCTCTAACATTATTATTACATCTTGCTTCAACATCTTTCATTGTCATCCTTCTCATTTTATGGAAACAACAACTCTGTTCACATCATCATAACCTCAGCTGGCCTTCTGTCAACTTATGTGTAACTCTACATCTGCATTGTGTAATTATCACTGATGACTGTTGATTTCTCTAACCACTAGGCTGTGGCATGTGCATTGAGAAACCTCCATTCGTTATGCCACACATGTGTACAAGTGCCAGTGTAGTCACCAAATGCTTCCTTGTCCACAAATCTGGTGTTTGTTGTTTTGGATGGCGATCTTGATCAATTTTGACAGCACGTTTGCTCTAGGGACCCTTGGCTATGTTTTGAGCACTAAGAAGTGTATACGTCATATCAAAATGTTAATTCCACCTGTACCTGTAGAGTCTTTTGCTATCTCATCAAGAACTTCAATAGAAATTGCATTTGTACCAACTAAAAATATCTGTTCGTAAAGTTAGACTATGGAACTTGTTTCACAAAAAAGTTTTGTTGATCTTACAAGAACATGCAAAATAGGTCGTGTTTTCAAAAGTTTGTTTGATACGTATCATTCAACAGATGCTACCCGAAATAACCTGTGGCGACTGTGGTGTATAAAATAACACTAATGCAACATTATTTTCTCATCAATTATCATGAGATGTCAACTCTTAAGACTTAAGTGGCCCACCCATATATGCGGCGCCTCCTGCAACGTTTTCCTGCGGTTTTCCTGTTATCTCTTGGGCGCCACATGAGGCTCATGCAGCAGGATTTGGCGCAAGGGGGTGTGACAAAAGGGGTCCCATATATGCGATGTTCTTGCGGCAGTCGCTTGCGACATGAATGCTTAATATCTGATTTAAATAAAACTTTTTTAGGATTAATAATGTTTAAAGAGTGACTTCAATGGATGACGACACGAAGTTGTGTGCTTTTGGAGCTGCTCTAGGTGGTTTTATTGCCGCTCATACCGTCTGTCGGCAGCGCAGGAAGAGGCATACCTATAGGTGTTGGGTTCGACCGTTTCTTACTCGCAAGAATGTGGTAGGGGAGGCCAACACCATATACAAACTGTACCAGGAACTGGTAGGGCGGTCTTTCCCAGACATAGCGTTCGCCATGATTTCCATCGTACCCGCCATGTTGTTGAGAACTTTTGTATCTTCTTCTACACTCTTGTTGCGTTTCTGTATTTTGCGCGGAGGCTGCAACTGCTGGAACCGTATGAACAGAATGAATGCCAGTGGTTTCTCTTTGCTGCACACCTTGTAGTTTGTAGACGGGGCAGGTTCATCTGGTGGGACGTATGTCTCATCGTCAGAGTCACTCGGTAACTCCCCATAGTTGTCCTTGCCATGTTCCACATATGGCTAAAAAATTACACAACAGTATGTAGATCACGTTATTTTTTTATGTTACCTGAAGGCGATTGATAGTAAATAACGCTGTGCTTAGCATATTTACATTTTTTGTTCTGTAAATAACTGTGTTTGTTGGAAAAATGAACAAAAATGTTTTTTGTTCCATTCTGTATACATGAAGGTCTGAATGTACCATTAATTGTTTTAAAAAAAATTCCTTCTGATGGATTTTTTAAATAAATTATATAATTTATCTCAAGTTATATCTTACCATAATGAGATGTCGAGGGGAAATACTTGATTTGCTGACACCAGACTGTATGTGGGCACGTAGAAAGGAACATAGCTGCAAGATCTCACGCTGTCGTGGTCTGAGCCGGTTCGCCGCAAATCCAGAGGGTACGTTGGAGATTTTGGTGAATCCTGTCCGCAACGACCGCATGTGTGTCTCCAGGTCTTTTACTGCAAAAACAAACAAAAAATATTCAGGCTCAACTATCAGACCTTTTCTCTAAGGACAACAAATTAGGGGTTGGGGCCATGTTTTATAGTAAAAACAAAACTTTGCATATCCTTAAAAAATTATGAGATATTTTTACAGAGGGAAATATTTATTAGACCGTTACCATTGGATAACCTTTTTTATACTAATAAAAAATATATAAAAAACATGTACTTTTAAATTGAACAAAGTGCACACTTAACCACTGAGAAATGTAGAAAATATTATTAAAATAATATATAGGGGACAAAATTACACTTATCATCAACATCTAACTTAGCGGTAATTCTCATCATAATAATGCCCTTATCGTACACGTGTCTGTAATTTCTATCGGTAGAGTCATATAGACACGGTTCTGCCTCCCAGAGTTCGCAGAGTTTCTGTTCCCTCCGTGGCTCCCATAGGCGGTGCGACCTTGGTGTGAGGGCGCCGGCAGTGTCAAAGTCGTTGAGATCAAAAACTGCCGGCGATGCACGAATCACTTTTGGGGTCGTGGCAAGCCTCTTGGGAGATGGGGATGCAGATTTCTCTTTCCTGGGTGACTTCCTCACCTTGTGACCAACTTTCTGGGATCCTCCACGGCCTGTCCTCACCATTTTCGGTAGATGTTTGGAGAAGTTTTCGACACACGCGGCTGGCAAAGTTTCGGTACTAACGTAAACAGACTGCCGTGCCATGCAGCGGCACTCAGGGAAATCAAAAAATGACTGCCACCCCATCTAGTATGAACTAGGGCATTATAAACTGCCACAGTCACTTGCAACGCTTGCGGCCAAATCCAAATTGTTGGATCATGCCGCAAGATGTTGCGGGAGCTTGCGGTTGCCGCAGCTAGAATGCAATCTTGCCGCATGAGTGCACCCATATATGCAGCCACCGCAGTGGCACCACAGCAGCCTTCTTGTGACGCCAAAATCTCATGAGAATCGCATATATGGGAGGGGGGCTTTAGACCCTGCAGTCTCCTCATGTTCAAGGATGTCATCCATCGTCCCTGTTCTCTTCTCGACCACAGTGATGTCAGAGATGTCCTGTTAGGTCAGCTAGTGTGTGCACACGTTCATGATGATGCTGCCTTCTAATGGATATGCGATCAATCTTGTCACCACTTTTGTTGTTAGCAGTGTTCGAAATCTGCACCGAAAAGTTGGTGGTCACAACAACGTCTAAAGTTGGAGGTACATATAATAAAGACAGATTACGTATAATTCTGGTTGACCAACAGGCTGGTTATTCGGGCCGGCACATCTTGAGAGTCTTAGCCCAACCGTAAAGTTGCTGGTCTCGGGCCTGTCGACCGGCTGTAATTGTGAACACTCATTGCAAATCTGTTATAATTCCAAAGTCAATACATCATGTTGCATGGCTCCAGCTATGTAGCTTTTCAGACAAGTTTTTGATTGTTTATTCTTGATTTTCTAGGTGACCTTGGCTATGTTTTGAGCACTAAGAACTGTGCACGTCATATCAAAATGTTAATTTCACCTGTACCTGTAGAGTCTTTGTGAATCAGACTTGTCCAGGTAGCGGTTTTCCTCAAGATTCTACATTTGGCCATCTGGTTTCTTAGTGAACACAGAAGTAAACTGTTGGTTTAGAATTTCAGACTTTATTTTGGGATAAAGATGGGTGAGACCATCTTGACCTCTGAGGGTGAAGTACCATGTTATCACACTTCCTGCTTTCATGAAACCTCTATAGCATCTTGATCTTTCTGTGAGGTAGATCTTTTAGCAGGTAAAGCATCTAAGCATTCAAATTTTATCTGTGGTAGTTAAAATTGTCAGGATTTCTATGACCGTTGTTGGATCAAAGACATGAATAGGATCTGTGAAACATAACTTTTCATCAGCTATACTATAGCCAGATCAATTGAAATGTAACACTCCTGACAACAGTTTGTCGATTTTGTTACTGAGAAGAAATGTGAAATTAATTCACATCTTTCTACTGCTGAGTTGGATTCCAGATGCTGCTGAGAATTCTGATCACCAAGATATCTCACTAGATGAAACGTAGTTTTTTGTTCACAAGTCTTAAATGTTCTTGAAAATAATCCATTTTTGTTTTCATTATCAGGGCAGTGCCTTCATCGCGTGACATAAATTACAACTGATGATGAATTTCTGGTTTTGTTCCTCTACATTATCTCCAATTTACGCTTCTTATCGCGGGCGTCATCAATATCCGTGTCATACCAGGGATGAGGTGTGTTGTTCCGTATGCGTACACTGTTGTGTTGTGTGTGTGTAGGGTTACCAGTCATTACCACACACTGTCATATCAACACTAACAGACTCTGAGTTTCTAAGTGCACCATTGTCAGTGTTTTGGGAGTTGTGTTTTGTACTTGTCGATACCACAAGTGGTACTTCAGCGCATTAACTGCAAGTTCAATATGATGGTTGTCAGAGATAGCGTCGGGAAGAACTGTGATGGTGGATAAGGGTTATCAAAGTGGATATAGAAATCACCAACAATGATGGTGGATACAACCGATATGGATGCTTCAGTGATTAGGTGTTTGACAAAGTCCGACGTTGATCTGGATGTCCTACTGAACACTAGATGGGGGGATGGTAGACAGCCCACATGTCATATACAATTTAAAGTTATGTTTTATTACTTTTATACATTCAAATATTGCTCAAATCACATTGCGATTATGCTTACAATACCAGTCATAGTATGAAGTTCATGGGAGGAATTTCTTACAAATGCCCCTCAGTACTGTGATGCATTGCTCAGATGCATGATGGGTAATGCTGTTTAATTGTCTGCCTACAGTGCACTTACATAGAGATTCCTCAGACAACACACACCCACGCTGTCATCCTGAGTCGCCCCGCTTGGCTGTGGGGTGCAGAGATGGGGGCGAATGAACATGGGGTGTGTATCGGGAATGAGGCTGTCTGGACGAAGGAGAATGGGGAAGATGACTCCACGGAGCGCCTCCTAGGGATGGACTTGGTCAGGTAAGGTTATTTCTACAACTCAAGTGCAACCAGAATTCTTTGGTGCTGCTCTGATACTAGTTTCCAGCCAGTCAGATTCACATCAGTAAAATTTTGCATGCTAATATTTTTTTCTCTGGATGTTTTTGATAAATTAGCACGTTTATTGCAAGAATTGTGACCAGTATATAATCTAACTTATGGTAAATGTTAAGTGCAATTGCATTTATAACTTTTTGTTCAACTTTTCTTCATTGATTTTAACCAAAATGTATATATAATTTTTTTTTAACAATTTTTGTTTTTACCAGTTGGGCAACCCTGGATATCTAGGGGGATGTACTGCGACATTGACTTCTTCATCCCTTGCAGGAAGATTTCCCTGACGTTCCTGAGTGTGTGTGGGAATCTCACTCCCTGTGATGTGCTTCCTTCCAGACTAGGTCTAGAGCGGGCAGAGACGGCCCAGCAGGGCCTCGACATCATCACAGCCCTCCTGGACACCCACGGTCAGGGCGGGCCTCGCACCCCCCACCCCTGTGCACCCCCCCAGGGCTGGGGCAGTAGTAGCTTTGTGATATGTGACCAGTGTGAGGCGTGGGTGTTGGAGACAGCGGGCGGAAGTCACTGGGCAGCGGAGAGAGTCACAAGTATATATATATATATTTGTTCTCGCTATTGGTGGGAATTAATAACTGTCATGAGAAATGAGATGATGTCATGGTCTTCATCCCTCTGAGGGGTGTCAAAAATAAAGTCGTTACTTTTCATCCAACGTCTCTGAAAGTTTAATGTCCGAGATGCACAATGTCTAAGTGGAGAATCTTAACATACGTACACACATACATACACGCATACTTATGTGGTTATAATTACGTGTTGGATGTTATTAAAGCATTTGAATCAGGCAGCAGAGTCACCTGGGGTGTGCCATCTGTTGCACTGACATTATAATGACATAGCTTTATTATGCTGTGTTTTTGATAATTTAATTGACTATCATTACTGTTCAAATGCAATGCAGTGTCACACCACTTCACCTCACCGATTCATTCTGATGGTAAGACATGATCTTGAGCAGTGACTCTTGTCTCCAAAATTGAAATTCTCATCCAGAACACAGCGACAGATGGTGTTACCTATTCTAACTCAAAATTACACAGTTCTGCCGTCATTTAAAAACTTATCTTTACAACCTTGCCTATCCACCATAGCTCCCTGGCGTATCCATCCATCTGTTGACAATTTGAATATTGCTTATCAATTTTGTTGTCTTGATGCGCCTCTGAGCTTCGTTTCTAAGGATTTAGGTGCAATAGAAGTAACCTTATTATTGTTGTTATTATTATATGGCACATTTGAATGACTGCTTCCTGATTCAGATGCTTTCATGTTATGTGTTGTGATTTAATTTGTCAGATCTGTCCTAGTTGCTGTAGTCATGGTTGTTGTTCCTTGGTCACTCAGTGTTTGCTCTGCTTTCAGTATTGCCCGCGTAAATTGCAAGCGACTTGGTCACCAGGGGGCCAAACTCAATGTGGTTGGGTCAGTAACAAAACAAAATAGTCACCAAGGGACACCACTACCGGTAGATGCCAGTTTGTTGCATTAAGACCATTTTCTTTTTGTGGGTAACTCTAGGAATTGTGCCCATGAGAAAATTCTGTGGTTCATCTAACAGTGTTTGGTTGTTACTACGAAGTAAAGTAACATGTTTTTATTAACAACGTTTCAGTGTCTTGGCTTATTTCAATATTTCTTAACAGTACCTATCAAGAAACTTACTATTATTTTGTTTACGTATATCTTGACTGCATTGTGCAGTCATCAGTGAAGTGTCATTACCTTGAACAGCGATGTCAGACACAAACTCACTCCTGTTCTTTCACAGCCCGCATCACATGATTGGTCATGTGACATGCCTTTAATGCATAAAAACACTTTCTTGGTGAAAACTGCACAACACAGTTGAAATATTCAGAAGCAACAAAGTAAGTGTTGTGACAGATAATGTCAACAGATATGTTTTTATTCATATCTGTTAAAATCGTACCACTCACTGATGAGTGATGACACAATGAGCTGCCTCCCTGGTGATCTGGCAAATACTGATTTAAAACAAACCTGAGTTCTGTAGCAAACTGTTACTCGGACACCTGCTGGTTGCTCTGTGCACACCCTTAGTGCCGTTACCCTGCTTGATTTTATTTCCGTTGCTTATGTGTTGTGTTTTAGACTGGCCCTAGAGCGAGCTGACACCCCTTGTGGGGCCGTTGACGTATTGGGTCACCTCCTTCAGGGCCACGGTCAGGGGGGCTCCTGCACCGAACATGTCTCCTCATGGACCTATCAGAATAGCTTTCTTATCGCTGGCCAATCAGAGGCATGGGTTTTTGAAACTGCGGGACGCCACTGGGCTGCCGAGCAGATAAAAAGTAGGATTTTTATTTGTCTTTTATGTTTAGTTTAAGTCTGCAATTACGCATCTAGAAATAATTATGGGTGTAGTCTGATCATTTTCGTAATAAAATCATGTTATGTATGTTTTGGTTTTACTGAGTGTCCAAGATATTAATGTGTTTTGGTGGGCTAAAATGTGTGTAATATAATTGGAACATTGTCAGTTTCATGATTAATAAAACATTACATGTTTCATAGCATGTGGAGGGATATGTAAGTTTGCATCACATGATCCTATGAATGCCTCGTCCCAATGCAATTTGTCTCCAGGTAGAGGAAATTGTAAAAACTCCGGAAATGTACTACCCAGCAATGTTGACATCTATTATCTATAAACATATAATGGGCGAAGTATATAACAAATTATGTTTTGGTTATACATTTAATGGCCAGTGTGCTAGAATAGGTATAGTTTGAACGGCGTAATATGATATTACAATGACAAAAATCAGACTGTACTTTTAATTGCACATACATTTCAACAAGTTGTTTACATTTATTTTTCCAGCATTTTGTAAGAGTTTTAGTTACATATATATAAATACTTTTACTCATTTACAATTGCTCCTGTGTATTTTTAGTTACATTTCTTGCATTTTTATGTATTATTGATGCATAAATCATTGTTGAAATAGTGTGATGTTGGTCATTTCTGTCATCAGATTATAGACTATTACAACACCTGTGCCTATATATTTATAATGTCTTGATTGAATTTCACCATCAAAACATTTGAACAGTGACCATAATCGTCAAAAAGTCAATATATATATAAATTATTAGACACATTTTTCAAATGAAAGAAAGAAAAATGTTATTCTATATTATAGATCAACAGTTCCTTAATAAATGTCATTCCAATGACGTCCACAGATGGTGTAAGGAACATCTCCAACCAGCTGACAATCCGTACAAAGATCGATGCGATGTCTGCTGGACTCAAGGAGCATGCCCAGGCGAAGGGTTGGTGGACCCCAGACAAGGGAGAGTTTGACTTTGCCAAGGTGTATTCGAGTGACTTTGAAGAGACAGAACTAGCACCAGGAGAGACACCTAGTGGTAGACAACTGTGTGGCACGAAACTGCTGCAGGAGAAATCAAAAGGAGGTGAGTTGTAGCTTACTTTCTTGCAACATTAGAATGTAGAAAACATGCAGTAATTTAGATGCTTAAGTTAATTAGCTAATGGCTAAGTTTTTTTTTACATGTCCAAGCAGTGATTCAATTTTAAAAAATGGGTTTACTTGATCATGTCTGGAGAAATTCTTCATTTTTTTCAGTAGGAAAAATGAAGTCAAACAAATATTCAAAGCTGACAAGAACTAATGGCTATGTCTGTTGGTGGTAACTGTCCCTGCTTATGTCATTGTGTCCCTCATCCAACTGTCCCTGCTTGTGTCACTGTGTCCCTCATCCAACTGTCCGTAGTTGTCATTGTGTCCCTCACCCACCTGTCCCTGCATGTGTCACTATGTGACATAGTGTTCGCACAGGTCCCCGAAAGTCTTGAATCTTCTTTGATTTGATTTTTTTGTTCGAGTACCCTCGAATGTTCTTGAATTTCACCGGATGTTCTTGAATATTCTTGGAACAGATTTTCATGAACATTCAAGCACATTAGTGACTAGTTGTCGACAAAATAATTGTAATAATATATTGTCGAACCCGTCAATAATTGTTGTCCTAAAAATTGGTGATTAAAGTTTCTTACACTTTAAAAAAAACAATATGGCGAAAGAAAAAAATAACGGTAACACGATTCAGTAGCCAGTGCCACGTGAAATAGCAGTATGCATAATCGCTAGATATGAACCAATCAAATGTGCTCTTTCTTCATGTGTGCGGTCATTTTACCTCTCACCCATCTGTCCCTGCATGTGTCACTGTGTCCCTCATCCAACTGTCCCTGCTTGTGTCACTGTGTCCCTCATCCAACTGTCCCTGCTTGTGTTATTGTGTTCCTCATCCAACTGTCCCTACTTGTGTCATTGTCCCTCTCCTCTGTCTGTCCCTACCTGTGTCATTGTCCCTCTATCTGTCCCTACATATGCCTCATGTCCCTCTCTGTCTTCCCTCCAGGTGAGTTCAGCATCTATGACATGATGTCCATCCTGCGAGACGACCCAAGTGGTATCTGTATGGACTCGGGCACCACCGCCAGTCAGGTGTCCATCCTGCCTCCCACACAAGCCAAATGCCTAGCTTCTCATTGGTTCACAGCGACCCCTGATCCCAGCAGTTCCATGTTCAAGCCGTTTCTCTTCTGCAACGGTTCAACAATTGGTAACAAAACCGCGTCACCAAACTTTGGTGACAGTGACCCAGTCAAATGTAAGCCACGGTTCCAGACGTCAGTCGATCGGCGTCACGCTTTGTACGTCACCCATGAGAAGTTGCGGAGCATGCTGGGTAAAGGTGACAGCAAGGCAAAGATGCTGCTAGCACAGATGCACGAGATGGAAGCGTTCTGCGTCTCAGATGTCAACGAAATGTCGGCAAGTGTTGATCCTGTAGGCTCTGCTCGTGTCTCGGACATCTTCAAACACATGGTCGACTTGGAGATGAACTTCTACTCAACTTTGTCCACCTGAATGATACAGACACTTCACTTTGTTCATCTGAATGATACAAACACTACACTTTGTTCACCTGAATGATACGAACATTACACTTTGTTCACCAGTGCACGGCAAACACATGGTTGATTTGAAGATGAACATTGACACAATTCAGCCGACCTGAATGATATGAACACTACACACCAAACCAATATGGTTGACTTGGAGATGAACTTTGGCACATCTACCAACATTAAATGTTTCTAGTCAGATATACAGAGGTGCCAAATATTTTCCATTGTGAAGTTTCCTTTATTATCAAAGGTTTTTCTTCTATTTCAGATAGTCTCCTTTAACAGCCAATTCCAGATTTTCTGTCAAAAAAGTAGCAACAGAATGCATAAAAATAACACTCATGAGACTTTCATGTTTCAATAATATACATAATTATTGTGAAAGGGGTTGCCTCTGCTACATCCTCCTTTCATTATTTCATGTCCAGCAGGAGAATCTCCTTCCTGCAGATGCTTTAAGGGGATGTATGTCACCCTTGCTGGTAGCATTGCATTACCTTTATAAGTGTTGCTGGTCAGCCACTGCTGTTTTAACGTCAATGTTTGTAACTGCAAAACTCTTGTACATGTGTAGCATTGTGTGATACAGTTTTCAGTCCAGCTAATGTTAGCATTTGTCAGAATGATATTATATGAGTCATAGTTCCTATGCTGTAGAGGCTTTCTAAGAATGACAGCCAATCTAAGAAGCCAATGGTGAAAACAAAGATTATGTTATCTATAAAATGTGTCATTTTACTTATGATAGTGTAGTGGACTTTGACATATAGGTCCAAATGTATTTTCCTGTGGATTCACATAGGGTGTTCCATATGTTGCCTTGGGGAACCACAGAGGGTGTTCCACATGCTGTCAAAATGAACAGCAGACCTGGCAAGGCAAGAATACTGCAATGGAAACACCTTGGCAGTTCCCAGAATACTTGTGATTGTCTGCCAGCTGTATGTTTGCTCAAGTACTAGTTCTGCTATATATGTTGCTCACCAAATGGTCAGTCTGTAGAAAGCATAATCATATGATTTATTATGTAATGTAAAATGTTTGTAATCAGAAAGTCTAGTCAGTCGGTGTATATCTGTGAATTTGGTGTAGTTTATGCAGCAGTCCTTGCCTTGTATAGAATCTCTGACCAGCAGACACATCCTGTTTGGATACATCTCAATGCACCAACTGTTTCCCAGCGTAAGCATCCCTCTAAAGAGTAGACACCTGATCAAAGTGGATATTGGATTTTTTTGTATTTGCTTCTCTTTAAAGTAGACCATGTGTTAGTTTTTTTTACAAATGCATGATCTACTGCAATGATGTCGCTATGTAACATGTTCTTGCTATGACTTGTTGCTTTCTGTGATTGTGCTGCAGTGAATTGACGACATCCAGTGTAAATGTTCAGAGGTGGCCCGTGTTGTGTATGTCGTGACAAGATGAAAGTTTTCTCAACTGACTAGTTAAAGTTTGGTTTAATAATAAATTATTATTAAACCAAACTTTTATTATTAATAATAGAATAATAATGTTTATTTCAGACAAAAGTCCATATGTATACATTATGATATACAAGTAACAAAATACAAAGATATAAACATACATCATGAAATAAAAATAGTTGGTTATAAAACAATATACGATACAATATACATATATAAAATGTGCATTCAAGTATACAATTGGGTAGTCCAGTATTTAAACACAGGACTTCTAAAATGTACATTGGTATAAAAATAACTAAAATTAATTTTAAATAAGTATGTGCCAATAATATATTCTTACCTTATTATCATTACAAAACTGCATGCTGGTAACTCGGCATTGATGCGCTGGGTTAAGATTGTATGTGTGCATGCCTGTTTGCCTGTGTGTATGTGTTTAAATATGCATTGATCATTCCTCCATGCAGAACACACAGTAATGTCCTATATGCCATGTCCACCTTGTCATAAGTAGGCTGTGATATTTTGTTTTCATTTTGTAATGTTGCTACAGGTACATATAATAGTTGAACATTCCGTAGAATGTGAAGTGTTGTGCTCCAAATGTGTCGGTGGAATTTACCGTTGTAAATGTTGTAATAATACAATGTGTGTGTCCATTGTTGCCGGACACAGATTACATTGTTTATAGTTATGCAAGGTCATTGGAAGCTTTATTTGATAATGTAAAATGTTAGTATTGCAATATTGACAACATTTAACAAGATATATTTTGTGAAAATCTCGGATAGATGTCTTAGTCTTGTTGTCAGTGTCATGTGACCATGTTTCTGGTCATGTGATGGTGTTCTGATATAAATTGCAGGACGATTGTAAGCACTATTTCTGTGCGAGACCAAGTGGTGGTTGTGTGTCTTAATTGCTTCAAAGGTATTGCAAATGTAACAAAACATTTAACACTAAGCCTAAGACCATGTGAAGATTATGAGTTTAGTATGATTACATAGCATACATGCAGAAATATTTGTTGTGTGATGTTGTAATTTAGTACACAATAAAATTATTAATACAGTACAGAAAACAAACTAGTGTTTTTTTAATAATATTCATTTGATTAATCCAAACTACACTGTGTAAACACTACCGGTATTTCAATTTTTAAATAAAAAGGTAACAGAAGTTGATATACAGATACTGACACGATTAATCAAAACATCTACACTTTGTCAGTGGCCTTCCTTGATTTTGTTTCGTTTGTCTCATTTAGTAAAAATACGAATCTTTATACACCGTATCAAATTGGACGGCCAATATTGCATGCCTGTGTAAAAAATTAAACATAACCAACTATATATATATTTCATATACAACATATCTTAACAGCAGTTATCAGATAATTGTATGCTGTCGTTCATATCCCTTGCCTCACTATTAAGACAATTGTTATGGTGGTATCAATATGTTAAATAGTACGCACACGCGTGCCTTTAAGGATCTGCATTCATTTAAACGGTCGCTAACACCCTGACGGCTCGTCCGATCCCGACGATCTTGGTATCATTTGAAAGCATGCACTTTCTGTTATTGTATCGTCTACCTAGATTTCCCGGTAACCATTCATAGAATACCCATAAACAGACCAACGATCATGTCGTTATCGGTGTTCTGTGCAGTTCCGAACGATGTTGGCTTCGGATACTCGGTATACTAATCTTCCGATGGCAGTGCTACCTTCTCATTTGCACAGAACTCAGCCGTGTACACTTCACCATTTCTTGATTTCACGTTATAAGCTCCACCCACTTTTAAACGGCGGCGAAACTGACATGCTTTGAAGGCAGCGAAACCGATATTCTCGATATCAGCGTTACGTCATAATAACTATACCAAACAACGGAGAGTAAATGTTAAAATTATTTGCGTTGGTTGGTTGGCATAAGTAATTGTGACGGCACGTCGACTTCGAGAATGCCAGTTTCGCCGCCGTTTAGAAGCGGGTAGAGCTCATAGCATGAGATCAGAAAGTGGCGTTTCAGTTGGTAGACGGTCGAACTGTGTCGAGGAACCAACATCTTCGGCCAGTGTTTAAGACACCAGGAACGGCGCGGTTGTAGGTCCGTTTATATATTATTTTAGGAATTATTATCAGGACACCATTTATATATATTAAAATAGCAGAAAGTGAAAGCTTGGAAAGGATATCAAGATCGTTGGGATGGCGTGATCACCCTCTAGAAATAGACCCTTCCAGTCTTCTGGCCGATGTCGGGATCCGACAGCGTACTTGACGCTCCGATTCAGCCCCCCAATATTAATTTTATCGGCTTCCAGTGTATTTTGATAAGCAGTTGGAGGTTTTTGGGTCCTCTACTTCTCTAGATCGCCCCTGCTAGTAAATGTTATGTCTCAGCGGGATCCGCTATAGGTTGTTTTCATATATCTTCCACATACGTCTTTGTTAGTTCCTCAAGCTTTTCTCGCATAATGTTTTTATACTTATATCGGTTCTTGAACAAATACATCAGATTCCAGTCTCCTGTTGCGACGGTAGCCGTAGTCGATGTTTCTCCCTATGCTGCCGGCTGGCCAATGTCATCAGGAAGGCGTCCACGGCTTCGAAGAGGGTGATGACGCTCGCGCCAATGAGCAACCCCATCGAGCCCCCTATGTCACCTGCAACACGCATTAGCAACTGTTAATCGCAGACCCGCATACGTCACTCCGTTGAATATTGACCTTGTGCGATTGCCTAGAAACTCCTTGTCTCCGACTTTCTTCATTTTGAACCTACAATGAGTATTGCAGCACGTGCGTGACGCGGCTGTCTACTTCTTACGTGCGCTGAAACCGTCGCATATCTAAGCGAGCGCGTTATGGTGTTTATTTAACGATGATATGTGTTTTCTAACATTTGGTAAATATTGCTTTCACAAATGTCACGTAGGAGTGTAGCGTTACTAACGTGTTACACGAACTTGAATTTGTTAAACTTAAACAACGTCGTTTAAATTTTAGATTAATATCAATGTACAAGATGGTTAAACATAAAATTATGGTGTGTATGAATCTACATCAATGTCTTTCCCCCGGCGACTCGTTTCTCCAGACGTACACACCCCTTTAAATGTATACAACCTTGTTCCGGGACAGACTTTTAAATTACATTTTTTACCTAGCAGACTGGACCAATTTTCTCACCGAGGTGGTGCAGGCCCTAAATAATTGAAGTCGTTCAAGACTCTCCCCGCTGGCCTCCCAGTAACACATTGAACTTTGTACAAAACCTAACAATCAATTTATATTTTATTTATTTATTTTAAAGTCTTCATTTATCCTGTTATTGTTTCGCTGCACTTACGTTATAATCTCAACAAGATGAGGTTACGTAGTATACGGAAGAAGAAGAAGAAGAACTTTCAAGTTATCCCGTCAGGTGACGCACATTTTAGCTAGTACATGTAAGCGTAATAATATAGGTGCAGATGCACAGTATCCTTACTTAGTAAATCAATGAGTGTGTAGGCTTCAAGCTGTTTGTATTCCTTGACACGCAGGTCACGCATGTAGATGTTCAGCTCCAGAAAGTTGCGACTGAAAAAACAATTGATACAAACATTTTTATATTGTTATGTCTAATTCATTAAGAAAACACCAAACGAATGTGTCTGCATGCTTATGTACTATGTATTTGTTGTGGGTACCTTCGAGGATGCTTTTGGTTTGTTTGTTGGATGGTTGCGCATAACACTTGTGCTAACACAGATAAGTAAATAAGGTACGCAGGCAGCAGGTAGACATACTCAGGAGATGTAATGTCCAAAGGAAAGATGCAGACCCCTATGAGTAGGCATAGGTCTAACAAGATTGCCGCCCAGAGAATTAACTCCAGATGGTATGTGGACAAGGAATCATTTGGCTTATCGGGAGTCTATTTTGTTTTAATTTATGTGTATCTGTACACGAAAGGTGAACGGGAGGTGTTTTTCAAAAAGGTTACCCGCACATAATTCGTAGAATACATTACCTGAAAAACGTTCCGTCCAACTGAGTTTTTTGGAGGAAAGTTTCCAGCCTGTTCTTGAATGAGGTTAGATGTCGTACGGACATATTCGGCAATGTATGCATGTCTCTCGGTATACCGGCATCGGCGCACTCGTTGAAAGATACCACACCAGGTATTTGCCAACGATTTTCATCCTTAAATATGTAATAATCTTTGGCCATAGTAGCTTTCTCTGCATCGGTGGTGGTATTGTAGTGGTGATGTAGTTTCTCATAAAGTGACTGCAGCAACGGTTCCTTACCAGCTTCCACAATATACCGGCACATAAACACAACAGCTTGCCTCGTATCGTATACGTTCTTCATCAAAACCTCAACTGTTCTCGAAAGGAGGTCGATAACATCGTCAACTTGTTGCACTATTCTGTCCGCCTTAAGCGCGCTTGCGAGGTATAGTTTGCTGGCGTTTTTGTTACTTTTCAACTTCTCCAAGTACACTGAAATTGCAGATTTTGCATCCAATTCATGGGCCTCATTCAAGCTATACCGCATGTTGTCGTAGAGTGCGTTGTACTGGGCGTGAGAACTCCACAGATCTGTTGTTTTGACCATAGCATGTATATGATTTTGATGATTTTCGAACTTATTCTTTGCTTTTAAGATACGTTGAAGCGGTTGTCGTATAACAAGCGACTCATACAATCTTAGATCGCGGTCATACTCAACTGACGCATGCCAGATCCCGTTGCAAAACTTAACAAATATGTTTTTTGTTTCCGGATTGTGAACATCGGCGATGTAGATACGAAACAACCCATCGATGTTTTCTACATAACTAAGAATGTGTCCTCTCAATCGAGTGTATGTCTCGTTTATTTCCATGCTTTGTTTGAATAATTCTGCCGTTAGATAAAACGAATCATAACCGTTGTTCGGTGTAGCCGTTTGGTTTAACAAGGGGATCGCGTTACTATACGCGCAGTGCACTCGGTCTAGATTGTGTAACGCTCTCTTCGAAACGATCAGCTTTTCTTCCAGTGGACCAGCGCGCCATGTTTCTCGGTCAATCCTGTCTACTGAACCTCTGAGTATTTCAGACAACTCGAACGAGCCAAGCATACAGTCATGAAACCTCATCTCATCCCAAGCGAATATAAATTCATTTTGTAAGACTTTCAGCATTTGTTGATATCCCAGTTCCATTATAACATGATAGTTTTGAAAGAAGGTGGTTTCTAACACCTCAGCTACCTGTTTAACATTTGAAGACAGGTTGCGTACAACGTCAACAAATTTTGATGTTATATTTGGTAGGCCAATGAGAACTCGTTCAGTCTCTTCTATGTTAGCTCGCCGTCTGTCTGGCAGTAGCCGCTCTTTGGTGTCGAGCGACTTATTTAGGTGTTCCCCCATTTTCTTGCGGAATTTCTCAGTCAAAACGAATCGGTTCTCCCTGTTCTGGTTAGCGGCAGCGTAACTCATGGACGTTTTATAACGGATGACACTACACGCTTTCGGGCACACGCACGTGTCATATTGTTTTTTGTTGAACAAATCTGAAAGGCAAACGAAGCGTTAAGCATTTGTGCACTTCATCATGCAGCTACAGGTTACATGCAACACCAATTAGGTAACTGTTGGGTAAATTTACCTCACCAGAATTTTGTGTGTGTTTTCTCTGTATAATTTCGACTGCATCTCGCGGCTTTCTTCAGCAGATTGAATTCACGGTCGTGTCACCTGACCTACGTCATGTGACACAAGCTGGAGCATGACTGGCGGGAGCTCCTATCCGACGTCTCTGTTCAGTGAATGCTTCCCCCTGTAGATGTTAATCGCCTCCTAGGTCATTCTCCTATGCCAGTTCTCCTCGAGGTATAATTTTACATCTTTCATCGAACACTGGTGCCATGTAGATAGATGTTCTTTAAATCATGTGTCCAGCGCCCTCGCTGTTTCTCCTATGTAGTGCTAGTCGCATTATGGCCATTGGATGCCATATATCACCCCACACTTTGTTGCCTTGTCTGTTTTGTCTTTTGGGTGTACCAGCACGGAACTCAGGGTGTTGATAGGTTTGTGGTACACTGGTATGTCACAATTGTTCAGACAACTTACTGATATAGGGCAGACCTATGGCATATGACATCCTCCTGAATGGAGAATGTCATATATATATATATATATATACATATACTGTATATGTATATTACAGTTCAATTATTATTAAGTCAAACGTTATTATAAATTTCAACAAAGAAAATGCCGATAATATATTTATATGGTGGTAGGTGTCTGGATATTTTATTGGTAACTATTATACGCTCGATAAATACATATATAGTATACGCTTACCTATCGCAGGAAGCAGGCAACTTGTATACTGGGACACGTTACATGCCGGCGGATCGTCTGTAATCAACAGTACACTATAATAAAACCCGTGTTAGTGTCGAGTACCTTTGCGGTCATTTATTTTGTTCATTTTGTCATCATGATAAAGGTAGGGATACAAACGTAAATAAAGGACACTGAAAACAAAATAAATCATACAGCAATACACGATACATACAAATATTGAACTGTAAAAATATATAATGGCAATCAATGAGCAGTCAACAAAACAATACATTTAACTAACGATAGATAGAGGCTAGATGGGAACACATTACGTGCACAGCTGATTAATGGTGGACGCTGTGGTTGCTTTTATTCAACTGGATCTTTTCAGTCAGAATCTTGACACTCTCAATATATTACTCCATGGATGCAGCGTCGTTAAATTACTGCAAACTGTGCACACTAGCTGAAATAAGGAAAACCGAGCAGAATTTAAGGTTAGTAAAGCGACGTACGGGTTTAGTAATGTGGCTAATGTGGTGGTCGTTGCAGTAATTAACATTTTTTCAACAGCTGTAAAACTTCACCGTACATGCGTTTTACGTATTTGACAATAACATAATATAACAAGTAGTTCCATAATGAATGAATGCTAACCTCTGTTGATAGTTGGCATATAGTAGTCTCGGCAGCCACAAGTTGCGACAACGAAGTCAGTGATGCATTTCCTGTAGCAGGCCGCCTGCGAGTAGCGATCGAAGTTGAACAACTTTTGATTTCTCACACAGTCTCCGTGTGGAGGCGGCAGGTTGGTTTCCTGAAACGTACAAATAAACAGACGATTGGCTCCGATTGTCACAGCAAACACAACCTATGCTTGTTTCTCTCCGTTTGATCGACCGTCTACAAATTGTATTATTATATTTCTACTTAATTCGTACAACGCTGCAATTTCAAGCACATTTTTCTAACATTCCAGCATTTTTGTTGACACAAATAAACTAACATAGGTATCGTTGTGATATGTTAAATGCGTTCTTGTTTTATGCGTGGGCCACGGTTAAAACAAACCGGAGTTTACTTACTTTTGAGACGCTTACTGCAACAAATGTGTGCATTCCTGCTGGGACGTTATCGCCGAAGTCCTGCACAAATGGAAAGTCGTCTTGATGGTGCAGAACAAGTTTGAGTCCGACTGCATTGTGTGAGCCCTTCATGTACTCGTACTGTTCGACGTTCACTACCAGTTGCAATCCGTGTGTGACTCCTAAATAACATTGAATGTTTCTAAAGTGGATCTGTTGGTGACATTGAGTTGGATATAGTAGAAAATATGGCAATTTTATTTAGTGTTTAGTGTACATATAGATATATAATGTAATATATATTATATTATATATATATATATACACATATATACATATACCCTTAACGGATCACCTGTAAACGTTGTAGCAAAAATTATTATTTACCAGTTGCGTTCACCATGGAGTTTGCACCGATCCGGGCGTTGAACGTGTAACACACTCCTGCATCAGTTACGGTCATCTGGAAGTCTTCATGACTGCACGGCGTTCCCTTCCACCGACAACTTAAATGACAACAACATGTAGGTCGAGATGATTCGAAAGCAACGCTAAAATGTGTCACACAAAAATGTCATCACATTTATCATAGTGGGTGGGTGATATAATACTGTTTATTTCAACACCATCTTCTACAACACAAAAAAGCCAATCATGCAATTATAAACAGTATTGAATTTGAAAAGGGCAAGAAGAAGTGTGTCACTTATAACTCCTGCCCATTTACCATAAATATAACTAGAAGCAAATAATTATAATATGCAACATGCATGATTTTAAGTTACTATTTATATTTTATATCAATGATGAACTGTTATTTTAGACTCAATTATCTCCGTAGTCTAGTCATTTGTGTTAAAAAAAACAATATGTGATGGCCGTTTTTAGTAGCTACAACAAATCAACCAAGTTGTTATGCGTTTGTCGTCACCATTATGATCAATATCATTATTGCTAGTAATATACTGTCAAATGGAATGTATCTGCTAGTTTCGAAAGACTTTCAAGAAACTTACCTCGCGAGCATGTCTTCCTTGCGGTGTGCGAACTGAAGGTAGACATCGAGCATTGACCGGTTGCCAACTCTCCTCTCTGTAGCGTTGAAGGTGGACATGTTTGTAGTCCGAGTGTACATTTCATCCAACCAATGGAACGAGCCGTTTTCGGCAGCACTCACAAGTCTGCAAGTATCGTCGACAATTGGTCAAAAGCTTTCACCACAACTAAATGGAACAGTGTTGGAACCATGCGTGGTACCCGCCTGTATATACGGGTTGCGGACGTTTGCAATTATAAAGACACAGGTCGAGAAACAGCAGATAGCATAAAGCAAAGGAGCTCGAAATTTATGAAAATAAGACAATGCGATAGAGGAAGATGAAGGAAATGAGAAAAGAAACATTCATGAAAATGAAACTACTGCGGAGCTGACTGAGGTGGGAAGGACATAGGCAGAGAATGAAAGAGAAAAGACTGACAAAAAGAGCATGGGAATATCATAGGATAAGGTGGCAGAAGGGTAGACAGGGTGGCAGAAGAAGAACAGTTAAGACGGAAAGACAGTGAAAAGCGCAATATCCTTAGGACAGTTACGAACAGCAACGTTTCAAGCGGGAAAAGAAAAAATCGTAAATATATAACAACACCGTTCTAATACCTGAATGCGTTTTGGTTACAAATAGTGACGGCGGGAAAGTCGACACGTTCTTGTCGTAACATCGTTGTTCTCAGTCTGACTGGCCGGCTCGTAAAATGGCTCACTAAAGATTTACATTGCCACACGAACAGCGACGTACTGGTCAGCACGATCGCGACCCAAATAATCCTGCAACAGACGAACGTGTCGGATGGGGTAGGCCTATACAAGTAGTTGAACCGTCGTTCTTGTATCGCTTCTTGCATCCTCTTCTAACGAAGCTGCTAAGCCAATAATCACTGGTTGCTCATTCAGCAACTTTGAGAAATGTGTGATCAACTAGGCAATAATGGACACATGCATACGTAGGCTACATGTCCGCGCACACACCGCAAACACATACACATACACGCACTCACGCACAGACACACACACACACACACACACACACACACACACACACTGACGATTCCATACAAAAACCACCTGAAACTAAATTGTAGGCCTAATACATCGAATTTTGGAAATGTTACAAAAACAGTTTACATACGCCCTGGACTTGCAGTGTTTTCGAATCATGATATACCCAAACTGTAATAACTCCCTCCCTCACCTGTGAGCGGTGTTGCTTGTCGGCTCAGCGACGTTTCGCAGCCCGTGAAATGTGGTAGTTTCACAGAATGTCGCGAAGGCGCGACCACAGTGCTTGTTCGGCTTGCTCGGCTTGTTCGTCGCATCTGCAGCGTCACCGTGCTGCATCGACGTCGCCACCGACGGGCTGTCTGGTGCCTTGGATTTGTGCATCTCTTTCGCCGATCTGCTGCCAATTCATTCAATATTGATAAATACATGTATCTATTTCCACATACGCAATGACAAATAGCAATAGTAGAAAACACATAAAACATACCTTTGAAGTGTCACAGTATTTCTATCTAACATTTCTACCACTGGCGTGAAACACTAGAATAAGAAATTAAGAATGTTGGGCTGACCTGGGGCACAGCTGAAAGATAGCCCAAGACAGAGGGGTCTGGCGATATTTTGTGCGAGCCTTATGTGCCACACGACACGAAGAGGATAAGTAGTAAGTATTTCTACCATATCTGTTCAATCACTGTCCATATATTTGGACTTTACTGTCTCGATCCTTACCCTTGACTTCCATATGATCGGTACATTACACTGGAACTACGTAGCTGTGTTCTGCTTTATCTAAACGTGGCATAAATGTGTGTAGGTCCTCATGCTGTGTTCTATGACGCAACGAAAGTACGCTGTAAGCTAAGGGACCACTGATTGTGCACAGCATAACGTTTACAGTCGTTCGATCGAGCTGAATTTGTTAGTTGATACGTCGTTCGTTTTCCTGTGTAAAGTGTGCGAATACTCTGAGATACTCCAAAGTCTACTTTTAATCGAGCAAGCGACCATCTATATTGCTAGAATTTATATCACATTACATCTTCCTGTGTATTTCAATTTCCACCAAAACAATCATTTGATCAGAATTCAATATATTAATAATTTCATAATTTACTCTGTGCAACTGGTCTTATTCGCATACGCATATTCTTTGCGCGCTTTTCGGTATGTCTAGGTATGACGTCAGAGGCGCGAATATCGCGCTAGATTCCAGTACTTTCAATACATACACAGCATGTTTACAAAGGTAGATGTTGGGTCGAAGCAAGCGCCCGAATGAGTTATTGTGTGTTATTCCGGTGTAATATAAGCACTGGTCATTATAGAGGAACATGCATTTATGTTACGGCTCCACACGGATATCAACTTTGTTGCGATAGAACCTCCGCTCCAGTCAATTTGACAACGTCAACAAGACAAGCCGACCGCAAAAACTTACGCCGCTTCAGCTTGTTTTGAGAAAAATGGTTTCGATTGCGACCCAGAAAAACTAAACTACATCATTATACACACACACACACACACACACACACACACACACACACACACACACACACACACACACACACACACACACACACACACACACACACACACACACACAAACACACACACACACACACACACACACATATATATATATGCATACATATACCGATTGCTATAGTAATAGCTATAGATTGTTATAGTAATTTATAAATTGTGTTACATCAGTTAATTAATTAGCTACTGTTGTTTCGATTTATAAAAACGAATAATTTTACATTTGATTGCTTAGTTCATTACCTGCTACCTCTTCATTATTTATATAGTACTATACTTGTAACGGTGGTTTAATTCCGTTGTAAAGATTAATTAAATGGATGATTAATACGCCTAATTTACGATATATACATAATAACATTTTAATGACTTTCATTTGCTTGTTATTGAACATTTTAATTTTCGTATGAATCGTAACACATGATAGTTAATATCTAAGCTGTACTTATGATGTGTATATCGTCAATTTAACATTACGAACATACAAACTTAGGCGGACTTGCAATCCGGCTACTAGGGGCGCCACCGCTCAGGAGTGGGACAATGCTATTCAATAGGAGATGCTAGTGACTGACAGGTCTTATTCTTTTACCATAATCATACTCTTTGGTGTTCTTTTTATACTCGAGAAAATGCAAAATATGCGTGGCAATGACCTGTGTGTAGCTATTTTTCTTTTGCCATTTTGAAGGTCGTAGAATGACCGGACAAGGTGTCAAATTATGTTGAAACTGTGGTCTGTTCACGTTTCCCAAAAATGCCTCTAGAAGTTTGATTTTCTGAAAATGTCTATATGTAAGTCGCTGTACGCCGCAAGTCTTCCAGAAGACCAAAATTCTTATCTTTCACTTATGTCTCTGTGGGCCAGGTTGCCTTTCTCTCATTCCTATGTCCTAATGGCATGGCTTCACATTATCTCCGACCTTCGTCATTTTAAACAAACAACGACTGTATCTGCGAGCGCGCTATGACGTTTGTGTAATGATTCTGTGTGTTTTCTAACATTTCTAACAGTTGGTAAATGGTACTATCACGACCGTAATCTATCATGGCATCCCGTCACGTGACCGGCATTGTTGCTAGTAGTATTAATTCAATGACTTTGCTATCGTGGTGATTGCCTTGTGGTTTTAGCGACGTGGCATTTTAGCAACGACCTATGAAGGTCTGGAAAAGGTCGTCGCGAAAGGTCGTTTTTTGTTTGACTCCATTGAGCTAATGGGGTCTATTGCATGCGACACGCGTTTTGGTGAACATTAATGGGTTAGGCGACATAGTAAAAATTAATTATTTAAGATATTTGTTGTCTCTCTCACGCGCACGCACCCGAGGGCAATCACACACATTATAAACTGGAGTTGCTACTGACTGGTTCGTGTGCGTGCGTGCGTGTGTGCGTGTATGCGTGTGTGTGTGTTATCTAATCGCTTTGTGTAGGGCCTGTAGGTAGGCCAAATATCAGTTATACCCAAACCTGATTGGCCTTACCGCTTTCTACGGCTTATTGTATCAGCATATACCACAGTCTACTTAGTGTGCACAGCAAAACTTGATCAGGTAAACTTAAACACAATTAAAAATGTTAAAACAACTCTTTCAAATTAACAGTACCTCTCACAGAATGTGATAAGCTGTTGTGGCCAGAAGGGATCAGCATTCGTAGATTCCGCTTCAAGAACGCGCGTAACACGTTTTGATTTCATTATCTTCTGACATAATCTACGATTTCTAATATGGCTAGTAACCTTACAATTTCAAGTTATAATTCCAGGTAAGCCTGAATATGTCTCAGAGCTCATCAAAGCACATGATTTTGTTTTATTTCAAGAACATTGGTTAATGGAATCTCAGTTTAATTGGATTAAAAACATACCCTGTGATAACAATGTTAGCATTTTATATCATGATGTTTCTGGAATAGATAATAGTATGTTTTCAAATGGCAGAGGATATGGTGGATGTTCCATTTTGTGGAAAAATTACTTGAACAGTATTGTCTCCCCAGTCATCAGCATAAACTCTAATAGAATATGTGCAGTTAATGTAACTATGCAAAGCATGTCATTAGTACTTTTTAATGTGTACATGCCATGTGATGTCAGATCTAATGATGATCTGTACTGCAATATTTTGATTAAAATTATGAGTACATGTAATATAATGAACTGTTCCAATTTCATTATTGGATGTGATCTGGACACGTCTTTCAAGCGTGTGTCTTCTAACTTTACGAAACATTTAAATTACATATGTGCAAATTTATCATTAATTTTTCATTCGCCACTGATTCTTACCTTGAGTTTAGATGTTAATTATTGTTCACCTTCTTCTAGAAGGTACATATCTAGACCTAAATGGCAAGACACGTCAGACTGTAGCTTAAGTCAGTACAGCAAGGTTTTAGAAAGAATGATTAACGAAACATCTATGCCGTGGCATTCTCTAGAATGCCGTAATAAACATTGTCCTAGCAGGTTAACGCATTGTCATGATATCATAAAGTTAGAGAGGGATGACGCGGAGAGTGTTGAGAATTCTACAACACAGAAGGAGCAGAGTTGTGACACGGAGACTGAAGAAAGGAGACTGAGAGGAGGGAGGGTGACCGGTGTGAAGGAACAAGAAATTGAGAAGAGAGAGGGATGGAGGAAAAGTGTTCGGCAGAGGAAAAGAAAACGGGTCAGTGGGGATAGATCAACAGGTAGTCAGACTGTAGAGAACGAGGAGAGACGCGACAGCGATATAGGTGGTGAAGAGGTAGATACCACAGAGGCAGTTGGTAAGACTGTGAGACAGAAGACTGGTGGAAGAAGACAGAGTGTTCAGCAAAAAACAGAAAACATGACAGGCGTGAAGGTGACAGGGGAGAAAGTGACCGTAGTGAAGGAGGTAGCCGGGGAAAAGGGACGGGAGAGGAGAGAAGAAAATGTGATGGAAGGAAAGATGAAGGGACGAAAGGAAGTGAGAGTAAATTTGCAAGAAGAGAAGATGACAGGAGGAAAGGGGACAAGAGAAAACGCGACAGGAAAGAAGGGAATGGAAGAGAATGTGACAGGAGAGAAGACGGCAAGAGGAAAAAAACAACAACCAGACATATGCAAACCGGAGGAGCTACTCCGAGGCAGTGATTGAGGGGGCAAGGAGAAAAGAGAGTGTTTATGGGCGATTCAATTCTGAGAAAAACAGACAAGACTATATGCGAGGGGAAGGACGTTGTTGTATGTCTACCGGGGGCTAGGATAGAGCATGTAACCGAAAGGGTAGAGAAGGTACTGGGGCATGGCAAGGGAGGGTCTATACTAGTACACGTAGGGACAAACAATGCAGACAAGGAGGGAACAACTGGGATAGTTCAAAAGTACAGACATTTAGTGAGGAAGCTAAAGAAGACAAGAGTGGAACAGGTTGTTCTGTCAGGAATTGTGCCAGTAATGGGAGGAAGGGGGGCAACATACATAAACTGTAAGAGGATGGCGATCAACGCACTAGTTGAGCAGATGTGTGAAGAAGAGGGCGTGGGATTCATAGATTTATGGGGGTACTTTGTTGGGAGAGAAGATATGTACATGAGAGATGGCCTCCATCTAAGTGGAAAGGAGGCAGCAGTATTCTCAGAGAATCTGCTGCGATCTGTTGACAGTGGGCTAGGTTGCATCTATTTAAACTAAATTCGCAGGGGGGACTCGCAGTCTGAAAAACTGTTCTGAAGCTGGATTTAAATGTGTTTGTTTAAATGCAAGGAGTATATTAAAAAAAAGAAATGAACTAAACATTATGGTAGAAGATGTTGACCCTCACATAATAGGTATAACCGAATCATGGGCAACCACCGATATATCAGATGCCGAATTGGGACTGACAGGATATGTAATGTTTAGGAAAGATAGAATAGGAAGAAGGGGAGGTGGAGTTATTTTATATATTAAAGAATCTATCCAGGCTTAGAAAATAAAACTAGACAGAGAAGCAGATTGCGAAAAAGCTGTTTGGTGTAACATAGTTACAGGAAATTCAACGTTAACGGTTGGATTAGTTTATCGAAGTCCAAACATCAGCACAGAAGAGAATGAACAAATACAAAACGCTATAAGGGAAGTGAGCAAACGGGACTGCGTTATTAGACTGGAATAATACACTGAACAATAAGACAGCAACAGAATGCTGGAATATCTTAGAGTGAAATTGAATGCATCATCGTCAAATTTGTTCCCTTAAAAAATACGGGAAACGGTCCAAAAAGAAACACTTATCGAAAGAAGCCATTAGAAAACTTAAGAATAAACAAATGATGTGGAAGTCATATAGACGTACTGGAAATGACGAAGACTACAACATTTATAAAGAAGCACTAAACCAAGCTACAGCTGAAAGTAGAAATTCAAAGAGAAGCTATGAACATAAATTAGCTTGTAATATAAAAAATGACAGCAAGAGTTTTTATGCGTATGTTCGAAGCAAACAGAAAGTTCAGGATAAGGTCGGTCCTCTAGAAGATAGTGCTAGAAATATAATATCAGAAGGATTCTTAATGGCAGAAGACCTGAATGAGTATTTTTTTGTTCAGTGTTTACCAGAGAAGACATTAGTTCACTGCCAGTACCAGAGGCTAAGTTCAAGGGGGCAGAATCAGACTATTTAAGACAATTAATTGTAACCCCAGAAATGGTAACTAAGAAAATTAGGGCTATGAAGGATAATAAATTACCTGGAGTGGATGGTATTCCACCCAAACTAGTATTGGAAATTGTAGAACAAATTAGCATACCGCTTGCAACAGTTTTCAACTTGTCCTTAGAAGAGGGATTGGTTCCTTTAGAATGGAAAGAAGCAAACATTATACCGTTATTTAAAAAATGTTCGAGAAACAAGTCAAATAATTACAGACCAGTTAGTTTAACATCGATGATTTGTAAATTATTAGAAAGACTAATTAAAGATCACATGGTAAATTTTCTTGTTAAACATAACTTGATAAACCCATCTCAACATGGGTTTCTAAAAGCGAGGTCATGCTTACCAAATATGTTATGTTTTTTTGAAGATATCACCAAGTGGGTAGATGATGGATCACCAGTAGATATCATCTACTTAGATTTTCAAAAAGCTTTCGACAAAGTGCCATATCAAAGATTACTGCTTAAACTAAAGGCCCACGGCATAGGAAATGGTATAATTAACCGGATAAAAAAATGGCTGATTGACAGAAGACAACGGGTAGTTGTTGATGGGGAGGCTTCAAACTGGAAATCGGTTTTGAGTGGGGTTCCACAGGGATCACTACTGGGACCTATATTATTCTTAATATATATATATAAACGATTTGGACGATGGTATAGCTAGCAAGGTGTTGAAATTTGCAGATGATACAAAAGTGTTTAGAAGGATTAAAAGTGATGGAGATAGACAGCATTTACAAGATGATCTTGACAGGTTGACAAATGGTCTGAAAAGTGGCAAATGTTGTTCAATTTTGGGAAATGTAAATGTCTTCACACAGGACATGGGAACGAATATGTAGAATATACAATGGGGTGAATTGTACTAAGTACTACTGTAAAAGAAAAAGACTTAGGGCTGACAATTAGTGTTGACATGAAGGTGTGGAATTGCAGCTTCAAAAGGAAATCAAATCCTTGGATTGATTAGGCGAAATATAGCATATAAAGAAAAAGAACTAATAATACCGCTGTACAAAACAATAGTTAGGCCTCATTTAGAATATTGCAAACAAGCGTGTAGGCCATACCGCAAGAAGGACATAGATATGCTAGAAAGAGTAGAGAGGAGAGCGACTAAAATGTTATCAAAACTGAGGGATCTTAGTTATTAAAAACGCCTAAAAGAATGTGGTTTAACAACACTAGAGACCAGGAGATTGAGAGGAGATCCGATAGAAGTGTTTAAAATATTGAATAGTTATGAAAATATTGATAGAAATATGTTTTTTTTAGTTAAGAAAGATAGAAAGACTAGAGGACTTGAAGTTACATTAGTAAAGGAGCAGTGTAGATTAGACGTAAGAAAGTTCTCATTTTCACAAAGGACTGTGAATGAATGGAACAGATTATCTGATGATTGTGTGGGTCCTAGTACTGTGAATATGTTTAAAAATAAAATCGACACATACCTCAGAAGGGCTGGATATATGTAGATAAAAGGGTTGGACTCTCGATAAGCCAAAGGGCTTCCTTGTCCACCTGCAATCTAGAGTTAATTCTCTGGATGGCAATCTTGTTAAATCTTGTTAAATCTATTCAGATATTTCATGGTTCAATAATGGATTGTCAAAACTCCATTCCAAATTAAAACAGGGAAATTCGAAGGTAATAGCGGGTTGGAATGAGCACGTTAAACCATACAGAGAAGCGTCAATGTTTTCGCATAATGTATGGGAAGATTGTGGCTCTCCGCGCAATGCTGTTATTGCTGACGTCATGCGTAGATCACGCTCTCAGTATCACAGAGCAGTTCGTTTTGCTAAACGTAATCAAAATACTGTTAAAAAAGAAAGTATGGCGACAGCTTTACTTGCAAATAAAAATAGGGACTTCTGGAAAGAAGTAGATAAAATTACAAAGAACAATAATATGCTTGTTGAAGTGACAGGAGACGAAAATATTTCTAAACACTTTGCTACTAAGTATGAGGATTTATATAATTCAGTAGCCTATAATAAAGAAGATATGACGTCATTGCTACAAAACATACATATAGTAAACTAGATGCACATTGTAACGACGGTGAAAATACTATTACGGTGGATGATGTTTTGAATGGTATTAATCATACTAAGAGTAACAAATGTGATGGATATGGAATTGTATATACCGACCACTTTATTCATGCACGTAACAAATTACATGTTTTTCTTTCTTTGCTATTCACAGCAATGGTATATCACGGGTATACCCCGGATGGTTTTAATATATCCGCAATTCAACCTCTGGTAAAAAAAAAACAAGAGGAAATCAGCAAACGACTCTGATGACTATCGAGCCATTGCTCTTAGTAGCCCTCTGTCGAAAATATTTGATTGGGTTATAATGATAAAAAGTTTTGATGCTCTTAAAACAAGTGATTTACAGTTTGGTTTCAAACCTCAAAGCTCTACAGCTAAATGTGCATTTGTGTTAATGGAGACTGTGAACTATTTCCAGCAGAACAAATCGGATGTTTACGTGTTATTACTAGATGCTACTAAAGCATCTGATAAAGTAAATTTTTTTAAACTGTTTAACTTACTGATGGAAAGAGGAATTAATCTCCTTTTAATCAGATGTTTACTTTATATGTACACTAATCAACATTTAAATGTATCATGGAACAAGTCCATGTCACTGCATTTCTCCACTACCTATGGTGTGAAGCAGGGTGTGGTGTTGTCCCCCATTTTATTTTCTATCTACATTGATGAAATGTTAACAAGACTCTGTATGTCTGGTTTTGGCTGTATGATTGGTCATAAGTATTATGGTGCTGTTGGCTATGCTGATGATATATCTTTGGTAGCTCCATCGTTATGTGCATTGAATAAAATGTGTGATATATGTCTAAAATTTGCATATGAATATGATTTACAATTCAACCCGACAAAAAGTCAACTTATTAAATATGGCCGTGTTACTGACTGCCCATTTTATTTTGATGGTTTAAAAGTGAAACAGAGTAAAAAAAGGGTTGCATTTAGGCCACATTATTGGTCCTGACACTCACCTGGCTATGGTAAAAGATATGTGTCAAGATTTTATATGGCGTGTAAATGCATTATCTGCTAATTTTTGGTTTTGTAATATAAACATAAAACGTCAATTATATATGTCGTACTGTACATCTTTCTATGGTGTATGTCTGTGGAACTTACAAAACAAACATCTTGATATGTTTTGTACTGCGTGGCGCAAAGTTATCAGAAAACTGTTTAGTCTAGCAGTTTGCACGCATTGTAATATGGTACCACTTTTAACAGACTGCATACTGATTCCAATTTAAATTATGAACCGAATGGTACGATTTATGCAGAGTAGCTTGAAATGCAGTAACTCCAGTTTGAAAATGCTCTCTCATCTAGCCATTCAAGGTAGTGGGTCATACATGTCTAAAAGTTTGAACTATATCGATCATGTCCAAATTCAAACTTGATGCCATGCCATTCTTTAGAATGAAGTCTAATCGGTTTTATGGTATGATTCAAGACCACTACCAGGAGGGGCTAGATGAACTAGTGTGTAGAGTCTCATTTACAAAAGATGTGTTACATACTATAGATAATGCGGGTAGCACTTCGTTCGTCATCGATGAGCTGCGCTCATTGCTTACTGTTTTATGTACACAGTAACTTACATTGATTTAGTCGAATTGTACAGTTTTTAGTACAAATAAATGTATTATTATTATTAAATCGGTGTTATCCAAAAGTGATCTCGCTGTCTCCTTTGTTCCTCGCCAAAGATAAGATTATCTCCGATTGTAAAGGGGTTCTTGTTTCTAGTATGAGGCGTTCTTAACTTCCTGGGAAGTCATTGTATGACATATATTCAAAGAAGTACAAGAGCGTTGTCGTGATTAATTAATTGCTGAAAATATTATACTTTAGAAAGCTTGTGTTACACCCCCAAAAATTGCACGAATTACCCCCAATAGGGTAATTACACCCAGGTTAAATACCGCTGATGTAGGGTTTACTTACTTCAGTACGCGTGTCCAGCGCTGACAATAAAGGTGTGGCAGACAGGTAGTTTGCGGGAGTAACAGCGATGCGCGCGTTCTCCTATATCGACCAGTAGGTAGGCGCTATAAGCGGCGTGTGTAGAGAAGGAGTGTCTAATAAAATGATGCCTACAATTGAAAACAGTTGGCTGTTGAAGCGGCAAGGTCCCCTAACTACAGTGCTGCCTCGCAGTGGACATTATAAAATTATGAGTCGCGTCCCCACGCGATTTTGTAATGTTCATATTTATTTTCAAATTGTTTGCCTAGGAAGGTCGTTAGATGTTGCTTTCTGTTGTGTCGGGAAGCTTAGTGCTCTTTGTGAACATATCCTATAGCTGCTGCTTTCTCTTCTTCCTCACACTAATCGTTTTTCTTGCATACTAATTTCCAATGATTATAAGGACATCGGAGCATCTTTATTTCCAAAATTGACAGCTCGTGAATTAATCGAAAATGTAACGAATATTGTGATAACGCAACATAAATATAAAAAAACCATAAAATATGTATTAAGTTGTCCTGATTTTTTCTGCTACAACCATTATTATTTTATGCTATGCAACATATATGCCTAATTCATGGATTCCCTAACTGAAGTGAATCAATGCAAAACCTCCAATTGCACCCCCTTGAGACTCGCAAAAACCACTGGCGGCCGAACCAAATTCAATTTTCGCGGCGACGTTCATGATTTTGGAAAGTCTATCACTCTATGGGGCACGTAACGTACATGGGCACATTCAAAAGGTCCAGGGGAGGCACGTGCCCCCTATGGCCTATGCATATCTAGCACAACGCTAGTATTATTTGTTTATTATTTTTAGTTTTGTCGCTGAAAAATGGCTGAAAGGTCCCAACCATCCCGTACCACCCCTGGTTCTATCTACCCTGGCTTGCGAGATTGCTGAGGTCGTGGATACCGGCGCCATCTATTGGACAATTATTTTTAGACTTTTTGAAATTTCCGACAGAGGGCGATAAACGTGCCGTTTATGTTTTTGCCAGAAATCCAGATTTACCTCGGCACAAGAAGAGTGGCGTTATTTTGTGTAAGCGAGCAGCAGTAATATGAAATCTAAGTTCATTTTGGTAAAATAGTAATTACTTTGGACCCGCTCATTTATGCTTTCGTAACTGTCATTTCGTTTTGCAACAAACAGTCCACTAATTCTAGTTCAGTTACGTCGAAAAAACACCATATTTCGCCCACTGTCACAGTGTCGGTGACTGTCGCTGACAGTGTCAGTGACAGTAACGGTGGACGAGGTAGTGACATTAGTCTGATTAAACAGTGACAGTGATATACCGATTGTGTCAAACGCTTGACAGTTAACATATGTATGGAATGTGCAATATAAGGTTGAACTGCCAAATACCAGCCGAGTGTGTAACCTTAGATAGGCACTTCAACAAAAAATTAAATATCATGCTAAAACATTGGGAATGGGCTTAAATTAAAGGTAATAGGTTAAGGATCACATAACTGTTTACTTTATTAAGATACCTTTAATAGATCAAAAGATATTGCAATTTTAAGACGGAAAAACAGCGTCATTTTTGTGTATCTCTTACAATGGCAAAATGAACTCATTTTTGTGTTTTCTATAGGTAAATATTTGCTTTAAAATGTAATAACTTTTTTATTTATACAGATATTTAAATACTGTCTTCAGGGTTTTCAAACACATTGACAAGAGTAATAAATTTATAATATTTAATATTTTTAGTACTAATTATAACCAAATTAATGCAATTAATTAGTTAATTTTAGTTATGTAGCATGCAAAACTCAACAGACCAAAACACTCCATTTAAAGGCCATAATATCCATGATTATAACGATTTTATACATATTATGCAATGTGTATAACCACATTAATAATGGTAATAAATATGAATTTAAAAATAATTATTATTTAATTAATTAGTCAATATTGGGTAATTAGCACACAACCTCGACAGACCAAAACATATCAGTAAAAGGCCATAATGTCCATGACTATGAAGATATTTATACATATTATGCAATGTGTATAACCACATTAATAATGGTAATAAATATACATTAACAAATTATTTAATAATTGATTTAATTAGTCAATATTGGCTAATTAGTGCGCAACCTCGACAAACGGACACATTTCAGTAAAAGGCCATAATGTCCATGATTATGAAGATATTTGTATCATTTATGAAAGCAGTAAACCACATTAATTATAGTAATAAATATACATTAACCAGTCATTTCACATTAACAGTAACTTAATTAATAAGTTAATATTGGCTAATATTAGCACGCTAATGACTGACCAATACATTTCGATAAAAGGCTGGAATGTCCATAATTATGAAGACAGTTATATAATTTATGCAATGTTTACCACCACATTAAACATTATAATAAATATACATTAACAAGTCATATATATCATTAACAATAACTTTATTAATAAGTAAATATTGGCTAAATAGCACACAAACTCAACAGATCAATACAGTAGTCATACTTCACTGTGTCTATGTGTGACTGTGTCCTGACAGGTTGGATGAATGTTGCAGGCTCAGTACAGTCCAGTAATAAATTGTCACTGCTTCATAATGTAATGTTCTGCATTTCAACATGAACTTGATGAAGTAATGTTCATAAATTGTTCACAGTATTCCGTCGCCGGACCCAAATGCACCAAATGCAAGACTGCTTTCTGTGTTACTCCCCATGGGAGTCAAGTCCTGAAGATGAAGTCTGGTGTGCTCACAATACTGTCTTTTTGTAATATTGGCAGTTGATTGTCTCATAGTTTAATGCCAGTAGACTGCAAGATCTGTGCAGCTAGGTTCATATTTCAGTATCTTGTAAAAAAACGTTGTGTTCGTCAACATGATGTCTATAAGTAATGTTCATGTCGTGTTGAATGGACACCGTTCAATCTAGATATCAGATATATAATCAGCAAGATGTGTATGTATGCAGGCATGTGATGAATGTCATATTCAGACGACTCTGTGGCTCGGTACCTTCACAGTCAGACACAGATCAGTGTAAGATCAGTGTCACTGCAAGTAATTGCGAATATCTGAAATAAAAAGGCCATCGTGTACCATATTTTGATAACTGTTTTGATTCTGCATGCAAATCTTGTGAAATAATTTTCTTATCCCTGCAACTGTTACTCAAGAGAGCAGAGTGAAATTCTATAATAATGCATTATGTCAGTTGTCACACAATGAAATGAATTATGTTACATCTGTCCAAGGCATTATGGTTTATATTACATTTTACAAAATGTTGTGCAGTGACTGTTTATCATGAAATATTTTTTTAAACAAATTAAGTCGGATAATTTACGTATTTGATGTAAAAAAAAAATTCTAACCAATTGTTGATTTAATATGTAACAACAATTATTTAAAATTATTGCATAATGAAATTTATATTATTTCTAAGTCTAAATAAAAGAATAACCATAAATAATGGCATAATGATAAGCCATGCCAAACCCAAGTCAAGACTGCCAAGGCAAGAGTAAGCAGTAACCAGCCCTTTCCTAGGCTAAGGCTAGCCTAAGTCTAAGACTACCATGCTTGGCCCATAGTATCGTAGTAATAGGCTATTAATTAAACAAAGTGAAAGTCTAGCAACTCTAAACTACTACTTTGACTGTTGTGTTGTAGTGATTTAATTTCAGTAATGTGGAATAAGTCACAATATGGCTCCGATGACATCATCACGATGTCGATGACGCGGCGCAAGTGGCTTAACCAATAGTCACAGATCGGTCAAATAATCGTATCATGATTTTTGAATGGCTCAAAAACCATATATGGCACCCGAATCCGCCAAAGATTTTTCAACACAGACTAGCATAAATCCTTATAGATCAGGCTAAACACTAAATCTTTTCTCTTAGACACACTTATATAGCTTAATCCGACCTGGTTTTGTATACGCGCATGCGATTTCATCGAAACGCAATGCCCGACAATGGTGAAACTTCAATTTTTTGGAACGGTTCAAAATCATAGATGGCGCCCGATTCCGCCAAAGATTTTTCAACACAGACTAATATAAACCTAGTAGATCTTGCTAAACACAAACGATTTCTTCTTATACTAATGCAAATGTGCTAACTTTACTAATGAAAAACAGCTATGTCGTCAAATCGATAAAATCTAGCAGATTATTTGGTCAAATTTGAAAAAGAAAGACACGTAAATAAAATTCGACTTACCAGCAAAATGAATCCATCAGCAGATGACGTCAACGACCAGATAAAGCGTGCGAATCCAAGAGTTAAAACAAAGCACTACCCGGGCGGTGCGTAAACGACACGGCTAAATCGTGAACGGATCGCGGCGCACGGAAAATTACGTAGCGAGCAGAATCGTTTGAAGTAAATCCGATGCAATCTGATCGTTTCGTGCCTGTATTTGTCCGTTGTGATGGGAAATGAAGACTTCTTATTCGTCGAGCTGCTCGAGAAATAACGCCGACTTTGTTCGTTGTTTATCGAGCAGATCTGGACATGCATGCATGTGGACTTAGAAATATTTTCAAGACATCTACGTGGACATACTAATTGTTTGAAGTAAATCCGATGCTGTTGAATCATTTCGTGCCTGTATTTGTCCGTTCTGATGGGAAATTAAGACTTCTTATTTGTCAAGCTGCTTGAGAAATAACGCCGACTTCGTTCGTTATTTATCGAGCAGTTCTGGACATGCATGCATGTGCACTTAGAAATATTTTCAAGGCATCTATGTGGACGTACTAATTGTCTGAAGTAAATCTGACACTGTTGAATCGTTTTGTGCGTGTATTAGTCCGTTCTGGTGGGAAATGAAGATGTTTCTTATTCCAGTGTCTGCATATACTACTGGAAATGTGGAATTCAAGGCTTTTCAAGGCTATTTGAAAAATAAATTCAAGACTATTCTGAACGACAGATGATATCTTTAACTGCAGTAAATTACAATTCTTATATATTTCATCGCTTGTCATCACCTCAAACCTACACCTGTAGGCCTTACACCTTTCATCGCTGCAGTGCAACCAGGCCATACAGTTCTCGCAGTTAATCCAATTCTGTATTTCGTTGGATGACAGGTCGGACTTGCACAAGTCACCTTAATTTCCACTTTCATCCACAAACCGGCTCCAAACGTAGTTTCTGTATTTTGTGGCTTGGGCTTGACCCATGATGGCAGTAGGTATGCCATTTGTCAACGCTTTAGCTCCCTGCAATGAATTCAATCCCAATATCACATGCAATTTTGACATGAACAGTCTTTTTTTATTTTGTGTTCTGTGTGATATGTACTGTAATGGTATGTTATTGCTTTTTGTACTGATGACAATGGAAATAATGTTAAAACTGATAGCGTATAACAATTTTTTAGTTTATCATTTTGATTGAGGATGTTTATAAATTTGTTAAAAGAATTTATTGCCTTGTTGTTTGTTATGGTATGTGACAACGTACGATTCATTCTATTAAGTGTACAGTACACTTAAAAGCAAGATTACACCTGTATGATAATATTATTAATTTAATTATTTGTCATTACGACATGTGTACAACTAGATATGATTGGAGATAAGTTAGCAGTATTTTTTTTTAAACAAACGATATGCATGATATATATGTTAACACGTATACACAGTCAAACAGCATGCCATGACATCCTCTGCATAAATTACAGTTTACTTCAGCCAGGATTACCGAGTGGAAGTAATTTATACATCCATATGACGGTAATTTTTTGATCAAAGGAACATGGCAAATGATGCAGTTGCAGGTTGAACTTTCTCATGAAAATAAGTCTTGATTAGTCATTAAACTTATGCACACAAACATAACATTGGATGTAGAAATGTGGAGACATGCCAAAATCTTTAAGTACTTTCACAGTTGACTTTCTCATTGTAAACTGACATATGTTTCAGCCTAATTGTCTGTTTTATAATGTTTTTGTTTTGTACATTTTTAATCTGTGTGCATGCCTGCGTAATTCGATATGTTGCTTATATTTTGACTATGATGTAATTCATTTTGTAATATATTACATTTTTATATCAGGAATGGTGACAACTGATCAAATGGCACTCAAAGTATGAACTATATGTTATTTCTCGAGCAGCTAGACGAATAAGAAGTCTTAATTTTTCCCATCAAGACGGATAAATACACACATGAAACAATTCAACAGCATCGGATTTACTTCAGACAATTACTATGTCCACGAATATGACATGAAAATATGTCTATGTGCACATGCACGCACCTCCAGATCTGCTCGATAAATAACGAACGAAGTCGGCGTTATTTCTCGAGCAGCTCGACGAATAAGAAAAGTCTTCATTTCCCATCAGATCAGACAAATACAAGCACGAAATGATTCAACAGTGTCGGATTTACTTAAGAAAATTACTATGTCCACGTATATGCCATGAAAATATGTTAAGTGCACATGCATGCACGTCCAGATCTGCTAGTTCAATAACGAATGAAGTGGGCGTTATTTCGCGAGCAGCTCGACGAATAAGAATTCTTACTTTTCCCATCGAAACAAATAAATACACATACGATTTATGTACATACATATAAATACACCGTCGGATTTATTTCAAACAATTTGTATGTCCACGTAGATCCCTTGAAAATATATCTAAGTGCATTGCATATTTCTCGAGCTGCTCAACAAATAACTATTAGGACTAGTAGTAGGCACTTCAAGCTATTAAAATTAAATATAATGTTTATTTTATTAAGATATCTTTAATATAACAAAATACATTACAATTTTAATACATCAAAACATCGTAAATTTTGTGTATCTTATACAGACAAAATAGTCCCATTGTGTTTTTCTGTCAATAAAAAATTTCATGTTTATTAAAATGATGTCACTTTTTTATTTACAGTCGTAGGATACATGTCACAATCACTGCCACTGGCACTCACCCACTGTCCCACAACCATACGGTAGTTGGGGCACCACTGATGGGGCACCACAGCTCCCATCATCTCATTCGATTTTCTGCCGCCCTCTGGGAGGTGCCAAAGGTTAAACCAGTCCACTCCTGAATGTTGTCTTCCTACCTCTTCCTCTGTCCACGTCTCTTTCTTCCTCCTAACACAAAACCTTGCAGGATGGTTTTTGCAAGGCCAGTTGATCTAGTAACATGACCATACCACTTCAGCTTTCGTTTCTTGCCTGGTTCTGAAAGGTTTCCATGGGTTGCTTAATTCTGTTGCTTAATTCACTTGTGGACTTCTTCATTGGTGATATATGAGATGTGCAGGATCTTGTGGTAGCTTCTTATCTTATCATAGCTTGGATTGTTCTTTGCAGGTAATGGTCCACATCTAGTAATCGTGGCACAGTCATTCTATTAATTTTAATTAAAATTATTTATAGTAGGCTTACTATATTTTGGAATAACAGTTCTGGTGACATAGAATTCATGCTCCCATCATGTTTCCACTTTGAGAAAAACTAATCCTAATCTGACCTATTTCTTTACCATTTAATGCATTTTATTCATATGGATTCTAAAAATGTTTTACTCAGTGTATATGGCTGATATAGCACATTCAAAAACATTTAACTGAACTCTGTCACTGGATCAGAACAGAACCAACCAACTCAGCTACTCCTACTAGAAACAGACATTCTAAACTAGGTTGTCTGTTCCATTAATCAGAATCAGCAGCGGTGGTAATTATTAGCAGGAAGTTGGCTTAATCAGTTAACTTGAATATGGGAACATTGCCAATGTGCCAAACATCAAAGAGCCTTGCATTTAACCTATCCAGTGACAACCATTTTTACCAATTGATATAGCTTTTTTAGAATCTGATTGTTTTGTTTACAATTTGAACATTTCGCAATCAAAATGTTCAAATTGTCCTTGGCTACTTTATGACACTTGGTGATCATTGTTACCATTCTTGTGACATTGTATGATGTTGTTTTGTGCAGTGGCATCCCTGATGTTACTACGGCAGGCTGTCCCTCTCTGTGTCAACCTGTCACACCTGCACAGACGGAGCCCATCACTGTTGCAATCTGTGTGCAGGTGTTCTGCGATGACCGGATCTGCAGCTATCCACATGTTGTTACACTTTGTGGATGGCCAACGTGTGCCGCCACTGAACAGTAATGCAAAAGATGACTTTGAAGTTCATGAACCAGCAACAGGTGAGGACTGAATATCGTGTAGATGTTAGAAGATGGTAGATGACTGATCTATGATGGCAGATGATAAAAGGTAAATTCTTATATCGCGAAGTATCTAGTCCTTAGAACTATTCAAAGCGTTTTGCACTTTACTCCTGGCAGACCTGTTCAATTGAACATCATCTCGACTTCTCTGGGAAGCATTCAGCCATGCTGCAATTACTGTGCGAAGACCATTCGTACACAAACCTAGGTTCACTTAATTGTGTCAGATGTTCTGACCACTACACCACTGTGCTCCACAATGACAGATGATGGGATGTGACAGGTTAGGGTAATTGACAAGTTACATATTATGAAAGATGACATTATTGACTTTTGACCAATGCTGGATGCTGGTAGATAACAAATGGATGGTAGATGGTGGTTAAGGACACATTATGTTAGATGACAGATGATAATACATTATATATGATGGTAGGTGACAGATGATAGTTGATGGCAGATGATGTAGTGGTTGGCAGATGGTGGTACATGATAGATTCAAATATGTGATTAAGAGAAATTAGAAGAGCTAAGGCATATATATATATAGACTCTAAGCAGTAATAATAGTAATAATAACAGTGATTTCTTATGCGCCAATATCCTCGAAAATCAAGCTCAGTGGCTTAACAAAACCAAAGGATTAAGCAATCTCGTTATCGTATACAATGCGTGAATCATCAACAGGTGGATGAAAGTGCTAGGAAGCAAAGGAGGATAGGCAATATTAAAAAGATAGGTTTTTCGACGACGGCAAAATAAAACAATATTTCCTTCTAATTTAACACTGACAGGAAGTGAATTCCACAGAGTTGGTGCGGCAACCGAGAAGGCTCGAGTTCCAGCATTTGTCTTCACTCAGGGAATAAAAAGAAGATCAACTGGTCGACCGTAGCTGTCTGGGATTTCCTGTTGGAGTGAGCATCGACTGTAGATATGCAGGTTGTTTGGATGAAAGGGTTTGACAGGCAATTGTACAAATCTTGAAAACAATTCGATATCGCACAGGGAGCCAGTGCAGTTATGATTTTAGAAGCAGCACTTAGCGAGAAAAACAAGGAGAACGTGTGACTACCATTGCCAAGCAATTTTGGACACATTGAAGTTTTGTTATATCCTTGCTTGCAATATTATAAAGGAGGGAATTGCAGTTGTCGAGTCTGCTGCTTACAAGAGCTGCTGCGATGGTTTTAGTGACGGAAAGCGAGATATACCGGCGAATACAGCGGATGTGGTAAAAACAGCAGCGACACGTTTTGGATATGTGGTGTTTAAAATTGAACTTTTCATCAAATGTTACTCTGAGATTCTGCACTGAGGTGGCTGGTGCGATACTTTGACTCAAGATACATGTTGGGAAAAGGCCATCAAGTTTACCATGCTGCTTTGTAGTACCAATGATAAGATATTCAGTTTTATCTGCATTTAACTTTAATTTGCTGTCATTCATCTAATGGAAGATATCTTGGAGACAATCACTGAGCTGGTTTAGGGAACGATTTGTATCTGGTGTTGCCAAAGAAATGTAGATCTGTGTGTCAGTGGTACTCACTTGCCAAGATTGACTCAACTACGAACAAAATAAGCAGCAATAATCGCATCCACAACTGCCAGAGAGTACAACATACTAGAAAGAAGTTTTAAAGACATCTTGTCAGTTCAAAATACTAATTCCGTCTGTGTTTGCAGGCAGGCACCTGTGCACTGTCCGTAGTGCCGGCAAGGAGGATGTGGACCGTGCAGTGCTCAGTGCCAAGGCTGCCTTTCAGACATGGCGGAGGTATTCTGGGATGGAGCGGGGAAAGATTCTTCGGCAAACTGCAAGCATCATCAGGGTGGGTAGGAAGAGAAGGGGGAGTCGGGAATGTGGGAGAGAAACATTGAAGAAAGCAACTCCTTGAGGGTGCAACCTTGTATATTGTAACCTTAGAGAATGAATAAATCAGATGGGCTTCTGTAGAGAACATGACAAATGTTCCATCAGCTATTTAATGACACATATATTTATAATATTAAACATTGTGTTACATGAAAATGTAAAAGTAATGACAGTTCATAGTTCATACTAAAGCACTCCAATAACCTAATATTAATATGCAGAGGTTAGAGTGCAGAACACCGGGGTTAACACACTTTTATACTCACTGCCATTACACAACTTCATTCCTTCATATACTAACTGAAGGATTAAACTTGTAGCTGTGTGCATGGTTAGTGGTTAACATGGTTTTTGTACCTAGAGAGTTAACCATTTAACTTACCCTTGACGGTGGAGTGTTATCGTGGCAGTAGTAGACTGAAGTTTAATTGTTATCCAATAGAACAGACAATTCACTACAAATCACGCCATGTAATTTATGGAATTTTATTCAAAAGGCTTACGAAGACAAGGCATAATTTGTGAAGCCATAATTGCCCTTAACGTACTTGCATTATTTGTGCAATATCGGTTAAGTAATAGCAACACATAGATACATATACCAGATAACGAAACATTTTCAGAGTAACTTGGAGGAGATAACAAGGACAGAAGTGCATGACACAGGGAAGCCGATCTGGGAGGTGCGGGCGGACATAGAGGCATGCGCTGACACGATGGACTACATGGCAGGCCTCGCCCCAACAATTGTAGGTCAGTAGCAGTGGGGGATATTTGGGGGCCATATTTGGGGACTGTTGGGGGACTGTGGGTGGATGTTGGGGGTCAGGGATGGGTGTTTTTAGACAGCATTGGGTGTTTGGAGACAGTGGTAGGTGTTTGGAGACAGTGGGAGGTGTTTGGGGACAGTGGTAAGTGTTTGGAGACAGTGGTGGGTGTTTGGGGACAGTAGTGGGTGTTGGGGATAGTGGTGGGAGTTGAGGGACTGTGGTGGATGTTGGGGGACAGTGTTGGCTGTTGGGGGACCGTGGTGGGAGTTGGGGGATTGTGGTGGATGTTGGGGGTCAGGGATGGGTGTTTGGAGACATCATTGGGTATTTGGAGACAGTGGTAGGTGTTTGGAGACAGTGGTAGATGTTTGGAGACAGTGGTAAGTGTTTGGAGACAATGGTGGGTGTTTGGGGACAGTAGTGGGTGTTTGGAGACAATGGTGGGTGTATGGTGACAGTGGTGGGTGTTTGGAGACAATGGTGAGTGTTGGGGGACAGTGGTGGGTGTTCGGGGACAGTGGTGGGTGTTTGGGGGACAGTGGTGGTGTTTGGGGACAGAGGTGGGTGTTTGAAGACAGTGGTGGGTGTTTCGGGATAGTGGTGGGTGTTTGGGAACTGTGGTGGGTGTTGGGGGACAGTGGTGGGTATTTGGAGACAGTGGTGAGTATTTGGTGACAGTCGTGGGTGTTTGGGGACAGTGGTGGGTGTTTGGGGACAGTAGTGGGTGTTTGGGGCAGCGGAGGTTGTTTGGAGACAGTGGTGGGTGTTTGGAGACAGTGGTGGGTGTTTGGTGACAGTGGTGGGTGTTTGGAGACAGTGGTGGGTGTTTGGAGACAGTGGCGAGTGTTTGGAGACAGTGGTGGGTGTTTGGAGACAGTGGTAGGTGTTTGGGGACCGTGGTAGGTGCTGGGGACCATGTTCCATGATGGGCACCATGGTGGGTGTGTTTAAGGACTGTCTCTAATCGTGGGACTCTGATACCCATGGCAGAACTTCATGGATATGTGGAGTATTAAGCATTTTGAAAATCTGCAATTTTATTTGAGAAAAAACTTAAAATTCAGGGTTTCGTGGCCATGAATGTAACCAGTGCAATGCACTGCTATTCTGGGATTTCAAGGCCCTGTGCAAGCCCTGACTCAAACGATAGTCAAAATAATGCAATTTGTAGGCGAACACATTCAACTGCCGAACGGGAGTTTTGCATTCACAAAGAGAGAGCCGATTGGGGTTGTGGGCGCCATCGGTTCCTTCAACTACCCCTTCCAGATGTCACTGTGGAAGTCTGCGGCAGCTCTCGCCTGCGGGAACACCGTCGTATTCAAGCCTTCTGAGAAGACCCCCCTGTCTTGTGTGCTTTTGGGGGAGGCCTACAGGGAGGCCGGACTACCTGTCGGCTGCTACAACGTCATACAGGTGATTACCATAATGACCGTAGGTATTCGGACACTTAAAAATTATTAAATCATCAACATGCAATGCACAAAATAATTCCCAGATAGACTGTCTGAATACTTACGTACGTGAACGAGTCTTGACGTCATGTCATCCCCGTTTTATTACCCTAGCATTAACAGGCCTTTGTAACCTCATTACAGTCACCTCATATATCGGTGTCCGATTACATAGGAACAAAAATAAGATTACTTTACAGAGATGACCGAAAACGTAAAGTACATACAATTATTAATGTTGTCAATTTGTTTAGGGTCCAAAAAGATACACTGTCCTAATACTTTCAGTCATCACGGTATAAGGGGCAGGCGCATAAGTTCACAGAGTCCCAGAATACACGAATCATTGTGTGCAAGTGGGGAGGTGATCATCAACATGCTTCACGAGGAATAAAAATTGTTACAGTGGTGCCACTTGGTGACTGACATTTTGGGACTGCGAAATTATGAGAACACCCCTTATTTCAGTATGGCTCGCGTTTCCTACATGATTGTCTTTGATTCAGTCCGAGTTTACAGGTCATTGTCACGTGATTCCATTTTGTTTTATTTTGATGTTTGCTTATCATTTCCAAATTACTATCTGTTATATTGTTTTGTCTCAATGTTCAGTGCTCATTTCCATGTGATTATCTTTTGTTTTTGTGTTGTCTATATTTTCACTAATTTCCAAATGATTGTATTCAATGTTCACCATTCATTTTCATAAAATGTATTATATATAATGTCTCTTTATCGCACTGCACATTTCCTGGCTCATCTCCATGTCATTGTCTCTTATTTTAGTGCAATGTTCACTGCTCATTTCAATTTTTAGTCCTTTGGCCGAATGTCCAAGGGACTATTGCCATCACTCTGCGTGCGCCGTTAGCTGCCGTATCTCAGAAACCGTTCAGCAACTTTTTCTCTAATTTTGCATACACATATCTTAGGGCACTGGCACTATGCACGAGAAATCTGTATTTGATTGAATCATTGTAAGGGCTCCCTACGGGCCTCCAAGGACACCAAAACTGGTAAAATGTACCATTTTGCGTATTTTTTTAAAAACTGTTCAGCAACTTTTTCTCTAATTTTGCATATACATTTCATGTGGTAGTGTCACTGTACACAAGAAATCTGTATTTGATTGAATTATTCTAAGGGCACCTAATGACCCCCCAAAAAAGTACCCCAAAACTGGTAATTTTTCACATTTTGCCTTTTTTTTCTCAAAAACTCTTAAGTATCATTTTCTCTAATTTTGCATATACATTTCATGTGGCAGTGCCACTATACACAAGACATCTGTATTTGATTGAATCATTCTAAGGGCACCAAAGGTCCCCTAAAATGCTAAAATGCTAAATTTGCTAACTAAATTGTATACTTCAGCAGCAGCTGCTGCAGCTCTATCTGGCTAATCCCTTTTCCTACAACATTTGCCACACCTCACTGTGGAGGGCCAGTCTGCCTGACTGAAACTGTGACTAATCTGTAATTGGTCACTGGCAGAGGCTTCCAGGTTCCTTTTCTGACACAATACACAAAATCTACTGCTAGGGGATTGTCTCAAGGGCCCTTCTCAAAACCACATCAATAGATAGTGTACAAATTTTGCATTTTTGGGGGCTGTGTCAGCCTTCTTCTGATGTGATGTAGAGTTACCACAAGGAGAAAACGTGTCTCCTTTGTTATTTGCTATTTACCTGAATGATTTTGAACAGACTGTTAGTCATAATTATAAGGGACTTGACATGGCAGCTGGTGAAATTTACAACACCCTTAGTAATGATAATGATGAAAATGTATGTTCTACTATATGCTAATGATACTAGAATGATTCAATCAAATACAGATTTCTTATGTATAGCGGAACTATGTCAACTCTTCTAATGGTTGACATTTGGTTGTTTCAGGATGACCCCTTAAAATATAAAAAATGTCCAGGGGTCTAGTGGGTGCTGGCTGGCTGGGAAGCTATTCCCCTTCCCAAAACATCTGTCACATGCGGAGTCTGTGTCTTACATGGATATCTATTTTTATGCAGTTGTTATATATAAGCAGGAAGTTTGTGAAATTAGTTATTCTTAGGCCACAAAAAAGTAATTCCCAGTTTCTCATCAATGCATGTATTTAAAAACAACATTTTATTTTCTGTTATAATTAGTCCTCTAAATGCAAGACATAGTGCAATAAGTGAACAGTAAACATGTCAACATTTTACTTCCATCATAACCCTTTATGGTCTGTAACTATGATTCACCAAAAAACATTTGATTAATAATTACTTACAGGGTTGTTTGATTTCTGCCCAGCAGAAACGGCAACAATAGGAAATACATGCCATTGATAGGCAAACATGTTCTTTTTATAGAAAACGTCAGTTTCTTTCTGTACCTGTCTACGTACGATAACCATTTGTCTGCCCTGCTCACAATAAACATCACATGAATGATAAAAAGAAGATCACTGCCACTTAACTTGTGGATTAGTATTATAAAACTACTCTGCTACTGCTTGGTGGACAGTTAATTAGTGGCTCAAGTTCAAATATATAAGGACGTTTTTCACACCTGCATGGTAGCTTAGGCTTAGTAGTGTGCTGGCAGCCAGTAAACCTATAGGCTTGTGTGAAAAGGATAGTTGGCAGAAGAACTAACTTCAAAGCACCATTGCATCCATTTAGCCAGGCAGCAGTCACACTGTCCCAGTGTCTGATGCTACCTTTTGCTCTCAGATAATCTGTCCTCTTAGTTTTACACATAAAGACATAATTTGGCATAACTTGATAAGTTTTTGTAGCTTACAAAAACTTATCAAGTAACATAACATACATACTGTGTGCCACATTTGAATGTCATGCATGTAATATTTCCACGCAATCCATTTGCATATATAATGTAAAACTTCAACAGCCGTTTTCTTCATTTTCACTTTTTGAAACCTACCATGTTCAATGCTCCATAACTTCGGCAATTTTTGTAGCAGTCATAATTTTTGAAACCGTGTAAAGCACCCTACCCAACCTTTACAAGGATGTAAGAAAACAATGTTACAATTTTTAGTCCTTTGGCCGATGGTCCAAGGGACTATTGCCATCACTCTGCGTCCGCTGTCCGCCGTTAGCTGCCGTATCTCAGAAACTGTTCAGCAACTTTTTTTCTAATTTTGCATAGATGTATCTTAGGGTGCTGCCACTATATACAAGAAATCTGTATTTGATTGAATCATTCTAAGGGGCCCCCAAAGTGCAAAAGGTTTACATTATCTAGTGATGTGGTTTTGAGAAGGGCCCGTGAGACCATCCCCAACAGTAGATGTTGTGTAATGTGCCACAAAGTCAAAAGCTGTGACTAATCTCTACAGCCTAGGCCAGGGGTAGAACTACCCACTAGTCCGCTAGTCCGTACATTAGTAAAGATTACGGCGGACTAGTAAACCCGGCCTTCCAACTAGTCCGGCTGTCTAGTAAAAATCAGCGTGTTGCGTGGCGCCACCAACCGTACAATTGACAAAGTAAATCTTCACCTAATGTGAATCGACAGTGAAACGGTATTTTTGATTGGTTGTTGTGTGACATAGAAATCTGAAACGACCGTTTTGTTTGGCTTAGCGTATCATGTAGAGGGGTACCGGCTAATGAGCGCAATTGGCGTCCATTTTCGCGTCTATTTTCAATTGCGCGGATTTCGAATACGGTTCACATCTTCAGTTCTACATCAATTATTTTGTTAATTCATTACTAATTATTTTGTTACGTTTACGCACGATGCATCGTTATTTAACTGGGGTTGCAAAACCAGAAGTTAAACGCAAGGTGGAAAAGCGAGAACGGGACACGCTGTACGACCAGCAGAAACGACAGCGTGGCTATTCGAAGGTTTGGGAACGAGACCACACTTGGCTGTCCTACGATGACGACAACGATTTGATGTTTTGCAAAGTGTGCAGGACACACAACGTAACTGGTGTCCGTGGCAAGAATGCGTTCTTGACTGGCACGGACAACTTTCGTCCAGACTCGCTACGCGCACACAGTACAAGCGAGGCGCACACACGAGCTGTCTTCCGGCAAACTGCGTTCGAAGCCCGTCCCGGCACTGCACCTGCCCACCGAGCCATCCAAGCGCTGAACACGGCCACCATGGACCGTCTGACGCATTTGTTTAGGTAATTATGTTACCCATGTGATATAATGTTATAAAACGTTAAACAAATATTGTGTTTGATTGTACTTTGTTAGGGTTAGCACTATATGGTTTAAATTATTATCCCTCATTTCTCTGTTATCTCTCATTTCAAGCGTGCCGTGCAGTAAACAATGCCATGGGAAATTATTAATTTGCATTTGATGTAGATCTGTGTTATAACTTGCCTGGATCTTCGGGTTCAAAAGTAATACTATTTAGTGTTGTATTTCCCGCCTTTATGCATCATATTTTTGGTTTTGAGAACGTGGCTTGTCTTGTGATTTTTGTGCTTTTATTAAAATTTAAACCTGCCCATCTTCAAATCTTCGTCAAGTTTTGTTTTGAAAGCGAGGATGTTTTTAGTATTCACTGTTTGCTGAGGAAGGTTGTTATGTTGTGACTATACTCAGTATTTACTTAATACTATGATATTTAATATTTCCTGCATTGGATGTTTCAGGACTTGTCACGCGATAGCAAAGCACCGGCGTCCGTTCACAGATTATGTGTGGCAGTGTACCCTGGACGCACAGAAGGGCCTTGATGTGGGGAACACTTATCGGAATGACAAGGCATGCAAGCAGTTCGTGCGTGCCATCGCTGAGGTTGAGCGCCGTCACCTCGCACAGCACCTGGAGAGTGCTCACTTTCTCGCCCTCATCAGTGACGGTACGACAGATGCGTCCATCACGGAAGCGGAGATAGTGTACGTGAGGTATGCAGTGAATGGTGTCGTCTCTACTGCCTTCGCTGGTATTGAGAACGTCGGCAAGGCAGATGCTCCGTCAATCAAGCGGGCAATTGACGGTGTCGTGGAGCGCTACCTCCACATCCCGAAAGAGACACTCATGAAGAAGCTTGTCGGATTCGGCAGTGATGGCGCCGCTGTTATGACCGGATCAGCCAACGGTGTCGCCACGCTCTTCCGAAATGAGCAGCCGTGTCTGCAAGCAATCCACTGCTATGCGCATCGCCTGGAACTTGCATATAAGGACGCATTGTGTCGGTTGCCCATGTACACAAAGTTGAGCGGTCTCCTCCTGAGCCTCTACTTGTTCTACCATCACTCGCCACTGAACCGTAGCAACTTGAAGGCAGCATTCGACACATTGTCTCTGCCATGTGCCCTTCCACCACGTGTCGGTGGCACTCGCTGGTTGCCACATCTGCTGAAGGCACTGCAGGCCCTTGTGAAGGGATATCCAGCATATGTCCTGCATCTGACGCAGATGCAAGTGCCCGGGGGCTCCGGAGATGCCAAGGCAAAGGCCATTGGCTTCTTGGCGACACTGCACCGACGAGACATCATCGAGATGGCACACTTCCTTCTCGATGTGCTGTTTGTTCTGAGCAAGCTGTCGCTGGTGGCTCAGACAGTGACTGCGACAGTTGCTGATGTACATGCCACGCTGACATCCGTTGTGGCCACCCTTGTGATGTACAAGACGACCACAACTGCCAAGGAGCGTGCCCTGGCGCGCATGGAAGACTTCCATGGTGAGACACTCACAGGTGCTGTCTTCGCCAAGCAGACCCGACTGCAGATCTTGGGCAACCTGGTCAGCTGTTTGGAGGGTCGCTTCGTTGACAGCAATTCGGACGTTGTGCGTGCATCATCAATCGTTAGCTTCAAACTGTGGCCTGAAGCTGCAGGTGATTATGGAAATGACGCTGTGGCCACACTCAACAACCATTTAGGCCCTGTGCTTCGCGACGCTGGCATCGATACTGCCAGTGTGGAGACGGAGTGGACACTTCTGAAGATGATCCTGTATGAATAGTCCCCAGACGTGCGACAGCTGACATGGTCTAGTGTCAATGCAGCCCACCAGGCAGAGTATGGAAACATACTTGGGCTTGTTGACGCCATTCTGACTCTGCCAGCCAGCTCGGCTGATGCGGAGAGAGGCTTCAGTCAGCTGAAGCTGACGAAGATCAGCATCCGGTCAGTCCTGAAGGCAGATCGACTGACTGATTTGTTGACCATTCAGCTGAGTTCACCAGACATCGCTGCATTTGAACCGAAGGAGGCAATCGAGCTGTGGAGTGCTGGTGGAGCCCGGAGGCCAGACACTCGGCCGCTTAGGCTAAGGCCCGACTGTAGTAGTTACACTGACAGCAGTGACACCGACTGTGATGACAGTAGTGCCTCCGACTCTGAGTGACACTGACTGACTGACAGGCAGTGTTAACGCCAGGCCTGGATGACACTGGTTTTTTGTGTTTTAAATAAAATTGTTGTGACCTAAATTTGTGCTATGTTTTTTATTTACAGGACTAGTAAACCTTTTGGCGGACTAGTAAACCTTTTGTCTTTACTAGTCCTGCTGTCTAGTAAAATAAATGCTGAAGTTCTACCCCTGTAGGTAGGCACTTCAATGAATCCTGCTACCGCGATGTTTTTACGTGCGCGCAGCGGCGTCGCTGCAGCGCCGTCTCGTTTACTCGGCACCTGGGTAGTGTTTTATTTCAACCTCTATTTTCGCGCTCTTTTCCCGGTCGTTTACGTCATTCGCAGCGGGATTCCTTTTGCGGGTAAGTCGAACTTTCTGTACGTCCTTTTCTTTTTCAAATTTGATCAAAATTATGGTAAATTTAATCGATTTGATGACATAGCTGTGTTTCAGTTGCAAAATTTATAGTCTAGTAATGATTTGTATCGAACGATTATGTCTGTAGGTAGATCTATAGGATTAAATTAGTATGTGTTGAAAATTTCGTTGGCGTAAATGCTCGTGCAATGTGGGTTTTGCGCCATTCAAAACATGTGACATTTGAGCGATCTGTGTCAATATGACCGAGAGCGCGTCACCGGAGACGCGGACCGAGATCATGGAGCGCCTTGATCATGACTTATTTAATTAATGTCTGTGCCTTTTAGTGAAAACAAAAACAACAGTATCTGATTTAACTTTAAGATAGGGCCTATAATGATAATAATATTACTTAAGTTATTAATTTATTTAATGTTTATAATTTATAGTTATACGGGTCAAGCCAATTCTGCTACTATTAATTATTAATATTAATTAATGATATAGTATTACTATTATTACTAGTAATCGTAGTATTATTAGTATGATGTTGTCAACTAGTAGTATTTGTTAGTCAGAGTTAGGTTTATACATTTTAGTTTGACTGAGTTAGGCTTGCTAGAATTTAGAAAATACAAATTTTATATCCAGTCCTGTTAATATTCAATTTGTTTTGAAAGGCTGATATTTAAAATAACTAACAATCAATTAATTGTTTTATTAAATAGATTATTTAATCAGTTTGTCACTTTAAATTAAAATTATGTACCATGATTCATCAAAAGTTGTCAATGTGTTTAGCATGCAATGCATTATATTTGTGATGGTGACATGTAGAATTTTACAGTTATCTTAGCCATAAGTAACAAGGGCAGGGATATCAAAATATTTTACAAGATTTTGCAATCAAGATTTTACATGTAGAATAAAGATATTTATCATTGTATGATACATGACTGTCTTGTTATTTCAGATATTTTGAGATTGACTGATCTTACAAACACAGTGACTCTTATCTTAAGTATCAATCAAAGGTTTTGTCAAGATAGTTAAGAACTTAACTTAAGGACATTACGTTAAGTGACTATTTAACTAACGTCATTAGTTAAATAGTGTGATTAAAGAGTGAATGAAAGTATGGCAGCAATATTCCTAAATAGATCTGAGTTAGATGCATGCCAGAAAAACATTTGAAAATTGTGTACTTGGTAAAGATGATGTAAGTGTTAGCAAAGGTTTTTTATATTGTGTATATCTTTCTGCAAACAAGGACACGAATAACGCAACACACATTTATTTGTCACTTAGAAATCTCATCAGGACTGTTGTTGACTTTAATTCACTACAAAAAATAACATGTAAAGAAAATAGATTTTTTATTCACTTCACATTTTTGACATTTAAACAATTCTGATGTGATAGTAGTGCACAGTATGTAATTAAGTGTTAGAAGAAACTGTGCATCAGGTTTCCACGTTGACGTCGTCGCACAGCTTTTACAAAGAGAAACCATGTCAAGCAAAAACCATTATATGTAATTATATTCATGAGATATATCTTTTTTCCAGGACATGCAGACAAGACCAACTTTGGTGATTGTTGGGCACAGTTTTGTGCGACGGATGGGCAGTGCCTGTCATGCCGGTCGGGTAGGTGGAGACATTTACAGATACTATCGACCGGATCTTGATTTGGGCAGTATTTTTGGAAAGGTCGTTTTCCAAGGGAAAGGGGGTCTTACTTTGGATGGCCTCTTTCAGCAACTGGGAGCTGTGCGGGCAGTTGCACCAACTGTTGTTCTGATTGACATTGGGACAAATGATCTAGGTAATGGTTGGGTACCTGAGGAGTTGGCAGAGGGTATTGTAGCATTCGCTCGCGAACTGCTAACAATACCTTCTGTGGCCCAAGTAGTAGTTTGCGAGATATTAACTCGTATACCTGTACAGTTTGGCCAATTTAGAGTTAGGCCTGATTTTGATCGTGCTCGTCAGATTGTGACGAATAAGGTGCGGGCATTGATCGCTGACTCGGAAAGCATAACTTTCTTCCATCATCGTAAGTTGACAAAAGAGAAAAATTACGCGAGAGATGGTGTGCACATGAGTGCATTTGGCATGGCCAGATACGTGAATAACATGAGGGGAGCGGCTATAGCTGCTGCTAAGCGATGCTTGCAGTAGAGGTTGGTGACTTTCCTGGTGTTACTCATGTGCACTGTTTCTCGACCCATTTTTCTCTATAATTTTTCTAATTGCACTTTTATTAACTGTTCTGTATGTAAATTCCAATTTATAAAAAAAAATCCAAAATGTTTTTTCTTCAAAAATCTCAAAAAAATCTGTTTACTGGTACACGTCTTGATATCTGGCATACTACAACTTCCTGCATAGATCGTTTGTTCCTTTGCCAATGATGAACACCTTTGCATCAGTTGTTGGCACAGCTTGAACTTCCTATAATAGACCATCCATGGTAAGTCTTTCCTGAGGTAAACTACCTTTTCATAAATATCGCTCATGATAGATCTGGTCCTAGTACTGTGACACACTTCACCTGCCCGAATAACTTGCATCCATCGTACAAAACTGTGTCTGACATTTACCTGTGAAGGTACCAAGCCACAGAGTCGTCTGAGTCTGACACCCATCACCTGCCTGCATAGGTACACATTTAGTGTGGCTGATTATATATCTGATAGCTACATTGAACAGTGTCTAGCCAACATGACACGAATATTACTTATAGACATCATGTTGAAGAACACAACGTTATTTTACAAGATACTGAAATATGAACATTGCTGCACAGATCTTGCAGTCTACTGGCATTAAACTATGAGACAATCAACTGCCAATATTACAAAAAGACTGCATTGTGAGCACACCAGACTTCTTCTTCATGACTTGACTCCCATGGAGAGTAACACAGAAAGCAGTCTTGCATTTGGTGCATTTGGGTCCAGCGACGGAATACTGTGAACAATTTATGAACATTACTTCATCAAGTTCATGTTGAAATGCAGAACATTACATTATGAAGCAGTGACAATTTATTACTGGACTGTACTGAGCCTGCAACATTCATCCAACCTGTCAGGACACAGTCACACATAGACACAGTGAAGTATGACTACTCTATTGATCTGTTGAGTTTGTGTGTTATTTAGCCAATATTTACTTATTAATAAAGTTATTGTTAATGATATATATGACTTGTTAATGTATATTTATTATAATGTTTAATGTGGTGGTAAACATTGCATCAATTATATAACTGTCTTCATAATTATGGACATTCCAGCCTTTTATCAAAATGTAGTGGTCAGTCGTTAGCGTGCTAATATTAGCCAATATTAACTTATTAATTAAGTTACTGTTAATGTGAAATGACTGGTTAATGTACATTTATTACTATAATTAATGTGGTTTACTGCTTTCATAAATTATACAAATATCTTCATAATCATGGACATTATGGCCTTTTACTGAAATGTGTCGGTTTGCCGAGGTTGCGCACTAATTAGCCAATATTGACTAATTAAATAAATTATTAAATAATTTGTTAATGTATATTTATTACCATTATTAATGTGGTTATACACATTGCATAATATGTATAAATATCTTCATAGTCATGGACATTATGGCCTTTTACTGATATGTTTTGGTCTGTCGAGGTTGTGCGCTAATTACCCAATATTGACTAATTAATTAAATAATTATTATTTTTTATTGCATATTTATTACCATTATTAATGTGGTTATACACATTGCATAATATGTATAAAATCTTTATAATCATGGACATTATGGCCTTTAATTGGAGCGTTTTGGTCTGTTGAGTTTTGCATGCAACATAACTAAAATTAACTAATTAATTGCATTAATTTGGTTATAATTAGTACTAAAAATATTAAATATTATAAATTTGTTACTCTTGTCAATGTGTTTGAAAACCCTGAAGACAGTATTTAAATATCTCTATAAATAAAAAAGTTATTACATTTTAAAGCAAATATTTACCTATAGAAAACACAAAAATGAGTCCATTTTGCCATTGTAAGAGAGGCACAAAAATGACGCTGTTTTTCCGTCTTAAAATCGCAATATCTTTTGATCTATTAAAGGTATCTTAATAAAATAAACAGTTATGTGATCCTTAACCTATTACCTTTAATTTAAGCCCATTCCCAATGTTCTAGCATGATATTTAATTTTTTGTTGAAGTGCCTACTGTAGGCCATTGAGACCTTGACTAATCTTTAATTGGTCACAGCACCCAGGTAGAGTAGACACACTTGACCCCTATTAGACTGAACAGTTGCCTAACACTTTTAAACTGTATCTTCAAAACTATTGATTTTCTATAATTGCAAGTTGTGTTTATTTTGATGTTCATTTAATTATTATAAAATGGTGTGACTGGTGTCTATTGGTTAAAGATGTATTGTCTGTAGAACCCTGTAGGTGACAAACATAGAAAATTAATATTCTGTCACCTGTAGGTCACAAACAGAAAATTTATATTCTGGACAACTATAGAGTGAAATATCCTACACTTTATTTATATCAAATGCATTCTACTGTTCTGTTTACGCTTGCCATGCCTTGTGTAGACATGGTACTGTGTAAATCAGTTGTATCAATATAGACTAATAATTACAGATTCACAATATAGTTGACACCTGAAACAACCAAATGTCAACCATTAGAAGAGTTGACATAGTTCCGCTATACACTATATATGTAAATTTAACCAGCTGCCATGTCAAGTCCATTATAATTGTGACTAACAGTGTTCAAAATTATTCAGGTAAATAGCAAATAACAAAGGACACAAGTTTTCTCCTTGCCATACCTCTACACATGAGAAGAAGGCTGACACAGCCTGGCCCTCATTTATACATGATTTAGCATTTTTGTACATGTTGTATACAACTTTCAACACAATACCATTAATACCGCATGAAATTATCTTAGACAACAGGGAGGACCGGTCTACTAAATCAAATGCTTTCTTAGAATCGATGAAGACACAATAAAGCCTTTTGAGTCGAGACAAATACAATTCAACCAATACCGCTAACTGAACACTGCCTGTTCTTCACCTATTACATTCGCTTTGTTTAGGTATGTGGTCAGTCTGGTGTTCTGAACAATCACTAAGGATTAATGAACACTTGTGCAGAATGTCACCCACTTGGCAGGTTTAATTTATCTATTCAGCAATGAGGACACTGCTTAGGCCTCACTCTGGACACTGTCACTCACAGTGTTGTGTATTGTCTTAGTTGGTGCATTGAGCTAATCTACTTGACCATGAATCAGTGGTGGCTCTGGTTGTGTATTACACCCAGCTGTGGAGCTAAGATTTTCTGCCTGCTATTGTTTGATGGAAGCTGTGACTAATCTGTAATTGGTCACTGGCAGTAGCTTGTGTCAACAGACAGCATTAAGCCACTAGACCCCTGTTAAACTGGACAGTTCCCTGTAGGTTTTAAACTGTGTCAAACAGTGAGTCTACCTTTTGCTCTCAAATAATCTGTCCTCTTAGTTTTACACATGAAGACATAATCTGACATAACTTGATAATTCTTTGTAGCAGCACATTTGTACTTCCAGTGTTTCATTGAAACATAACATACATATTACATACCGTGTGCCACATTTGAATGTTGTGCATGTAATATTTCCATGCAATCCATTTGCATATATAATGTAAAACTTCAACAGCCGTTTTCTTCATTTTCACTTTTTGATCCCTACCATGTTCAATGCTCCATAACTTTGCCAATTTTTGTAGCAGTCATATTTTTTGAAACCGTGTAAAGCACCCTACCAAACCTTTACAAGGATGTAAGAAAACAATGTTGCAATTTTTCCGACTTATCACTCATTTGGTCAGCCGGGGTCACATATAGACGTATTAGTCCAAAGGACTTCAGGGCCACTTGGCCCATTTTTTCGACTTATCACTCATTTGGTCAGCCGGGGTCACATATCAACATATTAGTCCAAAGGACTTCAGGGCCTCTTGGCCCATTTTTTCGTGTTCGTTTTATACATGTGTTGGCAGATACCCTAGAAATTGTACGTGTTTTTTAAATCTCATAGGAGTCAACAGTGAGATTGTATATGTTAAAATATTTTTTCCTGATATAAACGATTTTATCCCTGCAGGGTGAAGTGATGACAGGAGGATTACTTACAAGTCACCCTAATGTCTCCAAGGTTACCTTCACGGGCAGTGTGCCAGTGGGAGCAAAGGTCATGGAAGCTTGTGCAAAGGTATAGTATTGTCTGAGTGATAGATGTGTTTGTCTTGTCTGATGGAAAGAGATGTTTGTCTTGTTAGACTGAACGAAATGTTTGTCTTCTCTGATTCACTGAGATGTCTGACAGGCAGATGTTTGTCTTGTCTCACTGCCTCAAATGTTTGTCTTGTACAACACAGATATTTGTCTTGTGTCCTGACACTTTATGTTTATCTTGTCTCCTGACACATGTTTATCTTGTCTGACGCAAGTATGTCTTGTCTGAGTGATACACACACATTTGTCTTGTCTGACAAGTAATTGTCTTTTCACCTGACACAAATGTTTGTCTTGTCTAATACATATATTTTTCTGTTTCCTGGCACATACGTTTGTCCTGTCGGACACATATTTGTCTTGTCTCGCTGACGCAGAATGATAGAGGTCTAGTCACTGCTGATGTGTGCCATGTTTTGACAGAACATCAGGAAGGTGACCCTGGAACTAGGAGGCAAGTCTCCTCTCATTATCTTTGAGGACGCAGACCTTGACAACGCAGTGAAGGGAGCGATGCTGGCAAACTTCCTTGCCCAAGGCCAGGTGAGAGATGGGAAAAGGAAACTGAATGAATGGCACTAGTGTTGTTTGCTTGCTGACAATATTTCATTGCACTCTTTCATAATAAATCTGTATTGTCAGATTGTAAATACAACACTAACATAATCTCCTTAAAATGTTTTTGGTTTAGATTTCCAACAAGTCTTCCTCAATCACAGCTATTTTGATTTCTTACATCAACGTTTCAACGACCACCAGTCAGCAACTCCAGGAAATGGTATGCTCCTCATTTCCAGGTATGCTCGAACGGAACCCGTGTGTTCGTGCAGAAGAGCATCATGGGAGAATTCCTGAAGCGTTTCAAGGAACGGACAGAGAAGATGAAGATAGGAGACCCATTTGATGAGCAGACGACAGTTGGTGCCATGATTACTCGAAAGCAGGCTGACAATGTTCTACATTACATTGACATCGCCAAGAAAGAGGTGAGATTTGTTGCAGAACTTGAGAAATTACATATGATATTTAAATCCAGACAGCCCTACCTAGGCTAAGAGGTTAGTTTCAAGGTTTTCTTTCTCTATAATTAGTTAGTTCACTATAGGTTGCACATCCGTTACATCCCTTTGTATAGACATCAAGTAGAAAAATATATATTTACTCCCAAAATGTCATCAATTCTTATACTTGAAAATGTACCGAAACGTGATAATTTCTTTAATGTTCTGGTCATGATCGTAATTGAACATATTCTGGTCCTGCAATCATACTAAAACATGATTTGGGTCATGTGACTGTAAATAAAAATATTCTGAGTCTTGTAATCATAATTGAAAGTGTTCTCAGCCATGTGATAATTGTTTTGCGTCATGTGATCATAATGGAGACAAATTTTATTCTGTGTGATGTGATCATAAGTGAAAATGTTCTAGATCAAGCAGTCATAATCTTCTGTGTTTCAGTAATCATAATAAAGTAATTAATAGCACCACAACCACGGAGGGTTGACGTTGCATTGTTTGTGTTTGCAGGGGGCAAACGTAGTGTGCGGTGGAGAGGTGGTGAAGTTTGACAATGAGTTGTCGGGTGGTATTTACATCAGTCCGTGCATCCTAACGAATGCGGGCGACCACACGACAATAGCACGCGAGGAGGTGTTTGGCTCGGTGGCAACCGTCTTTGAATTCAACACTGAAGAGGAAGTGATCCGCAGAGCGAATGATACCGAATTTGGGTTGGCTGGTGGAGTATTTACAAAGTAAGAAATTGCATTATATTGAAATTCGTGCTTTTCGTATGTTTTTCATATTTTTAAAGTAAGGAAATGCAATAGATTAAAATGTTTATTTATGTATTTATTATTGTCGTCATTTTGTGAACGTCATTATCTGGATTCTTCTTATAATGAAGTATATAGGTAATGTTCCCATGATGTGGTCGTGTAGTAAATAATTTCGTTTTGCCAGATTGGAAAAATTGAAAGAATGTTGCAGAAATCTTACACCAGTATATTTGCATGTGAACAATGCCAGGGGTGGAGCCTTTCTTTTTTACCACCATTGTGTTGTAATGATTCCCATTGGGTGATCCTCGTATACACGTGCAACTGCATCCAATTGTCTCACAGATCGGTTGCATTTGGAATGGTTAATTGATATCTTGGGACATCCAGAAATGTTTGTTGTACATAGCAAAGAGCCACTATTGGCCCACAGACAAACAGTTCAAATATGAGGTTCCACTTCCAACTTGTTATTACATATACATGTGTCTATGTTGCAGGGACCTGGGTCGGGCGTTCCGTGTCGCAAGTGAAGTAGAAGCTGGGGTAATCTACGTCAACAATTACAACGTCTACCCCTCAGAACTTCCGTTTGGTGGTTACAAGAAGTCGGGCATTGGCCGTGAGAATGGTCGTGCCGTCATCGAGTGCTTCACGCAGATCAAGTCTGTCTACGTTGAAATGGGAGACGTCGATTGTCCCTTGTAGAATGGCCATTAAGTTAATGGATACTACATACAGATCTACTCCATCTGTGTTGAGATGGAAGACATAAATCGAAATCGTCCCTTGTAGAACGGCCATAAAGTCAATGGATGTTTCACACAGATCAAGTCCACGTATGTTGAGATGGGATACATGAACTGTCCCTTATAGAGTGGCCATTAGTCATCGAATACTTCACGCAGATCAAGTCTGTCTATGTTGCGATGGGGGACGTTGATTGTCCCTTGTAGAATGGCCATTAAGTCATCAAGTACTTCACGCAGATCAAGTCTGACTATGTTATTGTCCAAACTAAATTACAAAAAGGTATATTTCATTAATAAATTAGCTATAACAATTTTATTGTACAGTGTAATTTTTTATTTCGATTGTCATTTTTTGTTTGTTTTAAGACAGTGATTACGAAAAGTTTTTCGTTTCTTTAATAAATCAACTAAGACAGTTCTATCACAATTGTCAAAACGTATTCCAGAAGAGACCCTCACAGATGACATCTTCAATCTAAAAAACAAGGACAAACTACTGATACGGGTAGTATACCGTAGTCCTAACAGTGACTCTGAAAACAACGATGCACTCCTTCAGTTGATCAAAACAGCCTGCAACAGTCGAGGTGTGACACATATCCTAATAACCGACATTGACTGGGAGACATGAACGATACAGGTTAGAAACGGAACTACTCGAAACCCTGAGTGACTGCTTTCTACACCAAAATGTCAATTTCCCCACCAGGTATCGACATAATCAAGAACCATCACTTCTTGATCTGATAATCACAAATGATGAAAATATGGCACAAAACATAAAACAAAAGCCACCTCTAGGGAAAAATGACCATATAATGATTGAGACAGAATGCCACTGCTACTGTGATACAAAGAGTGAAGAGAAGACAAGTTTGAAAAAGGCAACTACACCGACATCAAGCGCAAACTCAGAGAAACAAACTGGAAAGAGACTGAGTAACCTAAGTGTGGACGAGATGTGGCAAGAACTGAACAGCACACTCTCAGACCTGGTTGATAAACACGTATCAAAGAAACAGACAGTGACAGGAAAGAGAGTTAAGCCTTTGTGGATGAACAGCGATGCAATGAGGAAAGTGAAAAAGAAGTACAACAGTTGGAAGAGGTACACTGAGACAAAACAGTACAGAGACTATGTTGAATACTCACGTGTGAGAAACATTGCGACCAGTGCTGTAAGGAAAGCTAGAAAAGACTGAGCGGAAGCTTGCGACAGAGGTCAGCAAAAACCCCAAGGTGTTCTGCCGCTATGTCCAAGGATGTCCTGGATGATGGCACAACAGCAAAAACAGACTAAGAGAAAGTAGACACACTAAACAAATTCTTGACAAGTGTGTTCTCACACGAAGATCTGACGAAAATTCCGACACTCGAAGATAGACATAATAGAAACCTGCTGATCAGTATTGAAATCACAGCAGAAGAAGCCCTGGCTAAATTAACCAACTTAAAAACAAACAAGTCACCTGGTCCAAAAAGATGTCACCCGTACGTTCTACATGAACTGAGAGAGAAATGAACTGGTGGAGCCCCTCCTTTTGATCTTCAACAGGTCATTGAAGGATGGAGTGCTCCCAGCTCAATGAAAGACAGCACACGTAACAGCGCTACACAAGAAGAACTCAAAAAGACATGCTTCCAACTACTGACCAATCAGTTTGACCTGCATAGCATGTAAGATTATGGACAGCATTATTCGAGACCATCTCCTGACTCGTATGACTATGAACAACATGTTGCACAAAGATCAGCATGGATTTAGACCAGGCAGGTCATGCACCACCCAACTCCTAGAAGTCATGGAGAATTGGACTACTACCATTGACTCGGGCGGATGTGTAGACACAGTATATCTTCACTTTGCGAAAGCCTTCGATGCAGTGCCACACAAAAGACTAGCAAAAAAACTAACTGCAGTATGGCATCCAAGTAGAGGTGGCAGCGTGGATCGCATCTTTCATAACGGGACGAAGACAAAGGGTTGTAATAAATGGGAAGCTATCAGATTGGGCAGAGGTCACAAGTGGCATACCTCAGGGAAGTGTTCTTGGCCCCATTCTATTCACCCTGTTCATCAACGATCTACCAGACGGTATAAACAGTGGACTCAAGATCTTAGCCGATGATACAAAAATAAATCGAGATGTAAGGTGTGAAATGGACAAAAAGATATTACAAGAAGACATTAACAAACTAACATCGTGGTCAGAGAAATGGCAGTTACATTTCAATCCATCAAAATGCAAACATCTGACTTTTGGCAAGCCGAAACTTAGCACCACATACACGATGACAAGTGTCAGAAATCGACAGCACAGCAAAAAAAGATCTCGGTGTAACATTCGACAGATCCCTAAAATTCCGACAGCATATTGGCACCATTGTGAAGAAGGCAAACCAGATGACAAGCCTCATCAAGCACACGTTTAACATCTGGACAGTAGCAGCTTCCGATTGTTATATACAGCGCAAGTGAGACCACATCTCGACTATGCTGACTCCATCTGGAACCCGCACTACGCCGTAGACATCAACACCCTTGAAAGAGCACAACGGAGAGCAACCAAGCTGGTTCCAGAAATAAGAAACTTGAACTATGGAGATAGGCTGAAACATCTTAACTTACCAAGTTTGGCATACCGAAGAAGAAGAGGAGACCTGATCCAAGTCTACAGAATTATCAATGGCATCGACGACATCAATCAAGAGGACTTCTTCATGATCACGACACACCGCACACGAGGCCACAACAACAAAAATTGTGTAAGACACAAAGCAGACTTGATATTAAGAAACACTCCTTTTCACAACGCATCTTTCAAAACAAAACTCGACAAAGAATTAAAGATGGACAGGTTTAAATTTTAATAAAAGCACTAAATCACAAGACAAGCCACGTTCTCAATACCAAAATACGATGCATAAAGGCGGGTGTACACAAGGCAGTTATGTCTTACTTTAAAACCCGAAGATCCAAGCAAGTATTCTTGAGAAAAAAAACATAGGCGTCCTTCACAGTCTTCATTCCAAATGTCCGCAAACTTCAGTTCTGTACGACCTGCCTTGTGACTCCAGGCCAGCTCCTCATTGAAAAGTAGAACTGCTCCGTCTCGTCTCCACTGCGTTTCGTGAAGCCCCCGCATACCAAGTCTTGAGACGATGAAAATATATACCGTGGTGAAACATCGTAAACTGGTGCATTTACATGTTTCAAACCACCATGGTATTCCATGAAATGTTATCATCATATTGAATACCATCGTATTTTACCATCATATGGTTTACTTTTTCAAAACACCATGGTATTTTACTATAGTAAACTACAGTATATTTTCATAAGTCTTGTTCAGGCTGACCCCTACCCCCCACACATTTTCAAGACCAATGTCAAAACTCCTAATCCCTGCCATACCGCCCTTTATAACTATAATTTTAGCTACTTTGAAGGGATATGTTTGTCAGTGAGTCATCAGCATTTGGATTATCCAATCATAGTAGTCGTAAATCCATCGATCAACCCTTCGAGTCGCCCAACATCAGGCCGCTAATGTGTCGGGGCCGCGGCATTGAGGTCATCAGTCGTGCGTCATTGCCCTTATTTGGTATCCAGTCGTCAAGTTGATCCGCCATCTTGGCTATATGCAATCAAATGTTGTGTATTGTTTACCCTGGAACCGAAACGATCTTAGGTCGGGTACTCCAAACAGCCCAATCTTGGCCTAATACATGAGTTTGTGGTGTGTATGCACTGTGGGTTGCTTAAATTAAAAAAATTATTTAAAGGCAGTTAAGGTGTTTGGGTGTGCTGAATGGACGGTTCATGATGGCTGTTCGAAAAGCAATGGGGCTTTCTATTTCTGTGATTTGTGTTGGGATCATGTTCCATATACGGATTGTTCTGGGGTAGAAGGAGAAAACAGCTGCATTAATGCAGCACCTAGGGGCTACATAGTGACCATGGTTTCTTGACTGTGCTAAAAGTGGGGGTTCCATATGGGAGATACATACTCGAGTTGTAACCGGATTAGTATGTTATAAGCTATTTCTTTGACTTCAGGTTTTCAGATGGGCCACGAGTTCTTTTAATCATACCTAGGACTTTTTAGGATTTGGAAACTATGTCGATGATCTTTCGCACACGTTGAGCACTTAGTAACCAGGTCTTCTATGCAGTTGGACAATCCTGGCCACCACACCGAGCCCTAGCGCGACATTTCGTGATACCGAGATGGCCCTGGTGTATGCAGTGTAGTATATCCAAACGCATGGCCCTCGGAATCACGATGCGTTCGTCATACAGTAGGAGATCATCAACTACCGTGAGATGGCTCCTGTTCTCCCAGTACGGTCGCATCAGCAGATGTGGCATGTAAGCTGGCAGTTCTCGAGTGCAAAATGTTTTGACTTGTTTGCGCGCAGTGTAACATTTCTGCTATTTTTGGGGTATTTAAATCTACTTTCCTTGGGTTTAATTTGGTAAATGAGGAAGGTCAGGCCAGTAGGTAGGCAGATTGTTGACCAAACGCCTTAGTTAAGTAGTTACAGCAACTCGGTTGCAAATGCGCTCGGTGGGGCGTGGTGTTCTTTTGCTAGAGTTTCTAGGTAACCAGACGGTTTCACTGTAACTTAGAGGGGTGTTCCGCAATGCGTAACTTGAATTGTATTATTGTAGTAGCCAATGGAAATGATGGAAACAGGTCATATGATGTGTAAATAGGTCCGCATATATAAACGTCTGTCATAGCCTTTTGCCATCTGGGTTGCCCTCCTGCCAAGAGAAATTCTCTTGGCAGCATTCTCAGAATGGCAAATCAAGTTGTGAAACATGGTGGGATCGTTACCGTAGGTTACATTCCAAAAAAATTTGTGTACGATAATCAGTGTCCAGAGTGACTGTTCGAGCTTCGAATAAGCCATGCCGCCACGATAGCGGTATAATAAAGAAAACTTTCCGGTTGGCCCCAATGTCCTAGAACGACTGCCATGGCCAGTATGTGCATCGATGAGCGATAGCAGCGACGCGCTCACCCCAGCTCGGGCATGATAAGGGGAGTGCCCACCAACCATGAATGGCGATCGAGCAGCGACGTCGTCCGACAGCGTGAGGGTAGGCGACTCATGAATTCGCAGCGGCCGGCGGAAAAACCGTCTATTGCACAGCGTCGTCATTCGCGCGAACGCATTCGTCCGATGTCTCGATCGTTTGTGACCGAGCGAGACAACTCGAACGTATCATGGACGCGATTCGAGAATTCGCAGTGGCCGGTGGCAAGCGTCTACTGTCCGGCGTCATCATTCGCGCGAACACATTCGACTGACATTTCAATCGTTTGCGACCGAGCAGGACAACTTGAACGCAGCACGGACGCGACTCGAGAATTCGCAGTGGCCGGCGGCATATATAATGAGGTTTCTTGTTAGATAACACTTTGCGCTTAGTGTTTGGTCGTGTAGTGGAACAATCCACTTTAGGTAGGAATGGTTACTGGGTAACTGAAAGATTCATTCAAACTTTCTTAGTTAGATAGGTTCAGGGATTCATTGTTAATGTGGGTTTTTTCCGTTAAGATTTAGGTTACGGGATTTCTTTAATTCTTTTCATTCATTTTTCGTTCTGCTCTGGGAAGTTGACGGAAGCGCGAGATAATGCAACAGGTGTCGTCTGATGCTTTTGTAGTACGTGTGCGAATTCCGGGTTGTATCGCATTATTCTCAGACGAAATCGTTGGATGCGCGGTGGCATGTTGGCTAACTCTGTCGTTTTCAGAAGTGGGACGACAGGTTTGTGATCAATCTCGAGCGTGAAGTTTAACCCCATCACATACTCTCGCAAGCCCAGGTTGCTGCAAGAGCTTCCTTCTCTATGACTGCATAGCGTTTCTCGGTTTCTGTGAGCGATCGGGAAGCACAGCAGACTGGACGACGTATGCTACCATCTTGAATTTGCAGTAGCACTGCACCGATCCCCTCAGAAGATGCGTCTGCTGCGATCACTGTTGGGTGGTTTGGGTCATAGTGTGCAAGTACGTCGGGTGATATACGCATGTCTTTCACTTGCTGGAAGGCAGTTTGGTGTGCCTTGTAACGGTATTGCTCGTATATATGTATTATATAACATACAAACAACACGTCGAGAAGAATATGTTTAATACGTTATCATCTGGATACACTGCTGCATTGGTCTAAATCCTAGGCTAGACTGATTCACTACACTAACAGCGGCGGCAGCGCCCACTACTCTATATGCTAATTAGAGTCCAGAGGCTGCTGCTAGGCATTCAGTCCAAATATACCCTCCCTGCTGGGCATCAGCTGGGGTATCTCGTGACATCCCTTTTTGTTTAATTTTTGTTTTTCAGTTTTGGGATTCACATTTCGTTAATGAGCCGCGTTGGTGGCTTAATGTCAACACGATCTCGAAGTGTCATGCGTCGTGCACTTGGCTAGTCTCGCCTCGGCATAATGCCCGGTGTCCCCCGCGGCGTGTTCGGGCGAGGACACGGCGATAACGGAATGTCAGCAACAACAGCCGGTTGTCGTTGACCGGTCGGCTTGGAGATCGTTGCACGGGGCACGGAATATCCCACGTCTGGCGTTACGTCATGAGCAACAGCCACCGAGGGCGCCGATTCGTTGGTTGCCCTCAACTGTCGTCTGTTGCGCCGATAGGTGTGTCCTTCGACATCCACGGTGTAGGATCGCTGTCTTAGTGCTCGTTTACATACACCCAAACTCCAAGTGTTGCGTCCAGGCAGTTTCATCCGGACTGCCTGTCTAACATTTGGCTCTTTCAGCGGCTTTGAGTGGCTGTCGTAATGTCGTTGGTACTTTCGTTTTCGTCGTTCGATTGCATCGCTGACATTTCTTCCTTGGATTTTTGGTGCAAGTAGACTGTTTCGCGTCGGCAACAGTGTCTTAGTCCGGCGTGACATCAAACGTTGCACGGGCGAGCTTTGCAAGCCTTCTGTTGGTGTGTTGCGCCATTCCAGAATAGCTTTCAGTGGGTCGCTTCCATCCAGTTTGGCCTTCTTGAGCAAAGCTTTAGCTATTTTCACAGCGTTCTCCGCTTTCCCGTTGCTTTGCGGATAGTGCGGGCTTGATGTTATGTGCACAAAGCCCCACTCACGAGCAAATTTCGCAAATTCCTGTGACCCATACTTTGAAGCATTGTCACTGACCAGAATTGAAGGAACTCCGTGACGTGCGAAGTGTGGCCGTAGAGCATTGACAACAGCCTGTGTCGTTGTCTTCTTCAGCTCGTTGATCTGTTGCGACCTTGGCCCATGGCAGATGGGGGAACTCGTGTGTTTGCAGCTTCTCACGGCGCTGTTCCGGTCGGTGTGCGTTGCAAACGTCACACTTGCTGATGTGGTCCTTCACCTCAGCGTTCATACCGGGCCAATAGATGACTTCGCGCGCCCTGCGCAGGCATCCCTCTATTCCAATATGGCCCTGGTGTATTAATTTCACCATTCCCGGTCGCATCACATGGGGGATTACTAATCTGTCTCCCTTGAAGATTAATCCATCTTCAACTAACAGTTCATCTTTGAACTGCACGTACGGTTTTAGTGCTTCCTTACCGGTATTCGCTGCTGGTCACCCTGACTTGATGGCCTTCTCGAGTTCTCGCAACACTGCGTCTTCCTTCGTGGCGTGCTGCAGCACTGCGTTACTGAGCTTCTCGTGTATCGCACACACTGCTTTGGTGTGCGACTCGTTCCACGTGAACTCGCTTTCCTTGCGTATCAATTCGCGCAACGGAGCTGTGATGTCGGTCAGTCCCTTCACGAAGTTTCCTAGGTACTGCGCTGTACCAATTAGGCGGCGTACTCCTTCTACGTCCGTGGGCATTGGCATCTCGATTATGGCCGCGATTTTCTTCGGGTCAGGTTTCATGCCCTCGTCTGCCAGCAGACATCCCATGTAGCTGACTTCGTTTAGCTTGTAGCGTACCTTTTCCGCGTTGAGGACTAGGTTTCTCTCACGACATCTCTTGAGGAACGCATGCAGGTTGACGTCATGTTCGTCGTCGTCTTTCCCCGTGATGAGAAAATCATCTGCGATTATTTCGATGCCCTGTAATCCTTCGATGGTCTCATGCATCTTCCTCTGCCAGACTTCCTGTGCACTGGAAATGCCAAATGGCATACGCTTTCATCTGTAGCGTCCAAACGGCGTGTTGAATGTTGTGAGTCGGCTGGATTCCTCATCCAATTCGACCTGCCAAAACGCATTTTTGGCATCTATGACAGTGAAGACACGCGCACCGCTTAGTCGTGTGGCAATTTCCTCTATCGTTGGCATTGTATAATGCTCTCGCTTGATAGCTCTGTTTAGATCCCGTGGATCCATGCAGATACGCAGTTTTTCTGGCTTCGACACGAGCAACAAGTTGGAAACCCAATCTGTCGGTTCACTGACTGGCGCGATTATGTCATCGTTGACCATCTCACGCAGCTCATGTTTCAGCTTGTCCCTCAGAGGCACTGGTACTCGTCGAGGGGCGTGTACGACAGGATAGACGTCTCTGTCAATCATGATGTGGTACGGGCCTGGTAATTTTCCAAGTCCCTTGAAAACGTCTGCATACTGGTGCTGTATGTCAGCTGTGTCAAAGCTAGGTATCTTCGTTGCCTGCTTTGCATCAACGTTGTTTACGCTCGGGGTCTCCGGCTGTCGTCCGTCCACACGGTTAATTGAGTGTCGAGTAGCTGAATCGTCTATCAGACTACTCACGCCATATTGTTCTGTCCCGATTGTTTTGACGTTTCTTCTGACTTTCAGTTTGCGACACTTAACGGCGAAGTGGTTCAGGCCCTGGCAGACTCTGCATTTCTGTCTCTAGGCTGGACATTTGCCTCTTTCACGTGTCTGTCCACAAAACGAACAGTTCACAACTGTGCTTGTTTTCGCGTACATTCTTTCTCGAGGTCTTGCGTGATCTGCCTCGCTGCCATGCTTTGCGAACAGCCTCGTTCTTGTGTTTTTCTTCATCGAGTGCACATCTATGTCACCGACGGAATTCCATGCCTTAGCTCGTTCAGCTTTCACTTCCGAATTTCTGATGATGTCTAAGGCTTTCTCCAGCGTTACGTCGCGTTTTTCGAGGAGTTGATTTCGGACTCTCTCGTCCATAACACTCGAAACAAGATGGTCACGGTAAATTTCATCCGTCGTGATCTCTTCGAACGCATAGTTTGTTCCGATTCACCGCAGCTCGTTATACCACGTCATTACATCTTCCCCAGCCCGCTGTTTACGAGAATGAAAGATGTGTCTCTCATACGGTATGTTCACCCTTGGCGTACAGTAGTTCTCGTACATTTGTAGAACTGGTTCTACTTCGTAGCGATGTGCAGGATCATTCCACAGGTGATTCTGCCAGATGTCTTTCGCATCTTGGTCGATCACTGACAACAACGTACTCACGCGTTTCCGTTGTGTCTTTTCATCCAGATCTGTGGCGACTTCATATTTTATCCAGGCGCTTTTTCATAGACGCCAAGAATTCGCAGCAGTTAGTGCGTCGATTTTCAACGGCGGCAATGGTGGAATACTGCTGTTGTACGTTGTCACAATACGATTAAGTGGAGGCGATGTTGGCGACGGTGGCGTAGCCAGCTCACTGGACAGAGGCGTTGCCATCACAGTGTGCCTCACACTTAACGGAGTCTAGCTGATCTTATCAGGCACTGTTGTCGCAATCCCGCTGAACCGGTAATTCAGCGATCATCCAGATAACGTAATCCAATTAACACGTAACGGTAAGTCACCTCCTGACACCATGTAACGATATTGCTCGTATATATGTATTATATAACATACAAACAACACGTCGAGAAGAATATGTTTAATACGTTATTATCTGGATACACAGCTGCACTGGTCTAAATCCTAGGCTAGACTGATTCACTACACTAACAGCGGCGGCAGCGCCCACTACTCTATATGCTAATTATAGTCCAGAGGTTGCTGCTAGGCAGTCAGTCCAAATATACCCTCCCTGCTAGGCATCAGCTGGGGTATCTCGTGACATGCCTCTTCCCATAACCATGCCCTGTCTTTGCACAGTGACTGGCGTAACGGTTCGTTGATATCAGCCAGTCGTGGAATGAATTTTCTTATTTGGTTCACCATGCATGCCCATTAAGCGTTGGAGTTCCGTGACATTGGTGGGAGCTGGGAATTATGCGATAGCTTCCGTCTTACTGCTGGCTGCATGTATCCCTGGGGCATCGATGACATGTCCCAAGAACTTGATTGGCCGCTTTGCAAATTCACATTTGTTGTTCAGCGTTAGTCCGGCTTGCTGTAAGCGTAGCATGACTGCTCTAACGCGCTTGTCATGTTCTGGTTTGCCTTTGCCATGTATCAAGATATCGTCCATGTGGCAGATTACCCCTTCTTGGCCTTCCAGAATGGTCGACAGGGAGCGCCGGAAAATCTCACTTGCTGAGCTGATACCAAACAGAAGTCTGTTAAAACAGAATCGCCCGAAAGGTGTGACGAATGTTGTGAGAAGCCTGGACTCCGCATCCAGAGGAAGTTGCCACAATCCGCTGTTGGCGTCTAGTTTTTTGAACAACTTGCTTGTTCCTAGCTTAGCTAAACTTTCATCCACAGAGTGCATTGGGTGTATCTCCCGTAGGACCGCTCGATTTAGCTGTGTGAGATCAACACAGATGCGTAGTGAAGTTCCTGACGATTTGGGAAAAATCACAAGTCCCGAACACAAGTCCCGAACACTAATATGTGGGATCTTCCTCGGTGCGTTCAAACACACTGGTCTGGCGTTTGTTATGACCGTTCACACTAACACGTGCAGACCAAAAGTGATTGTAGCCTCGTTTTGGCTTTTTGCTCCATTTTCTGGGTACTGCTTTACTAGCTGGTCTGACGTGATCGATTTCGCTGGCACTCTGATTTTGACTATGGGCGATCCGACAGCCCGTTGTCAGCGACGTCTGCGACTGTTCTATCGCGGATCAACGTGCCCTTTAGTTCATCATGACTGCAGTTTTCTGCCATTCTATATACGTCTTATATGAAACTGTCGACTGGCTATCTTGCCGTTTGTCGTCGGGTGTTGTGCCCTTTCGACGATGGTGTTTCTCCTCACGTTGAAATACTGGTCAATGACAGACTTCACCTCAGTGTACGTTGCCTTATCTTCATCAATTTTGATCGTGGTCAGAATAGCGTCTGCACATTAACCCATTGCGTATAGCAAAATGCTTACTTGTTGCAGCTGTGACTTCGCTTGTAGGCCTGATGCAACTCGGTAACGACTAACGTTCGAATCTTGTTGACTATTTCGTCCGTAACTCAGTTTGAGCTGGACCTGTTGCTCCTTCGAATTTCCCTGGAAACTGTTTTGTAGATGGAACAATAATGTAATACAACAATATTTAATCGTTATTAGAGCGAGACGAGTTATTTTGAAATGATTCTTGTGTTTATATAAAAATACAATTATATGAAAAACTCCCTTCATTAATAAATTATGCCATTGTTCGAAGCTGAACAATACAAAATTTAATTAATAGAATCATACTTCGTGGCAAGAATACTGAGTAATCTGTATTATGATTTAAAGACGAGAAATTGTAGTACAGGTCTACTATGCATGTATAACTATAAATGATTCTACTAAATTAAAACAGAACATGTCAGAACACATTTATTATATTATTTCATAATGTTACAAGAAACTGCCAACAATGCAATTCAATTCAAGATGTAATAAATATATTACATTAGCTATAACTTGTAACAAAAGTGTGTGGGATGGTGGTTTCACGTACAATTTTTTGGGGAAATGTGTACCCCTAAACGAAAAAAACCGTGATCTGGTGCTGCCCTCTGCTGATCATCATGTAAATCTGACAAACAGTAGCCGACGGATATTGCCGAAGCCGCTCACGGAAACATCCGAACGTTCGAAATTGGAGGCTGGATGTCTTCTAAGCTCTAGGGGCACATGAGCTTGACCAACAATGGTGCTTTTCTTTACGTATTTTAAAAGTAGAAATGTAATAGATTATCTTGGCAAAACGACATCAAACTTACATTTTCACAAGTATGTTAACGAAACATCAGTTGTTTTCGTTGTATTGTTTCACAACATTACACTAAACTCCCTACAATGTCGTTGTAGATATAAATAGTATATTATATTACCTTTAATTTGATGTATCATATTAATATGTCAGATGTCGAGCTTATGTGCCCATTTTTCGTTGAAGTGAGTGCCCCTATAAACGCGAAGCCAGGCCGCGTCAAAACGATCGGACGCAAATCACACGACGAATAGCAGCTTCAAAGCACGCTTGTGTAATAACCGTTTCAAATTGCAGTGAAGGTTGACCAGGCTGATGTAATGTGATACCGAAGCCCAAGACTGTCACCTGGTGGATGACGACGACGTACAGGGGTCTCGCGTACAACGGAAATTCCCTTTTATGGTTGGCCTGGTGTGCCAAAGGGGTAAGGTTTAGGGTAAAGCTGAAGGTTTGGATAAGGGCTATGGTTATGTTGAAGGTACTTATGACAAGATTGACATCAGATGTATTTGTACGTTGAGGGGTAGCAAATAGCTATCACCCGCGTTGAGGCCGAGTGCTGGCACTGCCACCTGGCGTACAAAAAACTCATCACTGGCACCGAGAGACGCTACTTCCACCTAGCGATCAAAACATCCATCACTAGCACCGAGAGATGCTAATGCCACCTTAACGAGAGTCCAACATTTGTATTATCTATATTATGTAACTCACTTTTTATAGATATTTGTCGAAATTGTTTTTAAACTTTATTGGCCTACACATTCACGCATTTAGTATTAGGCATGCACATTCAGCAGATTATGTATTCCATCAATTTAACGTCCTCTGTGATATTGAATAGGGCCTAAGCTACTGGCGTTTCACCGGGGTCGGGGTTTAACCCTGGTTAAACTGGTTTTGCCCAGCCCGGCAGGATAAACCCGGGTTTTATTAGTTTAACCCGGTTTAAACTAAGCTTTACTCTATCTGATATCTTAGGATGATATCAGAGGGCTATTCTCAATATTAATACAGTTGGTATGTAAATTGATGATGGTTTAAAACCGTTGTAATATATTATTGATGTAATGAAAGATGACAACTGCTCTTTAAATAAGTCTGTCAGTGTGTCTAGTTATCACTTTATGATATTCAGATGATAATCGTGCTATTGGGGTATTTTGTTACTGACTGATATAACTTTTCTGCACACCGATTGCATAAAGGTTACAAAGGTTTCCCTTCAGATGTGAATATTTTTCCCAGCCAGAAACCCCAAGTTAATATCCACCTTATGCAAACAACTTGTAGTAGATACCAGTTCAGACCATAATCCCCTTATGTATTTAAACCAGGCCAGAAAGTCCAATATAAAAGGAGCTTTTATCAGTGTGCCGTAGCCATAAAATTCATGTCCCTCTCACACTGGACACTGCCATTAATTACTAGCTGAGTCTTCTGAAGTGCAGTGATTCCAGTCAGACAACCTACACCAGTACAGCCTGGTGTCAGCTTGCAGGTTATGGAACAGGAGGATATAGAGCCCTGGAGACTGGCAGGTAGTAATCTACCCTTTCAGCACTTGTGTTCATTGCCAACAACTGGATTCATCCTCCATCCTCTAAAGTTACCAGAGCCACCACTGATTCATGGTCAAGTTGATTAGCTCAACTCACCAACTAAGACAATACACAATACTGTGAGTGACAGTGTCCAGAGTGAGGCTTAAGCAGTGAAGCATGACAACAATAATACATGTATGTGCATTTCTGTGTACCATGTTAGTTAACTGTGATTCTTCTCTGTTTCATATTGATACTAAGCTATATGAAACACTTTGCCTGCTTTATTCTTTCATATTGTGATAAAATATGCCTGAAAAATAGTTTAACCCGGGTTTAACCCAGTTTAGCCCAACCCGGGTTAAACCCGGGGGCGGGTTAAACTTGCCAACGTTGCGTTTCATAAATGTTATTACGTGTCCTGAAGTCCTGCTTCTTTTCTTAAGTGAGATAAATGCTGATATCAAGGGTGTTCCACAAGCCTAGTGATGAAGGTGTTCCTTGGCAAGAATAGGCAAAACCTGAGGTCGGAAACTGCTGACAAAATCATAATCTAAGAACCCGTAGCCCGTTGATAGCAACCGAGTCGACGTGGGCCATAATGAGGTGCAGCGAGACGAAGATGGATGTTTCCAAACATGTCGATATTGAGGAGGTCATGCAGTCTGCGCAGAGGAACCAAAAAATACCCTCCGAATAAATTCGGGAAATGGAGCTGTGAATTCGATGTAACACTGTTTAATCTACTGTGGCCCATACACTGTACCTGCCAATTCTCCCGGAATTTCCGGGAGTCTCCTTGATTTTGGGTCTATCTCCCGGCCTCCCGGAATACAGACAAATCTCCCGGAATTTCCCTTAAAATCTCCAACAGCACCCTTCCTTCGTCTTCCAATGTCATCATCCGAGACAGAGCGACACTATGGGAGGCGTGCTAAACTTCCCGCGAGAAATCTCCAACAACACACTTCTGATGTCAAGATCCGAGACAGCGCGATAAGAGAAGCGTGCTTAACCGCTGATGAATCTCCAGGAATTAAAACAGTTGGCAGGTTTGATGCACAGAGTTCGATGGCGATGCTGCGAACAAGTCCAACAAGATGGCCTGTGGCACATTGCAGATACCACTGTATCCGAATTTATAGATGTCCCTCTCTAGAGTAAGGATGTCAACAGACGGCGCCGCTAATTCAGTCGGACGAGAATTCGTTAAGATTTTGCCGACTTTCAACTTGTTTCCACGTAACAACGCATTGGTAATAAATTTTGCTTCTTTTGAATAAAAATACATTAACATCATTACTATTTTTGTGATTATTGATTTCGCTGCAACTTGACGACCCACGATTCGTAAGAGGATATGTGCTTGAACAAGGACACCGCCACCATCATGTCGAATGGGCGTTTTCTTCCTCGTGACATAATTTTATAATCAGGAAACACGAGAGGCTTCGAGTAAGCTGCACCGCTTCCGAAAACTGTGGACGCCGGCTAACATGGTCGGGCTTGGTAAACTTAATTAATTACTTAGGCTACTTTGGTCTGTTTGCTCGGTGCGAGCGTAGCCTTTTAGAGACAATCGACAATGGTCCTCAACTCTTCTCTGTTTGTGGCTATTTTCTCAATTTCTCTATCTGTGCAACCTGTCTTGTTTCTTTCGTTCCCGTGTATTGGTCAAACTGGTCCTTATATCCGATGTTCCTTATACTTCTGTGGACAATAAGTGCACAAAGAGTGTCCTGTATGTCTAGGGTAGAGAAGGTATTGGGACATGGCAAGGGGGGGTCTATACTGGTACATGTAGGAACAAATAATGCTGACAGGGAGGGAACAACTGCGATAATACAGAAGTATAGACAGTTAGTGAGGAAGGTAAAGAAGACGAGAGTTGAACAGGTTATTCTGTCAGGAATGGGAGGAAGGGGGGCAACGTATAGAAACTGTAAGAGGATGGCGATCAACGCCCTAGTTGAGCAGATGTGTGAGGAAGAGGGGGTGGGATTCACAGATTTATGGGGATACTTTGTTGGGAGGGAAGATATGTATATGAGAGATGGCCTCCATCTTAGTGGAAAGGGGGCAGCAGTTTTCTCAGAGAACCTGCTGCGATCTGTTGACAGTGGGACAGGTTGTATCTATTTAAACTAGATTCGCAGGGGGGACTCACAGAAAAGCCTGAAAATGGAGGCATAGATAAAGACAGCACAAATAAATCAGCAAATAACAGTCTGGAAAACTCTTCTGAAGCTGGATATAAATGTGTTTGTTTAAATGCAAGGAGTATAGTAAACAAAAGAAATGAACTAAACATTATGGTAGAAGATATTGACCCTCATATAATAGGTATAACCGAATCCTGGACCACCACCGATATATCAGATGCTGAATTGGGACTGACAGGATATGTAATGTTTAGAAAAGATAGAATAGGAAGAAAGGGAGGTGGAGTTATTTTATATATTAAAGAATCTATTCAGGCTTATGAAATAAAATTAGAAAGAGAAGCAGATTGCGAAGAAGCTGTTTGGTGTAACATAGTTACAGGAAACTCAACGTTAACAGTTGGGTTAGTTTATCGAAGTCCAAACATAAGCATAGAAGAGAATGAAAAAATACAAAACGCTATAAGGGAAGTAAGCAAACGGGACTGTATTATTATGGGGGATTTTAACCATGGGCATATACAATGGAAATCTCTACAGAGTATGGGGAGTGAGGACCACAAGTTTTAGTTTTAGTACAAGATAGCTTCTTTCTCAACATGTGCTAGAACCAACCAGGGGTGAGAATGTGTTAGACATAGTTTTGTCCTCACAGAATGAATTAGTTGACAATGTCAAGATATGTGAGCCACTGGGGAGTAGCGATCACAACCAGATACATTTTACCATCAAAGTAAAATCAGAAAGGAATAGTAAAAGCAGTATAGGAGAAATTTCCACAAAGGAAGGTATAAGGACATGAGGAAATATTTAGCAAAGATAGACTGGAATAAGACACTGAAAAATAAGACGGCAACAGAATGCTGGAATATATTAAAGAGTGAAATTAAGTGCATAGTCGATAAATTTGTACCCTTAAAAAACAAGGAAAACGGTCCAAAAAGAAACACTTATCGAAAGAAGCCATTAGAAAAATTAAGTATAAACAAATGATGTGGAAGTCATATATATGTACTGGAAATGATGAAGACTACAACAGTTATAAAGAAGCACTTAACCAAGCTACAGCTGAAATTAGAAATTCAAAGAGAAGCTATGAACAACAATTAGCTAGTAATATAAAACATGACAGCAAGAGTTTTTATGCGTATGTTCGAAGCAAACAGAAAGTTCGAGATAAGGTCGGTCCTCTAGAAGATAGTGCTGGAAATATAATATCACAAGGATTCTTAATGGCGGAAGACCTAAATGAGTATTTTAGTTCAGTGTTTACCAGAGAAGACACTAGTTCACTGCCAGTACCAGAGGCTAAGTTCAAGGGGGCAGATTCAGACTATTTAGGACAATTAATTGTAACCCCGGAAATGGTAGGTAAGAAAATAAGGGCTATGAAGGATAATAAATCACCTGGGGTGGATGGTATTCCACCCAAACTACTATTGGAAATTGTAGAACAAATTAGCATACCGCTTGCAACAGTTTTCAATTTGTCATTAGAAGAGGGAGTGGTTCCTTTAGAATGGAAAGAAGCAAACATTATACCGTTATTTAAAAAAGGTTCGAGAAACAAGTCAAATAATTATAGACCAGTTAGTTTAACATCGGTGATTTGTAAATTATTAGACAGACTAATTAAAGATCACATGGTGGATTTTCTTGTTAAACAAAACTTGATCAACCCATCTCAACATGGTTTTTTTAAAGCGAGGTCATGCTTAACAAATATGTTATGTTTTTGGAAGACATCACTAAGTGGGTAGATGAGGGATCACCAGTAGATATCGTCTACTTAGATTTTCAAAAAGCTTTCGACAAAGTACAACATCAAAGATTACTGCTTAAACTAAAGGCCCATGGCATAGGAAATGGTATAATTAACTGGATAGAAAAATGGCTGATTGACAGAAGACAACGGGTAGTTGTTGATGGGAGGCTTCAAACTGGAAATCGGTTTTGAGTGGGGTTCCACAGGGATCAGTACTGGGACCTATATTATTCTTAATATATATAAACGATTTGGACGATGATATAGCTAGCAAGGTGTTGAAATTTGCAGATGATATAAAAGTGTTTAGAAGGATTAAAAGTGATGGGGATAGACAGCATTTACAAGATGATCTTGACAGGTTGATCAAATGGTCTGAAAAGTGGCAAATGTTGGTCAATTTTGGGAAATGTAAATGCCTTCACACAGGACATGGGAACGAATATGTAGAATATACAATGGGGGGAACTGTACTAAGTACTACTGTAAAAGAAAAAGACTTAGGGCTGACAATTAGTGCTGACATGAAGGTTTCAGAGCAGTGTGGAATTGCAACTTCAAAGGGAAATCAAATCCTTGGATTGATTAGGCGAAATATAGCATATAAAGAAAAAGAACTAATAATACCGCTGTACAAAACAATAGTTAGGCCTCATTTAGAATATTGTATTCAAGCGTGGAGGCCATATCGCAGGAAAGACATAGATATGCTAGAAAGAGTGCAGAGGAGAGCAACTAAAATGATACAAAAACTGAGGGATCTTAGTTACGAAATACGCCTAAACAAATGCGGTTTAACAACACTAGAGACCAGGAGATTGAGAGGAGATCAGATAGAAGTGTTTAAAATATTGAAGGGTTATGAAAATATTGATAAAAATATTTTTGTCTCAGTTAAGAAAGATAGAAGGACTAGAGGACATGAACTTACATTGGCAAAGGAGCAGAGTAGATTGGATATAAGAAAGTTTTCTTTTTCACAAAGGACTGTAAATGAATGGAATAGATTACCTGCTGATTGTGTGGGTGCTAGTAGCGTGAATATGTTTAAAAATAAAATCGACACATACCTCAGACGGGCGGGATACACATAGATAAAAGGGTCGGACTCTCGATAAGCCAAAGGGCTTCCTTGTCCACCTGCCACCTAGAGTTAATTCTCTGGGTGGCAATCTTGTTAAATCTTGTTAAATCTTGTATGCGTTAGCGGGGATTTCAAAGTTATTGCTGTTTAGCAGATGTTTATTACAATAGGAGTCTTTGTAGTGAGAGTCCACGGTAAGTCGTTGCTTGTATATCTACATCCAGGTGCGCGCAGACAAAATTACGCAATCTAACTTCGTATTTGCGCAGCAGCGGGAAGAATGACATTAGATCGGATTAGTAGTATATATACTGTATATCGTCGTTTTCTTCTAGGTGCCGTATTCACACACACACACATACATATATATATCTAATGTCATTCCTCCTCTTCCTCCCTCTCTCTCTCTCTCTCTCTTTCTCTCTCTCTCTCTCTCTCTCTCTCTCTCTCTCTCTCTCTCTCTCTCTCTCTCTCTCTCTCGTATTATTATTAGCAGAATCACGTCCGGCCGGAGCAATTCCATTATAATAAGCGACTGATTCGCTTAACCGGTGCCTTTTTATATACCGAGAATATGCAATAATACAGTCCTGGCCAATATATCGGAGTCAGCTGTACTTGGACAATATGTTTGCAGCACATTAAAATATCACATCATAATACTTCTGTCGACCTTTACGTGTCCGCACTGTATTATATATCAATACTAAATAATAATAATAAAGAAAATGATTGAATCAGTCATATCAATAAACTGCAGAGCCACACTTTTGAAAGAGTTGCGAAAGTATTGCGAGCATTTACAATAGGTCCTACTTGTCAACGTATCGCAACTGCTCGCAATGTCGTATTGCAAGAGCGTATCGAACGAACAGTTTATTATCTTGATGATAATAACCACAATACATACATAGTGACATATATCACCAATGAATTGCGGATAAGCATTCTTGCTTGTAATCCCTTATTTAAATAAATGTATTAATATCTAGCGCAACGTGCAGTAATACACAAAAAGAAAAACAAATATCGTATAAACACAACTGTATAGTATGGTATATGAAACAGCAACAGAACAATTATAAGTATGTATATTAGTATATTAATGAATTCATTACAATTTAATTAGTGTTTAAAAATCAAGAATAAGTGGTTTGAGCCTTTTTTAAATATTTATAGAGACGTAGAGTCTTGATGATATCAATTCCAAATACGGGGTACACGGGAATATTCAACGTTTATTGTGGCTTACCGATATGCACGACTGCTTATCCTCAAAGTAGGCCTACTCCGCCCGACGACTACATGCGTTGTATCGCGGTGTGCAATTATCGACAATTAGCGATAGGATCAGTGCGATTTGAAACTACATACAATACGTATACATTGATATACAAAAGAAACACATATCACAACCCGAGCACACGCATGTTATGATAACGTATTCAAACCATGCCAGGATGTATTTAGTTGAAAGACAAATGCGTGAGTGTTGTTGCGAGTCGATGTAGTCGCGCGCGCGTACGTGTGTGCGTGTGTCTGTGTGTGCGTGTGTGTGTGTGTGTGTGTGTGTGTGTGCGCGCGCGTGTGTGTGTGTGTGTCTTTGTGTGTGCGTGTGTCTGTGTGTGTGTGCGTGCGTGTGTGTGTCTGTGTGTGGGTATATATGTGTGTGCGTGCGTGCGTGTGTGTCTGTGTGTGAGTGTCTGTGTGTGCGTGCGGGTGTCTGTGTGTGTGCGTGCGAGCGTGTGCGCGTGTGTGTCTGTCTGTGTGTGCGTGCATGCGTGTGTGCATGTGTCTTTGTGTGTGTCTGTGTGTGCGTGTGTCTGTGTGTGCGTGTGTCTGTGTATCTGTGTGTGTATGTCTATGTGTGCGTGTGTGTCTGTGCGTGCGTGCGTGTGTGAGTGTGTCTCTGTGTGTGTGCGTGCGTGCGAGCGTGCGTGCGTGTGTGTGTATATGTGTATGCGTGCGTGCGTGTGTGTGTCTGTGTGTGTGCGTGCGTGTGCGTGTGTGAGTGTCTGTGTGTGCGTGCGTGTGTATGTGTGTGTGTGTGTCTGTGTGCGTGCGTGTGTGTGTGTGTGTCTGTGTGTGTGTGCGTGCGTGCGTGTGTGTGTGTGCGTGCGTGCGTGTGTGTGAGTGTCTGTGTGTGCCTGTGTGTGTGTGCGTGCGTGTGTGTGTGCGTGCTTGTCTGTGTGTGTGTGTGTGTGCGTGCGTGTGTGTATCTGTGTGTGTGTGTGTCTGTGTGTGCGTGCGTGCGTGTGTGTGTGTGTGCGACCGCGCGAGCGTGTGTTTATATTCATGCGCGCGTACGTGTCACTCTGTGAGTGTGGATGAGGCTGTTGCTTCTAAAATTACTCGAGAATTCGTTTCATGTACTTCCCTTCCACGAGAAGTTAATACACCGCGAAAGTATCTGCACAGATTCGTAGATGCGTTTCCTGGGAAATACCTACATTTTACTTTCGTATCGCCAGTAATGTAGCAGGCGTTTAGCCAATGTGGATGCAACAGGGATAACGTTCATGTAGTTCCTTGCAGTTGCGTGTTTGTGCAGTTGCGTGTGGGTGCAGTTCGTGTGGATGTGGTTCGTGTGGATGCACGCCCGTGTCGTCGTGTGAGGCAATATATTTATTGCTGTCCGAGGTGGACATTCCACTAACATCCGCTCATCTCGAAAGGTAATCGACTGGACTTTGGGTGGCAATAATTGCTTTGTGAAGATCATTCTTCTATGACTGACACGTCCGACAAAACCGAATTAATTAATTAGTGTCAACGGACGCCTGTGCCGCTACACATTGTGAAACAGTCCTCCTGTAAATATGCTCTATAACACCAGATTCCTTGGCTTCAATAACAATGCCGATCCCAGTATAATTATACTTCATATCCTGTTTACGGACACAATGTTGAACTTGATTTAATTTCAAGTTTTGCCGATGAGAATGAGTACCTAGCAAAGAAGTGACCCTTTTGTTTGTTTGGTACCATCACGTTATTGCATAATTTATTTCTGCAAATGTGACACTTATCTTCTAATTTCGCGGCACACGTTAGGCTCGGTCACGGCACACCGGTGTGTACTGTACTACTGCACTACTAATGTTCCAAACGCGTTCCCTTTCATTGTAACTAACGACACGTTTTCCTTGAAGTAAAATGGGACTGTTTTGACATAAGGGCAAGATCCGATAGGGTACGTTCCCCATTCAAAATGTTTAATGAAGCAACAAAAGGACATGGTATTTGGACAAGATCACACCATTGTACTTTCATGATACAAAAGGACAATGTTTTCCAAAAATATGTAGTTTCCTTTAAGCTCTAAAAAGGACAACTTACTTGAAGCTATTTACCAAAACTGCATTTAAATACGTCGGTCTGGTGTGTAGGTTTTCGGACATTTTAATGAAAACATTATTGTGCTAATATACATGGAATACTGTGTGCGTGCGTGCCAGCGTGTGTGTGTGTGTATGTGTGTGTGTGCGCGCGAATGCATGCGTGCTTGCTTGCATGTGTAGTGTCGTCAGATGAACTGCAATACATTAATGTATGTTGCGTGGGCGCACTGCAGAGCTTAGTGCATCGTAGTGTCATTTCCCGACAGATTATAAATATGTGATCCAGTTCCGATTCCTCTCGGCTTGTTCTAGGGATACGGCTTCACTTAATGTCTTTTTGCATTCGACGCTTTCCACGAATTATTCCGGCAGTTTTCCCCAGAATGACAGTTCATAGCAATATTTGGTGAGGCACATTGTAATTGATTGATGTGAGAATGTACTTAGTAGGGGCATAAACCTATTGTTTTTTGGGGGGATTGAGGCTTTGCACCCCATTGAGGTTCACAAAAACAAGTTGAACCGAGGTTGCCAAAAAAACACATTGAGCCCCTAAAAATATAAATTTGCACCCACCCCCTTGAAGCTCACAAAAACCCATCTCGAGGCTCTAAATGTTGCAGGGCTAATCCTATCTCCAGCCCCCCACCTAAAATGTTAGGGGCTTAGCCCAACGTGGAACCGCAACACCATTTATTGGCCTACGTTGTCGGATTATTTCGGATTCAGCCCTTGATGCAGCGTTATCATGTATTATCCAGACCGCGGCAGGTATTCACTGCAAAACTGATTAGCCACAGACACACGAACTGTTATCACACTTCGTAATAAAGTAATAATGCACCAAGGCGCATCAAGACAAAACACGTCATTGTTATCCCCCATTACTGAAAGTACGCCGTATGACAGTTGGTGCCGTTCATGTATAAACATGTTGAACATTTGGCATGTTAGTTGCTTTGCAGACACGTTTGTGAGTCGCTCAGAAGAAGCCGAACGGGTGAACGGAATGGGTTTTCATTGCGCTCACACCGACTCACGTGTACGTGTGTCTGTGACGGGCGCGTGCGTGCGTGTATGTGTGAGAGAGAGAGTGGGTGAGCGAGCAAGTGAATGCGCGCGTATGTGCGCGTTGTCGAGTAGGCTGAAACAGTACTAAGTAAAAAACATGACCTAAGCAGAAACATGAAAGTACACTTTATTTCGAAACGGAACAGTAACGAAAGCTATGTAGGCAATTGTATTGTTGGTGTTGCTGCTACAAAACAATAGCAGCTGCCTTTGCTATTGTTGTTGTTGATGTTGCTTTTGTTGTTGTTGTTGCTGCTGCTGCTGCTGCTGCTACTTATGATAACGATGAAGAAGTTGCAGTTGCTGTTGCTGCTGCTGCTGCCGCCGCCGCCGCCGCCGCCGCCGCCGCCGCCGCCGCCGCCGCCGCCGCCGCCGCCGCTGCTTAGATGTCGGTAGACGTGGGCCAGTTACTGAAGTACTTGGACATAGCGAGCAACAGTTCAACAATGTGTCGCCCCACGTTGTCACCCAGTTGCAACAAAATGTTAATGTTGTTGTGCGCGGCAAGGAAACGATTAAACGCCAGAGGCTTTCCGCTGATCAGTTTCAAATCAAGTCGTCTTTACTACACGGTGCACCGTGAAGACATAGTCCTCCACGAAGACACTAAATTCCGTAAATATCCAGTACTCCGTGAATACATGTTGCATGCTCCGAAGACACAGTGCTCCGTGAAAACACAGTGCTCCGTGAAATCACAATGCTCCGAGAAAACACAGTGCTCCGTAAAAAACACATTGTTCCGTGGAGTCACAATGTTCCGTGAAGAAATAGTGTTCCGTGGAGTCGCAATGCTCCGTGAAAACACAATGCTCCGTGAAAACACAATGCTCCGTGAAGAAATAGTGTTCCGTGGAGTCACAATGCTCCGTGAAAACACAATGCTCCGTGAAGAAATAGTGTTCCGTGGAGTCGCAATGCTCAGTGAAAACACAGTGCTCAGTGAAAACACGGTGCTACGTAAAAAATACAGTGCTCCGTGAAGACACAGTGCTCCGTGAAAACACAATGCTCCGTGAAGATACAGTGCTCCGTGAAAACACAATGCTCCGTGAAGGCACAGTGCTCCGTGAAAACACAATGCTCCGTGAAGGCACAGTGCTCCGTGAAAACACAATGCTCCGTGAAGGCACAGTGCTCCGTGAAAACACAATGCTCCGTGAAGGCACAGTGCTCCGTGAAAACACAATGCTCCGTGAAGATACAGTGCTCCGTGAAATAACAGTGCTCCGTAAAACACAGCACTCGGTGAAGTCACAATGCTCCGTGAAGACACAGTGCTCCGTGAAAACACAATGCTCCGTGAAGACACAGTGCTCCGTGAAGGCACAGTGCTCCGTGAAAACACAATGCTCCGTGAAGATACAGTGCTCCGTGAAAACACAATGCTCCGTGAAGACACAGTGCTCCGTGAAGGCACAGTGCTCCGTGAAAACACAATGCTCCGTGAAGATACAGTGCTCCGTGAAAACACAATGCTCCGTGAAGGCACAGTGCTCCGTGAAAACACAATGCTCCGTGAAGACACAGTCCTCCGTGAAGACACAGTCCTCCGTGAAGACACAGTCCTCCGTGAAGACACAGTCCTCCGTGAAGACACAGTCCTCCGTGAAGACACAGTCCTCCGTGAAGACACAGTCCTCCGTGAAGACACAGTCCTCCGAAAATATACAGTGCTCCGTGAAAACACAATCCTCCGTTAAAAGACAGTGTTCCCTGAAGACACAGTGCTCCGTGAATACACAGTGCTCCGTGTAAACACAGTGCTCCGTGAATACACATTGCTCCTTGTAAACACAGTGTTCCGTGGAGACACTACATTACGCTCTTAATGCTCTGACAAGGCACACGTGTTTCTAAAACATAATCACCAGACACGACATCAAAAAACTTTTCCTAGCAAAATCAGCTTAAAACCCAGCTGTTATTGAAAACTGCACGTGGTGCTGCTCATTGCCCATTAATGTAGATATGAGCTGCGGAAACATCTTACTATAGCCAGTCTGGCTTCCGGTGATTAAATACAGGTCTTACGTCGCATTAACGGCCTGACCCGGCGGTGACTTCGGTCATTAACTAGTCTTTTTCTAACACCCTCAAGAGAACGCCCGTAGGCGACTTTCTATAATGGGCGTGGACGGGAAATAGGACTGCAGGATGCGTATATCTATTTATGATAGTTTGTGAGCGAACGTGTACACATATCATACTCGAGAATGCGCTACAGAAACGCAGGCACACACACAAACACGCACGCACGCACGCACGCACACGCGGATGCATGTGATACATTCCAGAAGTACTAGTCCCGGATGTTTCCTATGACGTCAATTTCAGCTGTTTATCGCTACTCAAGTTAAATAAAACGTCCCAATCGTGACAATATGAACAATGCAATGTGCAGTGTGACGAGACGTGACATTGCCACCTAAACACTACCCACCACGCTGTCCTGTTCTCGTATCTACAATAGTTCCAATGTGTATTCGGGGAATTTACCCGGCTTTGGCGATCCATGTACCCTGTTATCGAGAACGGAGAAGGGAAGGTTTTTATCTACACCCGTGATTCGCGACGCAACACGCCGTTTTCCGCCTTTCGCGTGGCTTTACGTTACAAATTGTGCTGTATTGCGTCTATAAAGTTCCACAAACAGTTCAGCGTATCGATGATGATTACGACATATCGCAACAAAAAGGAAGGTTGGCGACTGTCATTTTTGCGTTAATAAACGGCACAGTTCGTGCCCCGAGATTCTGGTTCGTGTCGTTCCTCTGAATTGACGTCCCACAATTTTTAGCGTTATTTGTTATTCCCAATAAAGTCCGCCACTGCGCTTTTTCGTAGACGGGCGCCCCTGGTGAACCGCGTAGCAACAATGTCGGCGAAGTGACGTTATTTCAGAAATTAAAACAGCCTAAGACTATGCAAAGAAGCAGAAATATTAGAAGTCGTCGTATGTAGCCACACATAAGTATTTATTTACTGTGGGAGTTTTATGGAACTGCTTAAGGCTACGGCTACGCCTATGAAGCGCGGCAGGTTCGCTATACCGTCGACGCCGTGTCGTAATCCCGAAAAGCGAATCTGTCTTTCTTTGGCTTGTATGATTGGTTTCTGATCTTTTCCAGTTCGGTTTATAGCTACACATTTTGTTATATAAATATTGGTTGATTAGGTCCAAATAGCGCTCCGGTTTGCATCAACTTGCGCTGTTATATCACTTTTTCCACGCGCGTTGTACGCCTTAACCCACGGCCGCAACGACCCACACTGACACAAACCGGATCGTTATTTGGGCCTAAAAGGTGGCATAGAACGCAATATTGTATTATTGTTTCATAACATTACATACCTGACACCATGTTTGACGATGGAAAGGACACATTGAGGTTTAAAATGTAGACAAACATTTAGGTCTAGTTATATATAACGGTGGCATCGAAGTGGGCTTGGTTTCTACACAACGTATTTAAAAAGATTCCCATCAAAGCTACAGGCTCCATACGGAAGCTTTATACTTATCGAGACTCCAACGATTTTCACCTACGTGTAACCCGCCCCGATCAGATATTTATTTATGCTATTGTTAAACCTATTCACACTGCTAGAATTAGCACAATCGGCTTGCTTGATCAATTCAATGTGTCGTATTTGCATAGTGATATAATTATGTGTAATTTATGAAGATTTCACTATGCCTAGCGACAAGCATAATGTCACAATCTCGTTATGTTGGAAATAATATTAATGTTAAGAATCAATCTTGTTTTGCATTAAATAAATGATATATTGTCAGTGTAGACAATGTCACCTCAATGAAAAGGGATGGGAATTCTGCTAGCAGTTATTGTTACAATGTACATATATTATTCCCTGACTTGTTTCAATTATAAAGTTTATAATGATACCATTGTGAAATACTTAAACATTATGCTAACTATTTATTAGGATAGTTATTAATAATTTTATTACGAGACCAATTTATGAGCACTTGAGAAACCAACCCTCTTTTGCTTCGACTTGGAACAAGATTAACCGTGGCTATTCCTGGATTTCAGGATTTCATTTCAACCACAGTGGTATGAGAAAGAATATCCTCATAGCATTGTTTACAGATAGCAGTGTCTCTAAAGTCAGAGATACTTAGGCATACATTGTATGTTAACTGGGCACAGATTGTTTAAGCAATTAACACAGATGGAACATAACTTACTTAAATCCAAACTAATGTCTATGATTTAATAGTGTTTCACGTCCTGTTGTGTCCATAGTGGTCCGCGACTCCGCGACGCGCTGTCACCTGGACAGGTCATGTTGTGTTTTGGGGTCAAATTCAATTCCACACGCTGAGTAGCGTCACTTGAAATAAAGTTATTGCAAAACTTAGTGAAACCAAATCAGCATAAACCAATAATAACAGTGTACGTGTCGTATGACTTCTAGTGATCGCATAAGTGGGGCGCAGTGGTCGAGTGTACAGAGTAGGCTACTGGACTGTCGTTCGGAGGAAACGGGGTTCGAACCCTGGTGCCGGCCGGGCGGTCGTTCTGTACTGGTTTGGCCGCAGTGTCGAAACTTGAGTAATTTTGTTCACCCTACGTTTCCTGTGCCTTTCGAAAGAGACGGTATAAGCGGCTAGAAAAAAACCTCACTCACTGAGCGGAGGTCTCAATCTAAATCTAATCTTGGACATTTATAATAGGTTGGTCAGTCAGTGACATATTTAGGGGAAGGAATTGGGTCACGCCCTTATATTGTACATCATATATTTTTTAAGAACATATGATATTTTCTACAGGATATGTTCTATAGAATATTCCATAAAAAACGCAAAAATCCTACAGAATATTATATAGGAAATAATACTCGTTAACACAGGTGCAAATGTTGCATGACCATCATATATGATGATATATTTTTATTATATCATATTTTCATAATATATTAACCACACAGGCCATCCACAGTAATATCCAAGTAGATTGAATGACCAAATTAATATAAAATATAGTATATATATATATATATATAATATAATAATCGTCATATATCTAAGTGTGTGAATGGCTAATTTCGAGTAGAGGAACAGAATCCTCCATTATATATATATTATATTGTATGCAGTTTTGGGCATGTTTTTGTTTTATCATGGTCTTATGGTATATCTGTCATAAAAGACCATCATAAAAGAACAAAAATCGTGCTCAAAACTACATATATGATATATTATTATTAACATACACATACAATCACCCATATACCAGATACAATAACGTATGCATCGTACATGAATTAAAAACATCGAATAATAATTAAACAGTGGACTACGCTTAACAGAAATGAGAATCACTTCCGATGAGGGTGATTTCTTTGTATTCATTTAAGAGGTATAAATGATGCAGCACAAATAGGAAATGACTCCATCCCAGCTAATAATAATTATTATTATATTTGATTCTAGTAGACAGTAAACAGTTGAATATACCATCGGTGATTCTGCTCAAAGTAGTAGAAACATTTAGGTTTTCTAAGCAGGGCGGATTGTCTATCAACGGTTCTAGAATATTAAATTGGAAACTTGTGTTGGTTCACTCTTTCAACATAATCAGCATGGCTGTAAACATCCAGTTTGGCTTATGATATCAGTCGTCTTGATTCTGTATTATTAAGATATTCGAATGTTATGTCAGTTTTCATTTACACTATGACGACGAAGCGTATAATTGAGTTTTGATATCGCGCTTTGCCCTGAAACCTTACACATATACAATATAGATTATATGATATAATTATAGCGGCCCTAATCAGTGGTAATTAATTTGTTAGGAATCCTTTTCACTTAATTACCCCACCCAGTCACTGTCCAGATCAGAGAATGAGTCTGACAAAACAAAACCTTGCTTTGTCTGTAAGCTATCCTCTTTCACGCTATGTTCGTCCTTGTTCTCAATTTTGGCAGCCCTATGTCCAGTAAATATTTTTGAATTTTATCTTTATTCCATAAATGAAACACGTTAATTACTGGCTTATTGGCAACGAACACAAAAAACTCGGAATAATTACGGAAATCAAGAAACAAGCACGTGTAAGTTGTTTATGTCGATTGACCTACGACATCACTAATGCTGCTTTGCGGCAGCCGAACTCCGAACTGGCTTATAGTCTACGTTGCTCGCAAATCACTTAATGTTACCCAGTTGGTATTACCTAACCTGTGATTTCATTTGACGCGTTTTTCCAGCTTGCCTTGTCCTTCATATTGGCATCGGCATTAATAAAATTAACAACGGTTACGAACTTATCTATGTATTGTTCAGATGTGTTATATATACACTAACTACAATTTTCAGGACAAGGCTGTTAGTGGGATCCACACCCTGCATATTCAACTGTAAATTCATATTCTAACAAGCGTACAAATGGTATATTTGCAGCTGTTGATACCTGAACTCACAAAACATAAACGCAGAAAACAAGGCTTTTAAAGGCTGAAATCCATCATTCAAGGGTATCAAGGCCTTTAATTGGGATTGATGTAATTCAAAGATTTCAAGATCACTTAGATACATTATTTTATTTAAAAGTTTTAAATCTATCCCGACGTACGTCTTCCAGAAAGTGGGCAACTGCACCGGTACCGAATTTATTTAACGTACATGCATGTATACACTGGTCTGGTCACAATGCAATGGTATGCAACTTTACATAGAAGTTATATAAATTATTATTAATGTAGGACAAGGCCCTTTGTTAATGTCGTGGAGTTACTGACTCAGAATCGTGGCTAGTTTCAGAGCTTTGTATTAAGCCAACAGTGAAATCCATATAATACAATATGTATATAATGTGTATTCGCCTACATAATTCGAATACGTAATCTAACAACAAAGGTGAGTGGAACCAACCACACGCAGGTGGCGGAACCCATCCTTAAATTGACAAAAGACAGGTTTCGGTTTCAAGATTAAATCCCTGTGCAGAAGGGGAAAAGCATCAAAGCGCCCCAAGACCCCTTCTGGGGATTATGGTGTAGGGATGAAACCAAGAAATCTGAATGCTCAATAGCAGCGAAACCAATTACTAATGGAATTAACCCTATGTCAAATATGTAATAACAACACACAGTGTATACAAATATACAACACGACTAGACATTATTACAACATACACATGTGTGTATACTCATAACTCACAGTCAATATATATATATATATATATATATATATGTAAACAACAACAGCATTTACATGTCACAAATCAGAATAGCATATGCCTTGTTTTACAGTTGATAATTACTCAGTGTATCAACTTACATACATAATACAAGGACTGATTATATGTACTCGTGAACAAATTGACGTACATTTGGATACTTATGTATAGTTTTTTGTGTATGTTAAAAAACATAGACTGTTGGTGTAAATTGTATTAACAATAATACTTGGTGTATTGTTAACTGTGTCTACTAAGTTGCGTCTAATGCATTTTTTGGCAAATTCATGTTTGAATCTGGACATACAGATTATTTCTTTCACGTGTGCAGTGCTGACGAATATCATAGATGTGTGTGCTTGGAAAAAATATTGAAGTAGAAGGGTAAAAGATCAAAATAAAATTTTAGTTGTTGGATTTTATAAATGTCATCCAACTTTAGCAACTAAAGTCTTTTAACAATAGGACTTGTGTGAGAATTGTATTTACTTAAGGATATTATTCTTATTGCTTTTTTCTGTAATTAAAAAATTCGATGTGCCTGATGACCCCATAAAAGTAAGCCATAATTAATATGAGGGAGAATTAGAGCATTATACATAATGTATAATGTATTAGGTGGTAAAAAGTGTTTAAGTTAATTTAGTATGCCTATTGTTTTAGATATATTTTATTTGCTATTTGGTTGGTATGACTCTGCCAGTTTAAATGGTTATTTATTGTGATGCCTAAAACATTGAAATCATTTACACATTCAATGTATGCCCCATCTATTTGTAACACAGGGTATTCTACTTTCTTTTGAGGCATATGAAAAATCATGAATTTAGTCTTTTTGGCATTTAGTGACAGTTTATTAGCTTTTAACCAATTGCTAATCTTTATTAGTTCTTTGCTAACATTTTACTTCTCATTTGGCCTTCTGAATCGTTAAATGCATTTAGTGTACTAGTAAGGGTGGTGTCGTAAGCATACGTTATGAATTTGACTAGAAAGTGCTATATCATTTATATATATATATATATATATATAAATGATATAGCACAATTGATCACAATATATTGGTTCAGAAGTTAAATTACTATGGATTAAATGACAAGGCTCTGGACCTTTGTAAGAGCTATTTACAAAATCGTAAGCAGTACGTAGAAATTGAAAATGTTAAGTCTAATGAAATAATCATCAACACTGGTGTCCCTCAAGGTTCAATTTTAGGGTATATAATATATAATAAATAAGCGTGACCCTAAAATTGAACCTTGAGGGACACCAGTGTTGATGATTATTTCATTAGACTTAACATTTTCAATTTCTACGTACTGCTTATGATTTTGTAAATAGCTCTTACAAAGGTCCAGAGCCTTGTCATTTAATCCATAGTAATTTAACTTCTGAACCAATATATTGTGATCAATTGTGTCTAGTGGTTTTGATAAACCTAGGTATATATTTCTTGGAGTAACCGATTTATCAAGTTCTTGTATAATTCTGTCTATGATTTCGAATGTAGCAAGCTCAGTAGAATGTTTCTTTCTAAACCCATATTGGTTATCGTAGTATAACGCTTTAGGATGGAAGTAATCGTGGATTTGATCAAACATAACCCTTTCAAAAAATGTTTTTGGAAATCACTGGCAGGAAAAAAATAGGACGATAATTGTTAAAGTCAGAAACATCACCTCTTTAAAAGGGGTATGACTTTTGCAATTTTTAATTTGTCTGGAAATATACCAGTTATTATTGATTGATTAATAATTAGAGTGACCTGCATTACTAATATCATTTTTTTTGAAATTTTAGTAATTGTGTTGAAATACCGTCTTTTCCACAACTTGATTTTGGAGGTAAACGATCAGTTGTATTAACAGTAGTTTCCATGTCAATCGGGTTAAAGCTGAAGGTGTGAAATATCGGGATTTTCAGGTAATCTTTGTATGACTTACCTCCACTAGTAGTTGTTTAGAGGCGAGAGTAGGACCAGCATTAGTAAAAAACGTGTTAAATCTGTTTGCAATAATGCATTTGTCACTAATCATTTCCCCATCAACTTTGAACAAATCTGGAAATTGTCCTTTCTTTTGACTTTTCTGAATAATTTTATTATAAATTAAGAATTGTATTATAAGTATGTAAGTCAGTTTTAAGTTTATGATAATGCTCTGTACCTACGTGAGTCTGTTTCATTCTCGAATACAATTTTTTCTAAAACATTTCGACACAATAATGCCCTTGATAATCCAAGGAGTTTTGTTATTTTATATTTGTTAAATTTAATTACTTTAATAGGTAGACAGTTATCCATAGCTGCAGTAACAATTTCATCGAGGATATTGTAGTTTTCATTCAGATCCGCACGAGTATCTGTGTTAAGTTTATCATAAATATTTGAGTTTATTATTTCAATTTTTAATTTATTGAGTGAGTCAGGCCTTTATTGTTTTACTTGTATAAACTTTGGTATTGCACTAGTTGTTTCGACATACTTCAGACTTAGAAAGTATGGAAAGTGATCAGAAATATTGCTCACTAAAATACCAGCTGAGGATTTGAAGAATCCTTTTGACATTTACAAAATCGTAAGCAGTACGTAGAAATTGAAAATGTTAAGTCTAAGGAAATAGTCATCAACACTGGTGTCCCTCAAGGTTCAATTTTAGGGTCACTCTTATTTATTATATATATAAATGATATAGCACTTTCTAGTGACCTTTTCAAATTCATAACGTATGCTGACGACACCACCCTTACTAGTACACTAAATGCATTTAACGATTCAGAAGGCCAAATGCGAAGTAAAATGTTGACAAATTGCATACAAAATTATCAATGAGTGTTCCATGATATTCTGAAAGTCGTGTTGGCATAGTAATTTTAGGGAAGAAACCATGTGAAACAATTGTGTCAAAATAGTCACATATTATGGATTTTTCGTTAATTTGAAACAAGTCAATATTGTAATCTCCTGCAATTATTATCTCACTTTTAGATTTTTGTAAATAAACTAAATTTGAAGTTTAATTAAAAGTTCGCACGCTCACGGGTAATTTCAAATGTGTGGAGCTTGCCGGCATGTGTTGAGTTTATTCGCGGGTTTATTCCGTAAAATTAGTTATATACTGACATCGTAACTTAGATATATATATATATATAATTATTATAATCTTTATTCTGGCTCAGTCATTCACCACATGTGCATGACGCAAAATACATACATGTTTCAAAAATATAGTATACCATTTTATAGTATATTCTATAGAATCTAAAGAATATTATATATCATTCTTGGTTAAAAGTTTTCATAAAAACTAAAATTCTATAGAAATTCCTATAGAATATTCCACAGAATCCTACAAAAATCAAAGATGCCATAAGTGCTACAGATATGCTATATCCCAGTGCGGGTTCAGAGCAGGAAGATCCACCATCGATATGATCTTCTCAGTATGCCAGCTCCAGGAAAAGTGCAGAGAGCAGGGAATGCCCCTGTGCATGGCGTTCGATCTTGTCAGCAGAAAGGGACTCCCCGCCTGCTTCAGAAGATCGGCTGTCCTCCTAAGCTACGCAGCATGGCGATCTCCTTTCATGAGAACAAGAAGGACACAGTTGTGTATGATGGTTCGACGTCGAAACCCTTGCCCGTCTGCATTGGCGTCAAGCAAGGCTGCGTCATCGCTCCAACGATATTTGGAATCTTCTTCTCGTTCCTGCTGTCCTATACCTTCGACTCTAACCTCAGATGATATTTACCTGCACACCAGATCTGATGGGAAACTGTTCAACCTGGCACGTCTGCGTGCCAAAACAAGGGTGACAGAGGTGTGCGTCAGAGAGAGATGCTCTTTGCCGATGATGCAGCACTCACTTCCTACTCAGGAGAGGCCCTCCAGAGGCTGGTTAATCGCTTTGCACTCGACTGCACAGCGTTTGGACTCACAGTCAGCCTGAAGAAAACGAACGTCATTACGCGGGATGCCTTTCGAGTCGTCCAACATTAAACCCTGTCAGGCCGCTGATGTGTCAGGGCCGCGTCATTGAGGCCATTAGTGGTACCCAGTTGCCAATGTGATCCGCCATCTTGGCTGTACACAATCGGATGTTGAGTACTGTTTACCATGAAACCAAAACGATGCAGCAGTATTTTGACCGATAGTGACATCTCTAACGCCTGACTGTAATATACAAGTTCTTAAAATGACCGGCCAAAGATGTGCAACTGAAAAAACTAGTGGACTGTTTCCCCCGTTTGATTGCAAAAGTCGCTAACGCGCCTTCTTGCAGTTGTTGTGTATAGCCCGCCAAGGTTCGTTGCTAGGATACGAGACCGGATGTCACGTAGTCGCTAATGGACTTGGTTTGACTGAGATCTTGTTTAACAGAGAATAGGGGCAGTAGTGACGCGCAACGGGCGTTGGCGTACAATGCATCGGAAACCGCGTGTTGCCGCGGAAGTGACGTAACTATCACATAACGCCATTTCCGCCGACTTTTACTCGGCAAAAGATATATGTCAGAATTAATCCGGAATACATCTGCACGGTGCAGCGGGCAGCAACGAAAACACTCAAGTTATTTAGTTCGTTGTAAGTAGATACGATATTAATTATAATAATTATCACGGTATGTTGGCTGTTAGTCGGACTTGGCCTGCCGTCATATCCTCATAGTCAGACTCATAGGCGTACGTGTGTGTGATCAAGTGAGTAAAATGGTTCACGTAACCTACTACGTAGTTATATATATTCCAGAAAAGTTTCGTTAGATCCAATTTTTAAAACTTACCAGGCGCGGATCGAATGGACGTGTTTTGCTTGAAAGGGGGTTTTACACAGGATGTTCTACAGGCCTAGCACAGAGTCGCTCTAGTGAAGGACATCTATAGATTCGGATACAGTGGTATCTACAATGTACCACAGGCCATCTTGTTGGACTTGTTCGCAGCATCGCCATCGAACTCTATGCATCATACCTGCCAACTTTTTTTTATTCCTGGAGATTCATCAACAATTAAGCACGCTTCCCTTGTCGCGCCGGGGAGGGGTGCTGTTGGAGATTTTAAATGACAGTCCGGGAGATTTGTGTGTACTCCGGGAGACCGGAAGATACACCAAAAATCAAGGAGACTCCCGGAATTTCCGGGAGAGTTGGCATTCATTATATAGGCCACAGTAGATTAAACGACAGTGTTACATCGTATTCACAGCTCCATTTCCAGAATTTATTCGGAGAGTATTTTCTGGTTCCTCTGCTCTGACTGCATGACCTCATCGATATCGACATGTTTGGAAACATCCATCTTCGTCTCGCTGCACCTCATCATGGCCCACGTCGACTCAGTTGCTATCATCGGGCTACGGGTTCTTAGATTATGGTTTTGTTAGCAGTGTCCGACCTCAGCTTTTGCCTATTCTTGCCAAGGAACACCTTCACCACTAGGCTTGTGAAACACCCTTAATATCAGCATTTATCTCATTTAAGAAAAGAAGCAGGACTTCAAGACACGTAATAACATTTGTGAAACGCCATTACAGAGTGCTAGGCCATATTCATTATCACAAAGGACGATAAATTGAAGGAATAAATCATCTGCTGAATGTGTATGCCTAAATACTAAATTCATGAATGTGTAGGCCAATATTATTTTAAAACAATATCGACAAATATCTATGAAAAGTGAGTTACATATATATAATAAAAATGTTGGACTCTCGTTAAGGTGGCATTAGCATCTCTGGGTGCTAGTGATGGATGTTTTGATCACTAGGAGGAAGTAACGTCTCTCGGTGTCAGTGATGAGTTTTTGGAACGCCAGGTAGCAGTGCCAGCACTCGGCCTCAACGCGGGTGATAGCTATTTGCTACCACATCACGTACAAATACATGTATACACCTGATGTTAATCTTGTCATAAGTACCTTCAACATAACCATAACCCTTATTTAGACCTCCAGCCTTACCCTACACCTTACCCCTTTTGTACATCAGGCCAACCATAAAAGGGAATTTCTTAGTGGAGGGTGTAGCACGGCGCACCTCCATCAACGCGTGTATCAAGGGATGTGTTAGTTTTACCGGCGCCACGAAATTCAACAAGAACTGCCAACAAGCACCCCCGTTGTACGCGAGACCCCTGTGCGTCGTCGTCATCCACCAGGTGACTGCCTTGGGCTTCGGTATCACCTACATCAGCCGGGTCGACAGGACCCTTGATTGTCTGCTCCACCAGACGACCCACGATTCCTAAAAGGATATGTCCATGAACAAGGACACCGCCGTTATCATGTCGAATGGGACGTTTCACCTACATCAGCCGGGTCGACATGACCATTGAGCGTCAGCTCAACCAGACGTCCCACGATTCGTAAGAGGATATGTCCTTGAACAAGGACACCACCATCATCATGTCGAATGGGACGTTTTCTTCCTCGTGACATAATTTTATTATCAGGAGACACGAGAGGCTTCGGGTAAGCTGCACCGCTTCCGAAAACTGTGGACGCCGGTTAAAAGTAACATGTTCGGGCTTGGTAAACTTACTTAGGCTACTTTGGCCTGTTTGCTCGCTAGGAGCATAGCCTTTTAGAGACCATCGACCGTGATCGTGACTCTTGTCTGTTTGTGGCTATTTTCTCAATTTCTCTATATGTGTGCAACCTGTCTTGTTTCTGTCGTTCCCGGGTATTGGTCAAACTGGTATTTATATCCGATGTCCCTTTTACTTCTTTGGACAAAAAATGCACAAAAGAGTGTCCTGTAAGCATTAGCGGGGATTTCAAAGTTATTCCTGTTTAGCGGATGTTTATTACACTAGGAGTATTTGTAGTGAGAGTCCACGGTAAGTCGTTGCCTGTAGATCTACATCCAGGTGCACGCAGACAAAATGATGCGATCTAACTTCGTACTTGCGCAGCAGCGGGAGGAATGACATTAGGTCGAATTAGTATAGATGAATCGTTTTCTTCTTCTAGGTGCCGTGTCTGTTGTAGGTGTTGATGACGTTAACATGCGCTGTTCAAATGCACGAATATTATATACATATGTATATATATATATATATTTATATATATATATATATATATATATAAATATATATATTATATATATGTATGTATGCCTACTTTCAACCCGAGAAACAACCATTTTCTAGAATGTTTCAAAAATAGGTTCGAAACACTCTTCTCGTGTTGCAAGTAGGCATATATATATATATATATATATATATATATATATATATATATAGTTTTATATTCACCGGGTTGTGGGACGTTCTGTAAGCCCACTACTCACGTTGTGGGACGTTGGCCAACATTGTGGGACGTTGAAAACGTCCCACAACCCATGTCGCATTGTGCGACGCCCATTTGACTCTAAATAGATGTATGCCAATTTCTACGTAATACAATCCCACAGCTTTGTGGGATTGTTTGGTTCGCATTAGCTAATGTAGATGGCGCTACCATCGATTGTAATCGTCGACTGGAAACGAGTTGGCGCCGCTCATAGCCGCTACACCCACAGATGGGTCAAAGGTCAAAGGTAACCATTCGCACGGGACTCGGGAGGCTTTACGCGGGAAAATGGAAAGATGGCGACAAAATGCCGGCGGACAGGAATGGTAAGCATACATGTCGTTTAACCGTATTTGTTTAATGGTTACATATGTGAATAACTGCAGTCTTGCCCGAAGAATTTAGATTAAGAAAATTGTGCAGCCATTAGGTTAGACTAGTTGGTAGATCTGTTTGAACTATTGCAGCAGCCTCAGCAAATATATTGAACGCTAGCAACATTAACGTTTTAATTAATTGACTTTAAGTTTTTGTCATGCAAAACTTAACGAGATTTGCGCAACAAGTCGCTATTTTAAATCATTCACAAACGTTTAATCGATATTATGCAAACATATGTAGTTATATACTTTACGGCTATAATAACGGCTATAAATAGTACAATATACAATGCAATCATAAACTAAGTTAACTAACAGATTGTCAAACTAATTTACGTTGCTTAAACGACATTCGTAGCTCATGTTTTTGTGCAAAATCCAGAGGGAGGGTTGGGTCTGTGGGCCTTTTGCCATCAACGGGATTTGCATGCCACATTTCTGCTGAATGAATGTGAAACCTGACGACAGATTTGTAAACACCTTGTGACTTGTCAATGATTAATCATTTCCCTATACTGCTGCCTGGGTTACTTGTGAGACTAAAATGTTTAGATAAAATTCCACTGCATCTGCAGGCTATTGAGGTACACAGTCCAAGACATGAAACAACACATTATAGCAATAGTTGTCAAAATTGTGGCTTCCACATTCCGAGTTTGATCAGACGCCCTGCCCTACTTTACACCCACTGGGAAAGCTAAAATAGTTGGCAACCACGTGAACAACATTATTTTATTAAGTACTCTGTTTAATCTTTTTTTATTAAGTACTCTTCTTTATCATGTCATTTATCTGTAATTTTACTATATACAAGTTTATTTATATAACTAGGACTTTGCTTTATTAACTATTACTTTTCAAACAGTAATTTATTTACCTCTTTATATGCGATTTTATGTGTTTTAGATTGATGCCCACATGGTAGGCCTAAACACTTGTGAACAGGGCATTATATAACCCTGAATTTGCATGTTGTCTAAATAAAGTTTTATTATATTATTATTATTATTAAGACAATAAATAGTGAGTCAAGTTAAAAGAAACATGTTACTTGGGTTTGTACTGTCCTTGTTATTATTATTAAGACAATAAATAGTGAGTCAAGTTAAAAGAAACATGTTACTTGGGTTTGTACTGTCCTTGTTATTATTATTAAGACAATAAATAGTGAGTCAATTTAAAAGAAACATGTTACTTGGGTTTGTACTGTCCTTGTTTTTACTTGAACTGTATAATGTTACTTGGGTTTGTCCTGTCCTTGTTTTTAATTGAACTGTATAATGTTGATATTTGCCATATTGAACTGTATAATGTTACTTGGGTTTGTCCTGTCCTTGTTTTTAATTGAACTGTATAATGTTGATATTTGCCATATTGAACTGTATAATGTTACTTGGGTTTGTCCTGTCCTTGTTTTTAATTGAACTGTATAATGTTGATATTTGCCATATTGAACTGTATAATGTTACTTGGGTTTGTACTGTCCTTGTTTTTAATTGAACTGTATAATGTTGATATTTGCCATATTGAACTGTATAATGTTACTTGGGTTTGTACTGTCCTTGTTTTTAATTGAACTGTGTAATGTTGATATTTGCCATATTGAACTGTATAATGTTACTTGGGTTTGTACTGTCCTTGTTTTTAATTGAACTGTATAATGTTGATATTTGCCATATTGAACTGTATAATGTTACTTGGGTTTGTACTGTCCTTGTTTTTAATTGAACTGTATAATGTTGATATTTGGCATATTGGTGCAACCTCTGCATATATTGTTGGTGTCTACAAAGCAATGGTGGCTCTCACTGACATCTTTCTTTGACAGCATTGTGATTGTTTAAAACCCTAAACATTAGGACAAGTTGCAGTGCTTTATGTATGTTTACATGCATCTCTTACTCATTTTATGAATTTGTCATTATTTAGATAACACTGACGATGATGACATCTCTCCAACCAAAACACGAAGGAAACACGGTTAGTATTCTTTCTCAGACTATTGAAGCTATGTAATATACTAATCCAGATGTTCGAAGTGTTTATTTGAAGTCACTATTTATTGTATAGGCAATGCTTCTTTGAATTACTGTGCATACATATGTCAAAAAAGGAAATGGAATGGATAGGTTACTGCCACATTCAAAATGGCCGCAGAGGTGTGGCGCAGACACAGGTGTGTAACTGTTACCGTCTTACCGATGTTCAGGGGATAAGGAAGTGTGGTCTCAGTATATATCTCGTCAGAGCCCATTAGCATATTCATAGCAAATACATTTCCTGTCACCCTTTTAACGAAGAGGTTTCTAAATGTAAATGTTATCTTATCATCCGCTCTGCAGATCACATTCAAACAGGTTTTGTTTTACAAATATCACTATCCTGGGGAGGCACATGCCGCTCTTGCTCCCCTCCAGGTGCCCATCCTTAGCATAAAATATATCAACAATCCTCCATTTGCTACACGTTTTTGCCAGTATTTTGTATAAGTAAGATAATTTTGGTCTTTCATGAAACAAAAGATTGCTATTCTCTATGCTTCCTCTGGGTTTCCGTTGGATGTAACAAGAGCATGTAATTTGGATGTACTATTTTGTATCACATTTATTTTAGGACCTCGAATCCCGTGAACCAAAGAGTCACTGCTGTTACTTACGACAGCATTCTGCAACAAAATCAAAGATTGTGTCTTCCCCGGCTATAGATAAAAACAAGCATCCGGGACTACTAAAAGCACGCACGGAGGCACAGATTACTGCTCGACTGCAAAATATGATGAAAAAATTATTTTGTTACATGGGTCAATATTTAATAAAGGGACAAAACAGTGTTGTCGACATTCAACTTTTTTACCACACTGAATATACTTAGGTGTTCTAATTGTGTATGGAAATATGTGTATATATATTTTCCATACATATCTGATCTGTTATCTTTAGATAGTTTTGTCTTTTAAAAAAGTTCACGAACGCGCAAAGAAAAATACCAAAAACGCTGATATCCTCCTGCCGAATTAGTGTTTCGCCAATGACATGGCGGTAACATTTGTTCAAAAGAAATACAAGATATGAACAAGTATTGTATTTCATGAACTATAATGGTGTATGCTAATCATTTAATGCTAATGACACCAGGATCTGTGTATCTTTATAAGCCCATCCTCCCTGTGTTCCAGAGTAAAGCGTGGACATGGACCCTTTCTGAAACCATACTGCATTATATTGATATGATGTATTATATTGATAACATAACTAGTTGTTTCACATAGTAAACCGTTTCAAGCAGAGTAAAAGTAAAATGTGTTAGCAATAAAGTAGATATTTTTCTGTCATCATTAATTACTACAACACAGTAAATGTACTGATCACGTGTACCGTTTTATTGTGTAAAATACTGCCTACAATTTGACTAAAATAAATAAACAATGTGGACAAGGATTGTATTGCATGAATTTTATAGTGAAAGATAATTATGTGACGGCTAATAACACCAGGTCTACATGTCTACACTGTTTGTTCTCCCTCAAACTGAATCCCAGTTTGTAGTGTAAGGCGTGGACAGAGACAACTCTATATATTACAGATATACAATGACATACGATACATGTGTTAACCTATTTAATTTTGTTTAGGAGATATAAACTGTTTGTAGCACAACTGTGAAATATTGACCCTTACATCACTTCTGTGCTTTGTAATAAAAATTGGATTACATATCCATTACATTATTTTGTGTATGTTATGAAAAACCCATTAGCAAAAACAAATATCTGTTCGACTAGTATATCTCGTAAAGTAAATAGAAATGCCTGTCAGAGTTGATTTTAAAGTAGCAATTACAGTTAAACTACTGTTTGTAAACTGTTTTAAAACTGTGTATGTAGAATGTGAACAGCATTTTATTACTTGATCATACTTGCGACCGTATATGTCACTTTACTATTTTATATGTTATTTAATAACTTACGTTTTTTTAAATTGCCAAGATCGGTCGGGGAATAATACATGTTTGGCACGAAAATATAATTTGTCATCTTTTGAGCTTTATCTTTATTTATAAGCTTTATCTTAAATGTACATATTATGTGAAAAACGTTATTATGGTATTGATGAAAGTGATATATAGTTTGTTGGGACATGATGATTCACTGGAAATTTGTATTTAAAAGATAAAAAATCTGAGAGTCCAACTTAAAAAACACTAATTATGTATTAAAATAATACTTCTGATAGGACAATTAAATTCTAATATAGAGAAGTTCGTGTTTTAGCCAAACACGTTCATGCACATTCTACCACAATTCACTTCTATCATGGATTGTGGTATATTATGTATATATACATAATTGTGTTGTGGGACATTGGTAGGGTTCAAGGTCAAGGCCACTACAAACGTCCCACAATGGAACATCCCACAGTGTAAATATATATTAAGTTAATTAACAACTTTTTTTTAAATCGAAGTATATTTATAATTCCCGACCCAAGTGAAGCAAATATACAAAATGTGAAACTTGTTGGACAACAGGAAAGACGACGTCTCACATACCACTGTATATGTGTAAAGCCCACAAACCACCGCAAGTGTGTATATATATATATATATATTATTCGTGCATTTGAACAGCGCGTGTTAACCTGTATATATATTCAATCTGACGCGCAAACACTACCCCCAGTTAACCAATCGCACATATAAACAGCAAATGCATATAAAAACCTCTTATTGTTTTTTTAAAGTAGGCTCGAAACATATATATTTCTATATATATATATTTCTATATATATATATATATATATATGTTTCGAACCTACTTTAAAAAAACACTAAGAGGTTTTTATATGCATTTGCTGTTTATATGTGCGATTGGTTAACTGGGGGTCATGTGTTTTTATGTTATTATCTGGTATAAAAACGAAACTATAGAAACACGAGAGGACGTCTCTCTTTGTTCAGTAGGTGGACACAGTGGTTGAATTGCCGTTTACATGCGCCAATTTGTTAAATGTGGCAAGTGTGAGTGTCCCAAATGCAATGCAGCAAGTTGAAGGATGAAAGGAGGATGAAAAGTATGCAGCAAGTTTACACGAATGAGAAGAACGGGTGAAGGTCAACAGAGCGAGGAAGCCGGCCGAAGCGAGTCGACTTAGGATGCCAAGGGAACGAGCGAAACGAGGGAGCCAATCGAAGCGAGTCGACATTTTCTTCACACTCACGGTTGTAAATGACAATTGTCAGCAAACTGTTTAACACTAAATCTTACGCGGCTGTAATTGTGACATTGAATAGCGACTACGTTCTTTAATATTATTTTGAATTCTTGCAAAGTATGTTGTATAATTTCGAATCGATGATTCGTGTTTACAAACAAAGCAGTTGTAACCCAAATACGTGACATTTTAATACAGTAATATTATAATTCGATTACATCATCTAGAACTGGTGACATTCCAAACTACAACACTGTCTTTCTAAGATGTAGTATGTATCTGTGTGTGACATAACACCAGGCAGGACAAGTGTCATCCAAGAACATCGCGTCAGATTGAATAAATTCATCAAAATCAAGTAGTTTATCAGTGTCATCAAAGATCATTGACGTCGAGTAGAAGAAGGTCATCACGTCAAACAAAATATCGCCGACGTCAAGTAGTAGATCATCGATGTCTAGATCGTTATATCAAGAGCACCATCGACATTAAGTAGAAGATAATCGGCGTGAAATAGAAAATCATCGACCTAAAATAGACGATCATCGCATCAAGTAGATCAACGACGTCAAGTAGACGGTAATCGCATCAAGTCGATCGTTGCATTAAGTAGAAGACCGTCGACGTCTAGTAGAGTCGTGAGTAGATAAGCATCGGAGACCAACGGCAGATATTAGCCACAGCTGAAGCAACGGCAATCGTCTGGTTCTTTTATGGTCAACTCGATGAACTGACCCGGAACTAGTTCACTGTCGTCGTTGCATTGGTCGAGAGTCACGTGTCTGTCGACGAGACGAGACTCCCTGCAGCACTTGCATTCCTGCAATGAGCAAGATTCACGTCGTGAGGAATGAGCGCAATACTGTACTAAATAATATTGCAGACACTTGCAATGTAGTACTGCATTTGTCTAGAAGTAGGCCTATTGCAAATACATAAACACATATTGGAAATACATTTGCAATATAAAACATAATATATTTATATTATTATTCGCAGAATCACGTCCGGCCGGAGCAATTTCATTATAGTATGCGACTGTTTCGCTTAACCGGTGCTTTTTTATATACCGAGAATATGCAATAATTATATTCTTGGCTATTATATCCGAGTCCGCTAAGCGGGTATTACTGTCAAACGTGATTCGCGGAGTCAACTGTACTTGAACAATATGTCGGCAGCACATTAAAATATTGCGTAAAATGCTTTCGTCTACCTTTACTTATCCGCACTGTATTATACATCGATATTAAATAATAATAATAATAATAAAGATAAATGAACAAATTGTTGAATCAATCATATCATTCAACTGCAGAGCTACACTTTCGAATGAGTTGCGAAAGTATTGTGAGCATTTGCAATAGGTCCTACTTATCAACGTATCGCAACTGCTCGCAATATTGTATTGCAAGAGCGTATCGAACGAACAGTTATTGTCTTGATAATAAGCATAATATGTACATAGTGTCATATATCGCCAATGGCAATGGGGATAAGCAGTCTTGCTTGTAATTCCTTATTTAAATAAATGTATAAATATCTGGCGCAACATGCAGTAATACAGAAAAAGAATAACAAATATCATATAAACACAACTGTATAGTATGGCATATGAAACAGCAACATAATTATTATGAGTATGTATATTAGTATATTAATGAATTCATTGCAACTTATTTAGTGTTTAACAATCAATAATGAGTGCTTTGAGCCTTTTTAAATACTTGTAGAGATGTAGAGTCTTGATGATATCAATTTCAAATACCGGGTACATAGGAATATTCAACGTTAATTAGGCATACTGATATGCACTATTCAGAGTAGGCCTATTCCGCCCGACCACTACATATGTAGTATCGCGGTGTGCAATTGTCGACAATTAGCGATAGGCTCAGTGCGATTTGAAACTACATACAATAATATATACCCTGGACTTTCCCCGTGACCAGCCACTTACAATGGCCACCGATCGAATATCTCGTTGTACCACCGATGTGAAAGCGTGGATGTCTTTCCATAATCTCCTGCTTAATGAAAACAAAACCGAGGTGATCGTCATATCTGCAGTGAACAATCGGAAACTTGTTCACCCGCCTGTTGACCAAGTCATTGATGTATGTGGCTGTGCTGTTTCGCCGAAGCCGGTTATCCGCGACATCGGCGTTCTACTCGACAACACTATGTCGATGACGAATCAAGTGCGTCGTGTTTGCCAGGTGGCATATTGTCACCTCCGAAGCATCGCGTTGATTAGGAAATGTCTTACCACTAATGCCTGCAGAACCATTGTGAACGCCTTAGTCATGTCACGTATTGATTACGGCAACGCAGTGTCATATGGTCTGCCGGAGACGCACTTGCGAAAGTTGCAGATGGTACAGAATTCCGCAGCACGTCTCATTACCGGGACAAGGAGACGAGAACACATAACACCTGTTCTGTACCGTCTACACTGGTTGCCTATACGCCAGCGGATCGAATTCAAGCTGTCACTGCTGGTATATCGTGCAGTGCACCATCTCGGCCCTGCGTACATTTCATCGCTCGTGACAACCTACACGCCGACCAGATCACTTAGATCGGCCGAACAAAGTCTGTTGACTGTTCCGAGATATCACCTTGAACATTATGGCCGTCGTTCCTTCTCGGTGGCTGGCCCGATTCTGTGGAATGCCCTGCCTCATGCAGTCAGGCATGCAAACTGCGTTGCCACCTTCAAATCACTGTTAAAGACCTACTTATTTCGAGAGGCCTTCAAAGAAGTTTGCAGTCCGCATCAGTGACATTTGTGCAATGTTGACATTCGGTTATGTACTTAGATTGCAGTTATTTATTTCTATTTTTTTTTTAATTAGCATATTACATGTATTTAATTTATTTTATTTAAGCACATTATTTATTTTAGGTATTTAAACGGCTAATTCATTTAACTTATGTATAATATATATATTTACTTTTATTCAGGTTTATCTAACTGACATTTTACGTAATTTTTATATGCTACTTTTAAATCATTTTCTTTTATCTTTCTATTTAATATTTCTATTTAATATGTTTTAGGTCATTTAATGGAATTTTACTTATACTCTACGATTGTCAGCGCCTTTGAGCAGATTTTTTATCCGGATACACGGCGCTCTGTAAATGCTTTATAATAAATAAAATAATATACAAAAGAAACACAATAACACAACCATAGCACACGGTTGTTTTGATAACTTATTCAAACCATGGCACGATATATTTAATTGAAAAACAAATGCGCATGTGTTGTTGCGAGAGTGTGCAGTTGCGAGTCGGTGTAATCACGCGCGCGCGTGTGTGTGTGTGTATATATATATATATATATATATATATATATATATATATACATGCGTGCGTACGGGCGAGCACGCGTACGTGTCACTCTGTTAGTGTGGATGAGGCTCTGGCTTCTAAAATTACTCGAGAATTCGTGTGATATACTTCTCTTCCACGAGATGTTAACACACCGCGAAAGTATTTGCACAGATTCCTAGTTGCGTTTCCTGGGAAATACCCACATTTTACTTTCGTATCGCCAGTAATGGAGCAGGCGTTTAGCCAATGTGGATGCAGCACGAATAACTTCCATGCAGTTCGTGTGCAGTTGCGTGTAGGTGCAATTCGTGTGGGTGTACGCGCGTGTCTTCGTGTGAGGCAATTATATATATATTGCTGTCCGAGATGGGCATTCCACTATCACCCGCTCATCTCGAAAGGTAATGAGCTGAACTTTGGGCGGCAATAATTGCATTGTGAAGCGGCATTCTTCTATGATTGACAAGACCGACAAGACCGACAAGACCGATTAGACCGACAGTCATTCTGGAAAATATACAGTAAGAACATGCGAATTGTACAAAGGTATACTTTGTGGAAAGCCGAAACAATACACTAATGCCACAATCACTTGGATATGTTAGACTAGCTATTGCTCAACAGCACGCAAAATTCGTCCAGATGAAATTGAGAGTTCGGTAACTCCTGGTGTATATTCATTCCTCTCGCACCTTCATATTGTTTTATAATTCTTCAGTGGATGAAACAAAGGGATCATTAACCAAAACATACTGCATCAAGTTGGTAAGTTTGAACTAATGCTGGAAGTAGGATGTGTCTCTATAAGCTCGATGATATTGGCAGGACTTTGCCTCTCATAAGCCAACGAACCAGTGTGAATACAATAGGGAGTACCAACGTTATGGAAAACTATGCAGAAGAGACGAGACTTGATTGTCATTAGGCGATTTCCACAGCTTCACTAAAACGTATTTCACCTGATCCGGCAAGCTGTTGCCCATTACATTTTCATGATAAATAAACCTTCTGAGGTTTGAACACTGGCGTTTATATGTGTGGTATTTGACACAAGATGTTGACATCTCCTGGTTGCAAATGTTATTGTACCAGCGATGTTGTGTGCATTAGTTTGCTTTCGCTATTAATCTATTAACATTATCGCTGGCGTCGCGCGGCAATATCATAACGTTTTGCGCAATTGTGTCCTTTCATAAGGGAATTTTGATTCAAGTCTGCTCTACCAACCAACTGAAGGAACTGGTGTCCTTGCCGATGAGAATGATTATCTAGCAGAAAGGTGACCTTTTTGTTTGTTTGGTAGCATCACTTTAGTTCATAATTTATTTCTGCAAATGTGACACTTATCTTCTAATTTCGCGTTTTTATTTTAGGCTACGTAACGGCACACAAGTGTGCCGCGGCTCACTGGTGTGCACTGCACTATTGCACTGCACTATTGCACTGCACTATTGCACTGCACTATTGGGTCAATGTTCCAAAAGCGGTCGTCCCTTTCTTTGTAACTAAGGACACGTTTTCATTAAACGAAAATGTGGCTGTTTTGACATGAGGGCAAGACCCGATAACGTACGTTCCTCATTCAAAATGTTTAATGATGCAACAACGGGACTTGGTATTTTGATAAGATCACACCATTGTACTTTCATTGTACAAAAGGATAGTGTTTTCCAAAAAATATTTAATTTACGTAAAGCTCTAAAAGCGAACAACTTACTTGGGGCTATTTACCAAAACGGCATTTAAATACGTCGGTCTGATGTTTGACGCGTAGGTGGTCTTCTGCCATTTTAATGAAAATATTATTGCGCTAATAGACATTGAATACTGTATGTGTGCGTGCGTCCGCGTGCGTGCGTGTGTGCGTGCGTGCCAGTGTGTGTGGGCGCGCGCGCATTCATGCGTGCTTGCTTGCGTGTCGTCAGATGAAGTGGAATACATTAATTTATGTTGCGTGGCCGCACTGCAGAGCTTAGTGCATCGTAGTGCCATTTCCCGACAGATTATAAATATGTGATCCAGTTCCGATTCCTTTCGGCTTGTTTCAGGGATGCGGCTTTACGTAATGTCTTTTTGCAGTCGATGCTTTCCACGAATTATTCCGGCAGTTTTCCCCAGAATGACAGTTCATAGCGATATTGGGTGAGGCACATTGTAATTGATTGATGTGAGGATGTACTTACTAAGGGCACGAACTATTATCGTTTTCAGAACGTGATGAATATAGGGGATTGAGGCTCTCCAAAGGCCATCAGTTGCTCCCCGTTGAGGTTCACAAAAACAAGTTGAAGCTCGCCAAAAAACCGAGGTTGACAAAAAACCACCTTGAGCCTCTCACAAATCTCAATTTGCACCCATCCTCTTAAAGCTCACCAAAACCCCACCTTGACGCTCTAAATATAGCGGGGCTAATCCTATATTCAGCCCCCCCCCACTTAAAATATTGGGAGCTTAGCCCCAACAAGCTTCCCGGTTCAAACGCCTATGTATCATATTACGTGGAACAGCAACACTATTTATTGGCCTACGTTGCCCTCATTATTTCCGATTCAGGCCTAGATACAGCGTTATCATATACAATGCAGGCTGCGGCAGGTATTCATTGCAAAACTGTTTAGCCGCAGACACACGAACTGTTGTCACACTTCGTAATGAAGTAATAATAATAATAGTAATAAGATAACTTCTGCTGCGCCTAATCCCTGGAAACCAAGCTCAGAGGCGCATCAAGACAAAACACGACATTGTCATTCCCCCATTACTGAAAGTACGACGTATGACAGTTGGTGCCGTTCATGTATAAACATGTTGAACATTTGGCATGTTAGTTGCTTTGCAGACACGTTTGTGAGTCTCTCAGAAGAAGCCGAACGGGTGAACAGAATGGGTTTGCATTGCGCTCACACCGACCCACGTGTACGTATGTCTGTGAACGTGTATGCGTGATGCGTGAGTGCACGCGCGCGTGCTGCGTGAATGTGTGTGAGAGCGTGAGTGAGTGAGTGAGTGAGTGAGTGAGTGAGTGAGTGAGTGAGTGAGTGAGTGAGTGAGTGAGTGAGTGAGTGAGTGAGTGAGTGAGTGAGTGAGTGAGTGAGTGAGTGAAAGAGCGAGCGCGTGCACGCGTGTGTGCGCGCGCTCGGGTGGGTGCGGATGGGCCTGTGTGTTGTAAATAAGCGGGCTAGCAATCTAAACACGACTAACCTGTTTAAAGCCAGGAAACAATGCGACGCTCGGCAGTGATTGAGACTCGCACATCCCTTCGCACTTCCGTAGCGACACCATCGCTGCGCATGTCAGACGCACACTCCTTCCGGTCGAATACTCGTATGTCCTCGTCCTCGAAATGTAGACCTCTTTTTCGAGAGTGTAACACGAGTCACGAGCCAAGACGGAAGACACAGTGAGGAGAAGTAAACAGACCTCGATCCACCAATACATCTTTGTATGCATTGTCGAGTAGGCTGAAACATTATTAAGTGAATCACATCACCTGAGCAGGAATATGAAAGTGCAGTTTATTTCTAAACAGAACAGTAACGAAAGCTATGTAGACAATTGTATTGTTGTTGCTGCTGCTACAAAAGCAGCAACAGCTGTTGTTGTTGTTGTTATTGTTGTTGTTATTGTTGTTATTGTTGTTATTGTTGTTATTGTTGTTATTGTTGTTATTGTTGTTATTGTTGTTATTGTTGTTATTGTTGTATTTGTTGTATTTGTTGTTATTGTTGTTATTATTATTGTTGTTGTTATTGTTGTTGTTATTGTTGTTATTGTTGTATTTGTTGTTATTGTTGTTGCTGTTGGTATCGTTGTTATTGTTGTTATTGTTCTTGTTGCTGCTACTTATGATGATATCGATGAAGATAATGCTGCCGCCGCCGCCGCCGCTGTTAGGTGTCGGTAGACGTGGGCCAGTTACTGAAGTACTTGGACATAGCGAGCAACAGTTCAACAATATGTCGTCTCATCCGAAGGACAGTGTCCCACGTTGTCACGCAGTTGCAACGAAATATTAATGTCGTTGTATGTGGCAAGGAAACGATTAATCGCCTGAGGCTTTCTAGCTTGTCAGTTTCAAATCAAGCCATCTTCACGAGACAGTGCACCGTAAAGACTTAGTCCTCCATGAAGACACTATATTCCGTGAATATCCAGTACTTCGTAAACACAGGTTGCATGCTCCGTGAAGATACGTTCTGTGAAGACACATTGCTCCGTGAAGACACAGTGCTCCGTGAAAACACAGTGCTCCGTGAACACACAGTGCTCCGTGAACACAGAGTGCTCTGTGAATACACAGTGCTTCGTGAAGACATAGCGATCCGTGAAAACTCAGTGCTCCGTGAAAACACAGTGCTTCGTAAAGTCACAATGCTCGGTGAATACACATGCTCCTTGAAGACACAGTGCTCCGTGAAAACACAGTGCTCGTGAACACACAGTGCTCCGTGTAGACTTAGCGAACCGTGAAGGCACAGTGCTCGGTGAAAACACAGTGCTCCGTGAAGTCACAATGCTCCGATAAAACACAGTGCTCCGTGAAAACACAGTGCTCCGTAAAGTCACAATGCTCGGTGAATATACATGCTCCGTGAAGACACAGTGCTCGTGAACACACAGTGCTCCGTGTAGACTTAGCGAACCGCGAAGACACAGTGCTCCGTGAAAACACAGTGCTTCGTGAAGTCACGATGCTCCGATAAATACAGTGCTCCGTGAAGACACAGTGCTCCGTCAAAAAACAGTGCTTCGTGAAGACACAGTGCTCAGTGAAAACAAAGTGATTCGTGAAAACATAGTGCTCCGTGAAGACACAGTGCTCTGTGAAGACACAGAGTTTCATGAAAACACAGTGCTCCGTGAAAACATAGTGCGCCGTGGAGAGACAGTGTTCTGTGAAGACACAGTGTTTCATGAAAACACAGTGCTCCGTGAAAACACAGTGCTCGGTGAAAATACTGTGCTCCGTGAAAACACAGTGCTCCGTGAAAACACAGTGCTCCATGAAAACACAGTGCTCCGTGAAAACACAGTGCTCCGTGAAAATACTGTGCTCCGTGAAAACACAGTGCTCCGTGAATACACAGTACTCCGTGAAAACACAGTGCTCCGTGAAAACACAGTGCTCCGTGAAAACACAGTGCTCCGTGAAAACACAGTGCTCCGTGAAAATACTGTGCTCCGTGAAAACACAGTGCTCCGTGAATACACAGTGCTCCGTAAAAACACAGTGCTCCGTGAAAACACAGTGCTCCGTGAAAATACTGTGCTCCGTGAAAACACAGTGCTCCGTGAATACACAGTGCTCCGTGAAAACACAGTGCTCCATGAAACAAAGTGCTCCGTGATGACAGAGTTGTCCGTGAAGACAGTGCAATCCGTGTGACATTACAGAGTTACATTAAATTACGCTCCTAATGCTCTGACAAGACACACGTGTTTCTAAAACGTAATCACCTAAAACGACATCAAAAAAACCTTTCCTACCAAAATCAGCTTAAAACCCACTCGTTATTGAAAACTGCAAGTGGTGCTGCTCATTGCCCATTAGGCCCTACGGTAGACATGAGCTGCGGAAACGACATCTTACTATAGCCAGTCTGGCTTCCGGTGATGTGAATGCGTGTATTACGTCGCATTAACGGCCTGACCCGGCGGAGACTTCGGCCGATACATTGTCTTTGTCTAACACCCTCAAGAGAATGCCCGTAGGCATCTTTCTGCAATGGGCGTGGGCGGGAAACTGGACTGCAGGATGCCTATATATATTTATAATAGTTGGTGAGCGAACGTGTACGCATATCATACTAGAGAATGCGCTACAGAAACCCACGCACGCACACACACATATATATACACACACACATACACACACACGTCCCCAACTGATTTGTGCGCGGTTTACGTAGCTCGGAACAATCGCAGAAAATACGCATAACTTTGTGAGCAATCTACTTACGTCGGTCTAACGTCTGGTACGAATCCAAAAATACTTACATGGACACATGGAAAGCGATTTGCCTTGCCACGATGAGTATGCTAAACAGCCATTTACGTTCAATCGTGACAATATGAACAATGCAATGTGCAGTGTGACGAGACGTGACATTGCCATCTAAACACTACCCACCACGCTGTCCTGTTCTCGTATCTACAATAGTTCCAATGTGTATTCGGGGAATTTACCCGGCTTTGGCGATCCATGTACCCTGTTATCGAGAACGGAGAAGGGAAGGTTTTTATCTACACCCGTGATTCGCGACGCAACACGCCGTTTTCCGCCTTTCGCGTGGCTTTACGTTACAAATTGTGCTGTATTGCGTCTATAAAGTTCCACAAACAGTTCAGCGTATCGATGATGATTACGCGGCAGGTTCGCTATACCGTCGACGCCGTGTCGTAATCCCGAAAAGCGAATCTGTCTTTCTTTGGCTTGTATGATAGGTTTCTGATCTTTTCCAGTTCGGTTTATAGCCACACATTTTGTATTTTGTAAATATTGGTTGATTAGGTCCAAATAGCGCTCCGGTTTGCATCAACTTGCGTTGTTATATCACTCTTTCCACGCGCGTTGTACGCCTTAACAACCCACGGCCGCAATGACCCACACTGACACAAACCGGATCGCTATTTGGGCCTAAAAGCTGGCATAGAACGCAATATTTTATTATTATTTCATAACATTACATGCCTGACACTATGTTTGATGATGGAAAGGACACATTGAGGTTTTAAAAGTATACAAACATTTAGATATAGTTATATATAACGGTGGCATCGACGTGGGCTTGGTTTCTATATAACGTATTTAAAAAGATTCCCATCAAAGCTACAGGCTCCATATGGAACGTGGTCTTGGAAGCTTTAGGCTTATCGAGAGTCCAACGATTTTCACCTCCGTATAACCCGCCCCTATCAGATATTGATCAATGTCTGATAGGGGCGGGTTATACGGAGATGAAAATCCATTGTGAACTACTTAAACATTATTCTAAATATTTATTTTGATAGTTATTAATAATTTTATTACGAGACCAACTTATGATCACTTGAGAAACCAACCCTCTTGTGCTTTGAACTATAGCAAGATTAACCGTGGCGATTCCTGGATGCATGGATTTCATTTCTACCACAGGGGTATGAGAATGAATATCCTCATAGCATTGTCTACAGATAGCAGTGTCTCTAAAGTCAGAGGTACTTAGGCCTACATTGTATGTTAACTGACCACTGCTTTTTTAAACAATTAACACAGATGGACCATAACTTATGTCTATGATTTAATAGTGTTTCACGTTCTCTTGTGTCCATAGTGGTCCGCGACTCCGCGACGCGCTGTCACTTGGACAGGGCATGTTGTGTTTGGGGTCATAGTCCCTGCTATCAGCACACCCTGGTATTGATACAAATTCCACACGCTGAGTAGCGACACTTACAATAAACGTTTTACAAAACTTAGTGAAACCAAATCACCAGAAACCAATAATAACAGCGTACGTGTTGTATGAGTTATAGTGATCGCATAAGTGGGTCGAGGTGGTCGAGGGATAAGAGTGCTGGACTGTCGTTCGGATGAACCACGGTTCGAATCCTGGTGCCGCCCGGGCGGTGGTTCAGTACTGGTTTGGCCGCCGCATCGAAACTTGGGTAATTTCGTTCACCTTACGTTTCCTGTGTCTTTCGGAAGAGACGCTAGGGCCTATAAGCTGCTGGAAAAAACCTGACTCACTGAGCGAAGGTCTCAATCTAAAAAACTATCATCAACAAAATTAACTCGGTCGTATAATGGAAGAATAAGAGATGTTTGCGTACACGGCAGTGTGTTACTTCTGAGCATGCCGCCTGCAATATGTTCATAGGAGTGCTGACAGCGGCCACACCTACCTGGATCCTGCCGTACGCGAATAGACCTCCCTTCGGAATGGAGACGAATGGTGCCACGGTCGCGTGTCCCTATGAGAGGATGTCACGGCGACGCCCGTTAAATGGGCGGCGACCAGGGCGCGACGTCGGCACGTGACATTGCTACGACCAGGCGCTCATTAGGGGTCATGTTCTAGTTAGACTTTCTGTTCATTGCACACGAAGAAAAGTGCAGTGTATTTTTGAGAAATGATTTTTGTCAAAATTCACATGCTGTGACATAAGTGCATTTGAGTAGGGAGATTTTCATGTGTAATTGTAGAAGGTGTTGACTGTAAAATGGTGGATTTCTAAATTATTTGAATAAGCGGAAGGATATTTGGCAGCAATTTGCCTGTGTGACCTGTTTGTGGAGTAATTCTTGCCGGCATTTGTAAATATTGACGGGTGTCACACATACAGGCATTTTACGAGAGCTGGAAGTATGCAATTTTTTTTTTAATCCATCAGCCTGTCAATGAGATGATGATAACAGCAGATGAGAAGTTTAAGACATTTTATAGGTCACGTTTTCTTATAATCAGACAAAACGTTAACATGGTCGCCTATGGGAAAACCAACAGTGTGCTGACCCCGTTATCTCACATGGTCCGCTAGCTTATACGACGTGGGATAGAGGGGGTGAGTAGCGGACGTGCAAGAGGGGACGCGGCGAGTTGGAAGTTTATAATAGGATGGTCAGTGACATATTTAGGGGAAGAAATTGGGTCACGCCCTTATATTGTACATCATATATTTTTAAAGAATATTCTATAGGATTTTTGCGAACAGTCTTGTATAGATTTTGCTATGGAATTTTGTATAGAAAATTATTGTATAGAATATTATGTATGATTTTGCGTTTTCCATAGAATATTCTATAGAAAATATCGTAGAGAATTGTTTATAGAAAATATTCTATAGAGTATTCTATAGGATGTTTGCGTTTTCTGTAAAATATTCTATAGAACATATTCTGTAAGAAATATCGTATAGGAACGTGAGCGTGCGAGCTGTTTTACCTGTCACCCAACGGTGTTGGGTGACAGGTAAAACAGGTTGAGACAGAAGAATGTAGAGCAAGGTCTTTACGATGGAGAAACAGTTTAAATATCTATCAAATAATTTACTTCCTATACTGAGGCAATTTTCAGTTAAGCGTATGATGTGACGAAGGGCTGGATTTAATAACAATTGGAAGTTACCAGTCAAGGGCTTCTCTCATAGTCATTCCATCACACCCTACAACAGGACTATTTTTCCTGAAAACACTTCGTGTTTCCGTTGCTGTTATATGAATTGTGTATTGTACAATTACCAAATTAATGCTGGATGCATACCGGAGTTCCTGCTGTAGGGTTTATTGACGTAAAGTTGCAGGGCTTGTTGAGGTGCAACCGGTTGCTGAATCTGATCTGGTAAATAAATGATAATTTACTGATGATATATTTTAATTACATTTGAAAAGAAACGTCGTTGTCAAGGAAACCTTATTCCAGGAGACGCCAATCACGAGGAAATGTGAACAAATAAAGCATCTTTATCATATTTCATCCACTGTGAATGTATGTGTCTTGTTATGTTTCACATCAATGTTCATAGTCCATGTTGCCTACGTACTGCGGCTGGTATAGTTAAATGGTATATTGAACAATCAGACTGGGGAATTGTCTGAAGAGGATTCCAACATTAGTGTGCATACATTTGTTCGCGGGGTAAGTAGATTAAGGTAAATGTAACGATTTGTTTATACAATCTAGCGGAAAGTACAGAAAGTCATATGTAGAAAACGTGATGTTCTATTAAAAAAAAAAATATTTTGATACATTCGATCATACACGGACAATTAAAAAATATAACAGATTTCTAACAGTGCCTACATGTCGGTAAACAGCATTGAAAATGTACTGTATTTATATGAGGCATTTCATTGTAGTGGACCTTACTGAGAACAAATGTTTGCCTACGTCGGGCAACATCATAACATTGTGCGTCAACTTCGACAGCTCTTCTTGGACAGAGATTTCAAGGAAACCTGTAGCAAACTTAGGTTCAGAAACGCAAATGTATCTAGTATATGTCCCCAAAACATGAATTCGATCGTGACACATTTTGATGACCTTAACTTCAGACCCAATTGCGCCCCAATTTTTTAGAATCGACCATATATACATAGTGACATAAATACATCAATGTAAACATATTTAAATTTATTTATTTATATTTGACTGTATACAAATGTGCCATATGAGGATATATATATATTATATATATGAGATATTTATATATATATATATTATATATACATATATATATATACATATATAATATATATATATATAAAATATATATATATATATATATATATATATATATTAGATACATATATGTATATATATATATATATATATTATGTATGAATATATATATATATATAAAATACGTAAGTAAAACCTCACCACTATTAAGGTCACCCTCGGGACTGGGCAAAATGGCCTGAATAACGAGATGTCCGTATTAGCGGGACTAATAATTATTTCTTACACTTTACTTTTACAGAAATAATTTGGGACTGTCTTAGGGTGACCTTAATTACTGCGAGGTGGCTGTATTACCGAGTGTGTGTTGGCGTCTTCATAAGTCTAGACGTTAACAAGTGGAGTAATCATATTGACGGGATGTAAACTCTTCGTGATAGCTTTTCTGTGCCACAAACGGAGGAGGATTTATTGTATGTAAATTTAGAAAGGTCACTTCCGTTATTGTCACAGGTGTATCAAATAGATCGTCGATTAACACAAACTGATCAACATCATTAACATCCCCTCTTCTTTGATAATAGAAGAGTGCGACGAATATAATATCAAGTTCATGTAATTAATAATATAAAGACTATTGTCATTAGAGTCCAAGAATCCAAGAGTTCTTCGCACGTTTCAGCAATATTATAGTCCAAATGTTCGTCGCACGTTTCAGCAACAATTAAACGTCTTTAAAATAATTAATTAATTTAAAATAAAATATTGACTATAGAATTCTTCAAATTCACTTGAGATTAAGCCGGAAATACGTCACAATGTTGGTAATAAACTGTCACTTTCTTGGTTAATTTAAATACTGAAATTAACAATATCTCTGTGTTTGTAATGTCACTTCTTTCACAGTCATTTCTTCGAGAGTTCGTAATCGGAGAGATAGGCTGGTGGCTTCGAGACACAAGTTGATTTTCGCACTGGCACGTTTGGGTTTTTGTTCACGGCTTCACGTTGGACAGGACTCGGCAGACTTCTCGCTGGTTGAGGCGTCTCCGGTGGCGTTGGAGCGCGGTCTTGTTCGTCGGGTTGATACAAGTCAGATGGCTCTGGTATCTGAACGACGGGTGGATCATTACACTTCCTCAGGTGCACACAGGTTGCGCCTGTAAGTGCCGGTGGGGGTGTCCACCTCGTACAACCTTTCATCCAGTCTTGTCACAACGGTTCCTCTGTGCCACGTATTCTGTCCTATGTTCCAATCGAACGGAGTCTACTTCCTCCAACACTGGTAGGTATCTAGCGCCTATGTTGCATTGGTAGGCCTACATCGCTTGGCTGTGCTTCAATTTCAGCTTGTCGTATTCGTGATGATTTTCTCCTTTCGGTCTAAGGAGAATTTCAGTCGTTGGTACCATTGTCTTCGTGCGTCTGTTTAGCATGCACTGTGCTGGGCTACTGCCTGCTCCTTGTGTTGGTGTATTGCAAATTTCTAGCATCGCCATGAATGGGTCAGTTTGACTTTTCTTGCACTTCTCCATCGTGTGCTTGGCAGCTTTTACACCCGACCCTGCTTTGCCGTTCGCATTTGCATGTCCAGGTGAACTTGTGCAGTGTTCGATCTCCCATTCGGCGGTGAATTCCCGGAACTTATCGAACGAAGTGTGATTTCAGAGCACGAATCACAGCAGTAGACGTTGTGTTGTAGAATCGATCAACTTCCCACTAGCTACTGAAGTAGTCGATGGTGAGCAAGTACTCTTTGTTGTCCCAGGTGAACAGATAAGTTCCAACCTTTTCCCAAAGACGTGTTGCTTCGTTTGGCATGAAGGTCTCTTTAGGTAGCGATTTAGCTAGGCTCTGGCAGGCTTCACAATCATCAGCAATTTGTTTTATGTCGGCTGACATCCCTTGCCAGATTATACACACTCGTGCATGTCGTGCCATGCTGCCAGCTCCCGGGTGTGACAGGTGTAGGCGTTGCTTGATTTCCTTGCGCATGCCTTGTGGTACGATCACGCGTTCCCCTTTGAAAATCAGTCCATCGTGTACCGCTAGTTCGTCCCTCATGGTGAAGTAGGAGGAGATTTGTGCATTCACATCTGACTTGCTTTTTGGCCAACCATTCAGTATCGTCTCTTTAAGTGCTTGCATCGTGTCATCTACATCAGTTGTTTCACAGAGTTTCTTCAGTGTTATTTACAGCGTTAATTTGAGAGAACTGTCCTTGTCTGTCATTGCTCTCAGTGAGATATACTCGAGATAAAGCATCAGCAATGTATATCTCTTTGCCTCGTCTGTAGATGACTTCGATGTCATACTGTAGTAATCGAATCCCTTGAATTCTGTTCGGTGCTTTGTGCAAGGGCTTCTTGACGATTGTCTCAAGCAGCTTGTGGTCGGTGCATACCACTGTTTCACGACCAAAGGTGTATTGGTGGAAACGTTCGAGAGAGACGACTGTGGCCAAACACTCCTTTTCTATTTGTGCATAGCCTACTTCAGTGTCTTAGAGCGCTCGGCTGGCATACGCTAGAGGTTTGCCGTCCTGCATCAGTGCTGCACCAAGGCCGGTGCTTGATGCATCACACTGGATGGTCAGTTTCTTGGATGGATCATAATATGCCAACAGAGTTGCCGTGGTGACGAGTTTCTTCAGTTGGCTCATTGCGGTCTCTTATTCTTCTCCCCATTCCCAGTCGCAGTCCTGGCGAGTTAATCATCGTATTGGCTCCATGATTGTGGAGAGTCTTGGGAGATAGGTGATCATGCCTTGCAGACGGCGCACTGCTTCTACGTTCGTGGGGTTTGGCATACGCAGAATAGCTTCCACCTTCTTCACATCAGGTTTCAGTCCTTTGTTGGTCACAACATGGCTTAGGAAGCTTAGGTGTGAGGTTTTAAACAGGCTCTTGTCCTTGTTGAGTTTCAAGCTTTTTACCCAGGTCTTTTTCTATTGCTGACATCGAAAAGTGCCGAACCTGACAAAACAGGTTTTTTTTATTTAGGTTTGAGAACACTACCGTAGAATGTTGAAAGAGAGATCTGTTTTCGAGTCTTAAGGACAAGAGTCGCCAGCGTTGTCCCGACCAGGGTGTTTCCGTGACAGCAGACATGCCGTAAATATGCCGATAGATAAGCTTTACACCCAGATTCACTTGGCCTATGTCAGTTTGACGTAAACTGACGTAAGCTGTTTACAATTGCAGTGTCAAAGGGGGATGTATGTGTATGTACCTGGTTAGCTCCCCGCCCGTACTGGGCTGACAGGGCCAGACAACTCAGTGCGCTATTACTCTAATCATCATCACCATCATCACCTTCATCACAGTCTTCTTCGCGAAATCAAAACACCACTTCATCCATTCACGGAAAGTTTCTTGATGTGTCCACCCAAGTTACTACGGATGTACGTTTGAGGAACAGATCACAAGACAGTACTTGCTTACCGTGAAACGACGCAATTACAATTACAAACGAGACAACCTTTAGGAAAGGGCTTATTTTGCGAAAGAGGGACACTTACTTTATCATATATTTGGTTGTTGCATGAAAGAAAGATCTATGTTTACATGTTCTAAATATTTATACTGTTGAATTTAAGTGATTCTTCCATCGGACATCTGTCCTCCATGTCGCCAGGTTGTACCCACGTCCCTGTCTCCACGTGTTCTGGTTCATATTACAACAATGCGCTTATCCTCTTTTGTAATGATTGGATGTCTGAAACGTGTGCTGACGTATACAGTTATATAAAGACAGTTTTCTTGAAGGAATTGCTCCGATTGTTCTGGTAAACAGTCAAGAATACATTTACATCAACGATAATGCTCGCTTTTTAAAGTCAGTCCGCTATATTCCACAAATTTAAAGTTTCAATATTGTTGGGGTTATTTGATTTGGTCGTCCAATGATTCCTATGTATGTCTGGGAGGGTGAAATCTCCAGTAGTCTAGCGTAACCACCCAAACTACTAGTGGAAATTGTAGAACAAATTAGCATACCGCTTGCAACAGTTTTCAATTTGTCATTAGAAGAGGGAGTGGTTCCTTTAGAATGGAAAGAAGCAAACATTATACCGTTATTTAAAAAAGGTTCGAGAAACAAGTCAAATAATTATAGACCAGTTAGTTTAACATCGGTGATTTGTAAATTATTAGAAAGACTAATTAAAGATCACATGGTGGATTTTCTTGTTAAACATAACTTGATAAACCCATCTCAACATGGGTTTCTAAAAGCGAGGTCATGCTTAACAAATATGTTATGTTTTTTGGAAGATATCACTAAGTGGGTAGATGATGGATCACCAGTAGATATCATCTACTTAGATTTTCAAAAAGCTTTCGACAAAGTGCCACATCAGAGATTACTGCTGAAACTAAAAGCCCATGGCATAGGAAATGGTATAATTAACTGGATAGAAAAATGGCTGATTGACAGAAGACAACGGGTAGTTGTTGATGGGGAGGCTTCAAACTGGAAATAAGTTTTGAGTGGGGTTCCACAGGGATCAGTACTGGGACTTATATTATTCTTAATATATATCAACGATTTGGACGATGATATAGCTAGCAAGGTGTTGACATTTGCAGATGATACAAAAGTGTTTAGAAGGATTAAAAGTGATGGGGATAGACAGCATTTACAAGATGATCTAGACAGGTTGATCAAATGGTCTGAAAAGTGGCAAATGTTGTTCAATTTTGGGAAATGTAAATGCCTTCACACAGGACATGGGAACGAATATGTAGAATATACAATGGGGGGAACTGTACTAGGTACTACTGCAAAAGAAAAAGACTTAGGGCTGACAATTACTGCTGACATGAAGGTTTCAGAGCAGTGTGGAATTGCAGCTTCAAAGGGAAATCAAATCCTTGGATTGATTAGGCGAAATATAGCATATAAAGAAAAATAACTAATAATACCGCTGTACAAAACAATAGTTAGGCCTCATTTAGAATATTGTATACAAGCGTGGAGGCCATACCGCAAGAAGGACATAGATATGCTAGAAAGAGTACAGAGGAGAGCGACTAAAATGATACCAAAACTGAGGGATCTTAGTTATGAAAAACGCCTAAAAGAATGTGGTTTAACAACACTAGAGACCAGGAGATTGAGAGGAGATCAGATAGAAGTGTTTAAAATATTGAATGGTTATGAAAATATTGATAGAAATATGTTTTTTTCAGTTAAGAAAGATAGAAAGACTAGAGGACATGAAGTTACATTAGTAAAGGAGCAGTGTAAATTAGACGTGAGAAAGTTCTCATTTTCACAAAGGACTGTGAATGAATGGAACAGATTATCTGATGATTGTGTGGGTGCTAGTAGTGTGAATATGTTTAAAAATAAAATCGACACATACCTCAGAAGGGCTGGATATATGTAGATAAAAGGGTTGGACTCTCGATAAGCCAAAGGGCTTCCTTGTCCACCTGCCATCTAGAGTTAATTCTCTGGATGGCAATCTTGTTAAATCTTGTAACATAATTGATTGTATTTAAATTAGGTCACTACCGGTATTGTTAGCGTTCGTGATAGGATAGATAGTCAGCTGTGTAATTAAAATCTGCTGTAACATAAAGTGTGCTATGGTACACAGGAATCAGTCTTTATAAAGACTAAGTTAGTTAAGTTATTAAATAAATGCTGATAGTGATATGGTGCTTTGCAAGCGACAAGTCAAGGCAAAGCGACACTTGGTGTGCGATCACTGCCACAGCTCGGTGGATTTTGCCTTGTCCGGCTGTGGGAAGTCATTGGCAGAAACCAAGGAGGAGGAAGGATTCATCTTTCAGTGTGTGGGGTGTTGGAAGGTAGAGTGTCTGCAAAAGTAGATTGTTAGGTTGACAAATATTGCGAAGGGGATGGAGATGAGAATTAGCAAAGAGACAGGCGGAATGGAGAGAGACGACAGGGAGAGAGTTGGGAATACTGTGAGACTGAAGGAGCAGAATAGTGGCAAGAAAACTGAGGAAAGGAGATAGAGAGGAGGGAAGGTGATTGGAGGGGAAGAAATTGGAAAATCGACGACAGAAAACGTGACAGCTGTGAAGGTGACAGGGGAGAAATGACCACAGAGAAGGAGGGAGGGAAAATATAAAGTGAGAGGAGAGAAGAAAATGTGATGGGAAGAAAGATGAAGGGAAGAAAGGAAGTGAGAGTAAATGTGACAGAAGAGAAGTCGATCAAAGGGACGATGACAGGAGGAAAGGTGACAAGAGAAAAAGCGACAGGAAAGAATGGATCGGAAGAGAATGTGACAGGAGAGAAGACGGCAGAGGGAAAGACAACAACCAGACAGATGCAAACCGGAGAAGGAGCTACTCTGAGGCGGTGATTGAGGGGGCAGTGAGAAAAGGTGTTGATGGGCGAATCTATTATGAGAAAGACAGATAAGATACTAAGCGAAGGGGAGGACGTCGTTGTTTGTCTACCGAGGGCTATGATAGAACATGTGACTGAAAGGGTAGAGAAGGTATTGGGGCATGGCAAGAAAGGGTCTATATTAGAACACGAAGGGACAAATAATGTAGACAAGGAGGTAACAACTGGGATAGTACAGAAGCACAGACAGTTAGTGTGGAAGCTAAAGAAGACAAGAGTTCAACAGATTATTTTCTCAGGGATTTCGCCAGTAATAGGAGGAAGGGGGCAACATATAGAAACTGCAAGAGGATGGCGATCAACGCACTAGTTGAGCAGATGTGTGAAGAAGGGGGGGGGTGGGATTGGGCATATACAATGGCAATCTCTACAGAGTACGGGTAGTGAGGACCACAAGTTTTTAGTTTTAGTACAAGATAGTTTCCTTTCTCAGCATGCTAGAACCAACCAGGGGTGAGAATGTGTTAGACATAATTTTGTCCTCACAGAATGAATTAGTTGACAATGTCAAGATATGTGAGCCACTGGGGAGTAGTGATCACAACCAGATACATTTTACCAGCAAAGTAAAATCAGAAAGGAATAGTAAAAAGCACTATAGGAGAAATTTCCATAAAGGTGACATACCGGAAATTATGAATACTGCAACATTTATAAAGAAGCTCTTAACCAAGCTACAGCTGAAATTAGAATTGTAATATAAAACATGACAGCAGGAGTTATGAAATGGTCTGAAAAGTGGCAAATGCTGTTCAATTTTGGGAAATGTAAATGCCACCACACAGGACTTGGGAACGAAGATGTACAATATACAATGGGGGGTACTGTACTAAGAACTACTGTATAAAAAAGAAAAGGACTTAGGGTTAACCATTAGTGCTGCTATGAAGGTTTCAGAGCAGTGCGGAATTGCTGCGTCAAAAATAAATTAAATCCTTGCATTAATTAAGTTAAATATAACGTATAAGGAAAACGAACTAATAATACCGTTGTATAAAACAATAGTTAGGCCTCATTTTAGAATATTGTATATAGGCGTGGAGGCCATATCGCAAGAAGGACATAGATATGCTAGAAAGTGTACAGAGGAGAGCAACTAAAATGATGCCAAAACTGAGGAATTTTATTTATAAAATACGCCTAAAAGAATGTGGTTTAACAACACTAGAGACCAGGAGATTGAGACAAGATCAGATAGAAGTGTTTAAAATATTGAATGGTTATGAAAATATTGATAGAAATATTTTTTCTCAGTTAAGAAAGATAGAAAGACTAGAGGACACGAAGTTACATTAGCAAAGGAGCAGTGTAGATTAGATATAAGAAAGTTCTCATTTTCAGAAAGGACTGTAAATGAATGGAACGGATTATCTGCTGATCGTGTGGGTGCTAGTAGCGTGAATAAATCGACATATACCTCAGAAAGGTCGATACACGTAGATAAAAGGGTTGGACTCTCGATAAGCCAAATGGCTTCCTTGTCCACCTGCCATCTAAAGTTAATTCTCTGGGTGGCAATCTTGTTAAATCTTGTTAAATCTCGATACTGTACATATCTGCTTGTTTCTGTAAGTCAGCCATGCTGCCTGTTTCTTTAAGTCGGCAATGCTGCTGTTTTGCTTAAATAAAAAAATGCTGGCTGTTTAAGTCAGCGATACAATGTTTGTTTATTTAATACAGCCATAGTGTTGGTTTCTTTAAATAAGTATCATGTCCCTAGTGCTGCTGGCTTCTATAAATCAACAATGCAGCTCGTTACATGAAGTCAACAATGCTCTTCAAAACCAATTACGTTGATCTTTGAATAGCTTTATTTAGTTTAACAATATCCACTGGCCTCTCAAAGGAAACAACACACTGGAACCGTTGTGAAAACAGCGGCTCGGATCTCGATGATGTCTGTGGCGCGTGCATCGGACGGTCTAAACTCTAAAGAGATCACATTACGTCTTGAACTATTTTACAAGTGTATAAGAAGGACGAGTAGTCATTCATTGTTCCACTAAATAACTGCACCGTTGATAATGAATTAGCAGTGCGATTGCTTTCTAAAAGCTTAATCCACGGTTACTCTGACACTAGTACGCTCTCTCTCTCTCTCTCTCTCTCTCTCTCTCTCTAGTTTCGCTAGATACCGGCATGTGAATATGCACGCACGCATTCACACACAAGCATGTACAGACACTTGTATGTGCATACGTGCATAAAAAAAACATACAAATACGTGCACACACGTATCACGTACGCATACTGCACGCACACTGAAAGATATATATACACGCACGCGCGCGCACCCGCGCGCACGCGCACCCACGCACGCGTGTATACACACGCAAACACACACGCTCTCACGGACGCACGCACGCATATCCGTACATATCAGCAGTATACAATGGCATACGTTACGTGCCATTTACATCGTACACTGGACTCTTTATGGCGTATCGAAAAAGGAGTCGCGCAACTGCCAGTCCTGTTGTCAAACGCACAACTGAACCATTACATTACAGTGGTAGATAAACACTGCGAGTACGCGTTAATTAACCAGGGGTTAACACAATGGGACTCGGTCGAGTTACACAACCGGCACACATACAGGATTTCACTCAAAGAGAAGCATGCTACTTAAATATCAGGCGCCACTCGTGTCAGAGAACCGCGATGCTCATTGGTCAGTACGTCGTAGCGAGAACGTCGTACTGACCCCATTACAACCAGCTCCCGCGCTCCCAATTGGTCCGCGCAACTTAAAACTGGGTTACGCGTGACCCAGTTTGAGACAGAAATGGGTCACGCGTAACTACGCCTGACCCATTTGTAGGGTACAAAACTAGGTTGTTCCTGGGAATGTCCCGGGAAGGTTCGTAGTGATCTTGGGAACCTGTTGCGCCTCTAGTGGAATATTGCCGAACCAGTGGTCATCTAGCGGAGTATTAAGGAAATTAAATAATATTACGCGCGAAATTAATATGGATATCGGAGAGAGATTGAACCGCCTTTTAACACGAATAAACACCACTTTAACAACAATCCAAGACGCACAAGCTGACCACCAACAACAACAACACGACGATGCAGACGATTTTGATTTAGTTTCACAGTAAGTACTTTATTATAATTTAGTACATGTGTAATCGTAGACCTACCGGACACTTTTGGAATCAATCAAAAAGTAAATAATGTAATTTACATTTCACAGCATGTGAGGGCTATGAACAGTATGCTTTCTACTAGAGTTTTTTACTTTTCATTAATGATAAATTAATATGTTATCCTGAAATTATGTCATTCTTAATTTATACATACCTGCACATTGCATGCATATTATTATTTAGATACAAGGTACATCCAGTAAATTGAAAACAGTTTCTAAATGACAATTCAATTCTCATATAACACTATGTTTCCAGGTTACAACACTTCTCTCAAGCCAGATTCAACAGCGCACCTATTCGCAACAGACGAAACATTATACTCGAAATTTCACTCTTACCAAAACCATCAACTCGACTCAACCGAGGCGATCAACATTTGTTTAGAGGTAAGACACTTGTAATTAGTAGTACATTTACGTTAACCATAGGCATATGCAACGTTTGATTTATCACATTGAAGACCCTTTACAGAAATCCCCATAACCAATACAAATTTTAAAATAAAAGAGACATCTCTAAAACATCAGCCATTTTACTTCTTTCATTCCACACAAACCGTAAATAAAACATGTTTGTCTCCAAACTTTAAAAAAGCGAGCTTCTTAAAACACTTTTGTAAATAATGTTGTCTAGTACTGTATTTCATACAACAATAACATTTTGTAGGAAGCAACCAGTTCTTCAAGGCGAAAAGGTTGTCCCTAGCGCCCGAGACAGCACTTCCAAATGTACGTGATCGCATCGCAGCACTTTTCCCATGCCTCCAAGACGTACAATATACTTTTGCGAAAATGCTTTCAAACGGACATTTCACCATGATCACACCAGAGCCACGGACGGCGCGCAATATAAAAAACTGGACGGTACCAACAGGCGACCACAGAAGGGGGAAACGATCCAAGATATGGATAATTCCAAGAGTGAGTGTAAACACAACATCTATACAAAAATAATATTTGATGATTAAATAAGTAACAAAAACCTCATTTACATAAGTTCACAGTAACACACATACTTGTCGGCCAATACCGCACACAAACAATGACAATGCAAATTGCATTATTAATTTCAGTATACCAGTTACAATAATATTGCAATCATAGTTATTGCCACCTGAGTTGCAAGCAAGCACAGTGTAAAATACATTTACCGTGTCATAAATTCTTTGCATGTAATTCCAAGTGTCGGTATTTTACCGTAGGAGACGAATATGTCATGGTCACATTTGTTCTGCACCGACCATTGCTACTGCCTTTCCTGCTCTGACCTACCTTCCAACACTGACCACCCTTCCAACACTGACCATTGCTATCATCCTTCCTGTACCAACCACCCTTTCTGCACCGACCACCCTGTCTGCACCGACCACCCTTCCTGCCTGCACTAGAAACCAGCCACCACCCTTCCTGCACCGACCACCCTTCCTGCATGCACTAGAAACCAGCAACCATCCTTCCTGCACCGACCACCCTTCCTGCATGCAATAGAAACCAGCCACCACCCTTCCTGCACCGACCACCCTTCCTGCATGCACTAGAAACCAGCCACCACCCTTCCTGCAGTGACCACCCTTGCATTTGTTTCAAAATAATAGTTGCAGTGATATTGCAACGTAACTTATTACCACCTGGAATGATGTGGCTGTAAGCAGTCATAGAGTACGTCAGTTTAAAAAGTAATAGTATGAGTGATGCAGGCGTACATAGGTGACAAATATGTGATTTACACACTTGTTCTGCAGACGGAAATTGCTTCAGCTCCAGAGCAGCAAGTAACCGTACCCCTTTCTGCACCGACCATCACAACTGTCCTTTGTGCACCGACCACCATAATTGCCCTTTCTGCACCGACCATCACAACGGTTTGTCGATCAGACGTTTTAAAAAAATTTCGTTGTTTGGCGTGGATACGTGATTGGTTCGTGCGCACAGCTAACATCGCGGACTTTTGTACGTGTCTAGTTAGTAATTTTGTACAAATTACACCAGTCAGCGTAGAATATAAATGACCAGCAGTGTGTCATTTAACCGTCGTACCGTGTGCAGCTGTGCATGTTCTTGTCTCTGGCTACCCGTTTGGCTATTTGTCATGTTTCCCCACCAGTTGCCCTTCTTTCTCAACAGCTCTCAACGCATGTACTCTTGTGTAATGCATCTAGTCTGGTCATGATTCGTTTTAAATAGGTTTTAGATATTTTAAAATTGCTTAAAGACATTTCAAGAGACACCATGATAACGCGCAAATCCTCGTCAAACTCTGATACATAATGTAACAGGTACGGGGGAATGCGATTGGAAATGTTTTGCCGCTGTAACTTTTACTGTCGCGCCGCCTATTACTGGAAGGGGGGCAGAAAACAATATGTCTGCCCTCCAATTGCATACACCTTTCACAGTCCACAAAAATACACATTAATCGTTTCATAAAAGTTTTATTTCCACCCGCCATTGACGCTCGCCACAAAACAAACATTCACGCTCACATTTAATAGGGGGAGGGCAGAACCATATGTCTGCCCCCTGGAGAAATTCCAGGGGGTAGCTGACCCCTGTTCCCGCGCCTATGGTTCCAGTTCCGCTAACATTTGATTTTTAAGCAGTAATCAGTCAGTGACTGACATGTCGCAGTTTCTACAGATGTCGCTCGTCTAAACACACACACACACACACACACACACACACACACACACACACACACACACACACACACACACACACACACACACACACACACACACACACACACACACACACACACACACAGTTTAATTGTTTACTTCGTTGACTTTGAGTCCGTGTTTGGTGAGGAGCGAGAAGATCTTAATGAACTTGAGATTGAGTTGTGGCGGCCTGTCGTAGATGGAGTAGGACGTATAGCAGACCGCCAATCGTGCAGGGCCGTGCGGTACTGGCGGCTGTCTATGTAGACCTGAGTCGCGTCCAGGCCGCCCTGAAACGACATCACCGTCGTGTCTAGGCTGACGTGCGTGGTCATGACAGCAATGTCTAAACTATCTTATAGTAGCGTTACGAGGTTCACATTACCCACGAGTCGTTCACACAACGGCTAACCTCTTAAGTCTGGCTAAACAACATTTTGTCTTGCTTGATAAAAGGAACAGCGTCTGTCAATTTAACTGAGTGAAAGTATCAGTTATGAAAATGGCGAAAACATGCCCGAGCGAGCCAGCTGAAAGCTGGAAGTTTCGGTTATCGCGTAGCGATGTCCCGTAGTCGTATACTGACTTAAACATTAGTCTTTGTTGTAGAAAAATAGTGTCTTGAATTTTTTTTTTTATAAACTGTTGCGCTGTTATATTTTACCTTGGAAAACGAATGTGTGACTCAGTTTGCCCTTTACGTTTGCCCCACCCCACCTTTGCGAGATTCTACACCCGTCATTGGTTCTAGTTATTTCCCCAAAACTATACAACACAAAGAAATCGCGTTACGATGCGGTTTTTCGGTTATGCATTATTAATATCGTAAAATCAATACTTTGCATGTAATCCTCTCTCGACATTGTGGATAAAGCAACTTATCTTGCACTGCTCTCTCCACCAACTGTCTCCATTCCCCTCTATATTTTGTTCTTGTTCTCCACTCCTCTGCGTAAGTTCACATAATTTATAAACAGCTATCAATGTGCGTAAGTTCGCATGACTTATATAAAATATAGATAAGCCAGCGAAAAATGTGCAACTCTAAACACGTCCATAACACCCAATACAACGGTCGCTAGCACCTTACGGCTCGTCCGATCCCGACGATTTTGATATCGTTTGGAAGCATACACTTTCTGTTATGTTAGCATACAAATAGATTCCCCGAAATCGTTTCTAAAGCAACATATACGCTGACCTACAATCCAGTTGTTTTCGATGTTTTAGAGACGGCTGAACGATGTTAGTTTGTTCAGATAATGTCCATCTACCGATGTTGTCTCTTCCATTAACCAGAATCAGACAGGGTGATAATATTAGCATAACGTTCACTCAATCAATTGCCCTTGACACAACATTGCAATCAGGAGCGTGGGAACCGGTCAACTTCAATGAGACTTCTTGGATGGGACTCGTGTCTCCACAATATGTGCCAATAGGGATTGTTTTTGCATTTTGATCAGTTCCTGGGTACAACAGTCAACTTATGAACAATGTTCAGGTTTATTAATTGCAATTTTGGCGGGCAGTATTTTAACAACGTAGTATTTATTTTAGTAAACGCAAGTGCTTATACAGCGTAAGATCCCGTTCTTAGGACTGGTTTTCGTGCACGTCGTGTACCAGGGTATGTCGCTTTTGGACATAAATGATATATTCTACTTGTCCATCATGTGGTTAAACACAAAGTTTTGATATTGTATTTATTGCGTTTGACATAGTTAAAAACATTAACACACGAAGAAGACACAGTTTCGTTTTAGAATTGCAACAGTCTACTCAGGAAACTTAATCTTTGAATATGACAACAAGAAATCTACTGTATTCAATAAGATGTACTTTGCAGGGAAGACCGTGGCGGTGGCGGCCGGAGCCAAGGTTAACGTACAGGACAAGCTGTGCCGCGACACTCCACTTCACAAAGCTATCAAGCGAGGCATGGTGGACAACGTCAAACACCTGGTGGTAGGTAACAACGAGAGCTTGGCAGTATAGTGGCTAATACATCCACCTGGCATGCCAGCACTCTAAGTTCAGTACATGCACCGATCATGATGTATTTAGTGTAAAAACCTGGCTCTCAACATTGGAGACTGTGAATCTCTCGTGACTAGGAGAACACGTTAATGTCGGTCCCGTCTCTATTTGGGACGTAAAAGAACGACTGAGGACGACACGCATACTGACTGTGACCACCCTCAGTGCCAGCATAGAAAGGTCGGCTTGGCGATAATGTTCTGGAAAAGGCTGACTAGTTGAATGAGACCTCTTAACACCATGCAATTCTAACCACAATATATAAATTAGTCAGTTAATAGAAAGTCGCCGAGTGCTGGAAACAAATAGAACTTGAACGACGCCGCAGTGTTAGGAAGTCTCTCCAAAATTATGACAGTTCTGGAATCCTGTTGTTATCTTGATAAAAGTATGTCAGTCTATATTTTTAGGAGATAGCCAATTTCTGTAGGTTACTGTTACCTTACTTGGTATACTTGGATGGTTAGTCCCCTTTAGCCGGTGGCCAGAGACCTCAAATTCTTCTTCGATACGCTGAATGAGGCTACTGTTATCACTTCGTCTGGAAGCTTACTCCAAGAGTCGATGGTACGATGTGTAAGGAAGTGTAACTTTGCAAATATATTGAAATTTATAATACAAGATAGGCTTGTAAAGGACAAGCGTTTGGCTGTTCGCTTGCATTAATGTGTGTGTGCGCGCGCGCGCGTGCGTGCGTGCGTGTGTGTGTGTGTGTGTGTGTACACGAGAAGAATTGTCAGCATCGCAGTAAATCCAATCAAATGCGTTATTGTTCGCAGCAAGTCAATCCCAACGTACAAGACAACCAATCTGATACACCGTTACATAAGGCGGCGGCCATATGTGTCGACCTGTTTGTGTGGACAAAGCTGCTACGCGGCGGAGGGCGTCTGGACTTGAAAAATAGGAGCGGACTCACTCCTATGAACATTGCGATCAAGTCAAATAGATTCAGATTCAGACTGTTTATTACCAAGTAGCATTTAAAAAATGTACGAGGAATTATTGGCGTTGTGGCGTCAACATACATGCACGCTTGTCTCCCCTGCCCCCCATCATGCACACGCAAAATATACACTGGGAAACATTATGAAACTATGCTAAAACTAGTATAAATTTAAACCAAGGCCAACTGCCAACATATTTTAAGACAGTCGTACATCTATTGACATAAAGTGAACTTGGTAACATAATATTAATACCGTCTGAACATTACCTAAAAAGTTAAAAAGTATACATGTAGTTAAATATATAATAAATAAATGTATAAATAAATTATCTGACGATTTAAAAACTAAGCTGACAGTTAAAAAGTATGTACATACATGTAGTCAAATTAATAAATAATAAAAAAATAATAAAAAAATAATAATAATAATAACTAAATAATTTTGCATGGCGACATAAAATCTAAACCGACTGAAAACAGTATCATGGCATCTCGCGGTTCAAGTGACTCACAGCCTGCGGATAAAAACTATTTTTAAGTCTAGTTGTCCTTGTCTTAATACTTCTATAGCGCTTGCCAGAGGGAAGAAGTTCAAAGAGATGGTTGGCTGGGTGGGTAGTGTCCCGTACAATGCTCTTGGATTTTCGCGCACAGGGAGCATGGTAAATAGATTCATTGGATGGCAACTCGCGCCCAATGATTCTAGATGCGCCCTTCACGATAACTTCTAGCCGTTGTTTCCCCTCCTGACTGGTGCGGCCAAACCACACTACAATCGAGAAAGTGAGGATACTTTCAATGATTGCGCGGTAGAATCGTATCATAATCTCCTGAGCAATGCCGAATCTCCCGAGCTGCCTCAGGAAGAACAGGCGTTGTTGTACCTTTTTTTGTAATGCACAGTGTGTTTGTGCCCCAGCTGAGATCGCTTGAAATTGTTGTTCCAAGGAATCTAAAAGATTCAACCTGCTCGACCTCCACGCCATTTATCGAAAGAGGGTGGTTGGGAGTCTTCTTTTTACGAAAATCAACAATAATTTCTTTAGTCTTTGAAACGTTCAATTCGAGATTGTTATCCGCACACCAGCCAACCATTCTCTGAACTTCCTCCCTGTATGGCGTCTCATCCGCATTCTCAATGCAGCCCTCCACAGTAGTGTCGTTGGAAAACTTGATCACAAGGACCGATCGGTCCACGGAGACACAGTCAATTGTGAAGATAGTAAACAGGAAGGGGAATAGCACACAACCTTGTGGGGCACCTGTATTTAGGATAAGAGGTCTGGAGATAGAGTTGTTGACTCTGACAGATTGAGGCCTGTGAAGAAGAAAGTTAAGGACCCAGTGACACATGGCAGGATGTACATTCAACAATGAAAGTTTATCGAACAGCTTGAATGGGATGATAGTGTTAAATGCTAAGCTGAAGTCAATGTACAGGATCCTGGCATAGGTTCCTGGCCTCTCTGGGTGCATCAGAATGTGATGCAGACCTAAAGCTACCGCATCGTCTACTGATCTGTTTGCTTGATATGCAAACTGGTGCGAGTCCAGGAGGCCTGATGTCTCTTCGCCGCCAGTTTCTGCTTGATGTCCCTGGTGAACCAAGGTTTAATAATAACCGCACAGCCGCAGCCGTGATGACGCAATACGAGGTCACGTGACACAATCACGTGATGTGTCATGTGATCCATCAGAAAGGCTGCGCGGGATAATGGTGGAATTTATTAGCCGATCCTTCCGCCCCTGCGATCAAGATGAAAACGCACGCGCTTAGATTAAGTTTGGTGACAAAGACATCTGTATAGGAAATTATGATATTGAGTTCTCGGCAAGGGTATGTGCGCACCTAGACGTATGTATCGTGCATACTTGTGAAGTGTATTAAAGCCATATGATGTATTGATGACAGACCCCTATATGTGTACAAAGCATATTTGACGTCCTGTCAGCTGCTGAGGTAACACGCGGTGTTCTTGGGATACAGACGATTCGTGGTAAAGACATCATTTAAATGGATACTATCAAAATGCCAGGTAATTACACATTCGTTGCGTAGAACCGACGATTTCAATACTCATTGCGTTGCAAATTCATAACTTGCGTTGTGACATGCATGGGTCTAGTTAATTATTAACTGTATTTTAATTATCGTATAAAAGGATGTGTTTTTGTTGCACAAGATCATAACACATTCTAGCATTAAATGCTTGTCGATGTGTCTGAGATTAGTCCTTTATTGTTATGCATGACAGCAGTGGTATTTGTTGTTACATCTGCTTTTTAAAGAAAAAAAGCTTTTACGTAGACTGTTCCAATAAATGTACACTATTTTATCAATAGGACATTGACTTTATAGTTATGTTTTACTCATCTATATGTTTGCCATTAAAAGACAGTTTCATAAGTTCTGAGCTCCGAACGTATCGCAACATTTAATTTATATAGCGCATACGTTTAACGTATCTCATAGGTGGTTGCAATGCAATTGGCAAATGTACGTTTGAAGACGTGCGAGTGTCCCCGTTACGTTGCCCCCTAGACATTCTGAAATAATGAAAGTCAGTTACTGTAAAACATTACTAGTGTTTCCCTGTCCTGCTAAGTTATATATAATCTTAGATATATGCATTACATGATCTATAAAACATTAGCACGTCCGTTATGAAATCGAAAATAAAAAACCAATAGGTTATGTCACATGGGCGTAGGAACCGCTACACCCGTACTGCCATGGCCGGACTACTTTTCCCAAAAACATTGATCTTGGCCTATCTGTCGGGATCTGTACCCCGGTTTGACCAACACGTGTAAGGAACTTGCAGCGTCGCAAACTACAATGTAGATAAACATTCAAACAGCGACTCCAGGACGTGTTTTAACAAACAAAATAGGGGCAATACTCCCCGCCCTTTCATACGCCACCCAGTCAGTCCACTTGCTGCCTTAAATCCCGCCTCCGTCCTGCTTTATCACAAGTTATCAGCCCATTGTACTATTCATATAGATGTGGAATTTCTGTGAGAGTATAGTTTTAAATCTTACAATGGGCAGCAGTGTCCACCAAGAGCAGAATCCCGAAAAGGAACGTTCAGTGGTAAAAGGCAAACGTTCTTTAAAATGGCAATTTATTGAGAGGAATGTTTTGATTCTGTTCGCATTACTGAGAGCAATTCGGGATATAGCACTATTTGTAGCTATTGGTATTTAAAGGCAATGTATCATATTAGTGTGATTTAATAAATGAAGTTGAAAAGATCATCGTTTTAAGGGCGGAAACAGTGCTATCACGTGTACCAATAATTATATGTACCATTTTGTTTCCCTTTTTTCAAATTTCCCCATGCCACGGAGGGGATATCCCTCCTCAAACTAATCCCAATGTACTCGTTCGTTGGGCCGGACCACTTTGGGTAGCACTGCTTCGGTTCTGATTCACCAATATATGCCATTCTATCTGTATTTACGTACACGTATCTCGGCGTGACACTTGTGGAGACCACGTGACCGGCAGTTACGATACGGAACTAACGTACACAGAGCGAAAAATGTATAGCTGAAACTTACATCTTAAACTCTTTATTATGCATACATCTACCATTGTCCACGAAGTGTGAATAAATATATTATTAGTGAGGCATGTGGATCAATGCGTATCTTTGTTGAAATAAATCGACACACATGATGCTAATCTCGCTGGCGTGCTGCTATGATGTACGGCTACAGCGTTTGGGATAAACCATTGCGCACTAATCCGGTTTTTACACAACAGACTAAGTTAGTTGTCGCTTATATCAATGGTCAGTTGGTTGATTAATATTATTTATTGTTATTAATACAGAATATACATATTATGTTACCAATTGCTGTGGGTTTTAAAAATAAAGTTATACAAATAAATATAGGTTGTACGCGTTGTCTGTACCGCTAGTCTTGCTAATCAGACACTTGCGATCTTCGTGAACTCGCCGAGAAGTGTCTGACCGAAAACCCCCTTTTTAAAAGGCGGCAGTCTGTTCCTGGTTTTTCATTTATTAATTAATGTAACATTCCTAAGACAATACTTACTATGTTGAAGGTATGCTGTCCGCCAAATTATGTTTTTAAACCCGTAACAACAGTCGCAATTTGAAGGTAAGACCACGGGTGCATGCTCAAATAGTAAACAAAACACAACATTTTAAAACAAGCTTTATTGGCAATACGGCCGAATCGGGCAAAGTTAATTGATATTCCCTTTGATGTTCAACTTTCCACGTTCAACACAGCAGACTTCCTGTTACAAATTACTACGCCCGTCAATTCCAGACAGACTACGTCCCATTAAATGTTATTCTCTGGCAACTCTAATATTACACACCAGTTGCCTTTAGATGGCAACACTGTTTTGGATTAATTTATACCTAAATATTGAATGTAAGTACCGCCACCTCACGGCGCCTAGGTAACCCAATCTACCGCATACAGTTAAATACTTACATTAGTATCTCCAACTTGGAGGCTATATTTGGCGGAGATAGATCGTAGAAATTGGTGGTGCAGAAAAGTTGATAAACAAGTGGAATTACTGATTGATAAGTATTATTCTTGCCTTAATATAATTCATAAAGTTGCAATAAACATATATTGAGTAGCAGTTGTGCTTAAAGTTAGTTAGTTATAGTATTTTAGAATACCTTAGTATAGTGAGTGATAATAGGGTAACTCACTTAGGCTTCGATAATTTGTAAACAAGATTTAACAAACCTGATTATGTGGTAGAATATATAGGATATAAAGTAACAACCATCAAACTACTTACATAAGATAATATCTGTGTAAGCCAGTACTTGCTAGATATTTTGATTAGGTAGCATTGTTGTTAAAATTAAGCAAGGGCGATAGTCGGGCGGCGAAACCTAAATAAATAAAGCAGCCTAACGTAACGTAATTGATTGTATTTAAATTAGGTCACTACCGGTAATGTTATAGCGTTCGTGTCAGGATAAATAGTTGGCTGTGTAATTGAAATTTGTAACCTAAAGTGTGCTGTAGTACACAGGAAACAGTCTTTATAAAGACTAAGTTAGTTAAGTTATTAAATAAATTCTGATCGGGATATGGCGCCTTGCAAGCGGCAAGTCCAGGCAAAGCGACACTTGGTGTGCGATCACTGCCACAGCTGGGTAGATTTTGCATTGTCCGGCTGTGGGAAGTCATGGGCAGAAACCATGGAGGAAGGATTCACCTTTCAGTGCATTGGATGTTGGAAGGTGGAGTGTCTGCAGAAGGAGATAGTTAGGTTGACAGATATTGTGAAGGGAATGGAGATGGGAATTAGCAAGGAGGCAGGTCGAATGGAGAGAGACGACAGGGAGAGAGGTGAGAATACTGCAAGACTGGAGGAGAATAGCAGTGGCAAGAAAACTGAGTAAAGGAGATTGAGAGGAGGGAAGGTGATTGGAGGGGCAGAAATTGGAAAATCGACAACAGAAAACGTGACAAGCGTGAAGGTGACAGGGAAGAAAGTGACCGTAGAGAAGGAGGGAGGGAAGATGGGAAGGGAGAGGAGAGAGGAAAACGAGATGGGACGAACGAAGAAGGGACGAAAGGAAGTGAGAGAAAATGTGATAGAAGAGAAGTCGATAAAAGGGAAGGTGACAAGAGAAAAAGCGACAGGGAAGAATGGATCGGAAGAGAATGTGACAGGAGAGAAGACGACAGGGGGGAAAGACAACAAGCAGACAGATGCAAACCGAAGAAGGAGCTATTCTAAGGCAGTGATAGAGGGGGCAATGAGGAAAGAGAGGGTGTTTATGGGCGACTCCATTATGAGAAAGACGGACAAGGCACTGAGCGAGGGGAAGGACATCGTTGTTTGTTTACCGGGGGCTAGGATTGAACATGTAACTGACAGGGTAGAGAAGGTATTGGGACATGGCAAGGGGGGTCTATACTGGTACATGTAGGAACAAATAATGCAGACAGGGAGGGAACAACTGCGATAGTACAGAAGTATAGACAGTTAGTGAGGAAGCTACAGAAGACGAGAGTTGAACAGGTTATTCTGTCAGGAATTTTGCCAGTAATGGGAGGAAGGGGGGCAACGTATAGAAACTGTAAAAGGATGGCGATCAACGCACTAGTTGAGCAGATGTGTGACGAAGAGGGGGTGGGATTCACAGATTTATGGGGATACTTTGTTGGGAGGGAAGATATGTACATGAGAGATGGCCTCCATCTTAGTGGAAAGGGGCAGCAGTTTTCTCAGAGAACCTGCTGCGATCTGTTGACAGTGGGACAGGTTATCTAGTTAAACAAGATTCGCAGGGGGACTCACAGAAAAGCCTGAAAATGGAGGCATAGATAAAGACAGCACAAATAAATCAGCAAATAACAGTGTGGAAAACTCTTCTGAAGCTGAATATAAATGTGATTGTTTAAACGCAAGGAGTATAATAAACAAAAGAAATGAACTAAACATTATGGTAGAAGATATTGACCCTCATATAATACGTATAACCGAATCCTGGACCACCACCGATATATCAGATGCTGAATTGGGACTGACAGGATATGTAATGTTTAGAAAAGATAGAATAGGAAGAAAGGGAGGTGGAGTTATTTTATATATTAAAGATTTAACAAGATTTAACAAGATTGCCATCCAGAAAATTACTCTGGATGGCAGGTGGACAAGGAAGCCTTTTGGCTTATCGAGAGTCCAATACTTTTTATCTACATGTATCCCGCCTTTTTAAGGTGTGTGTCGATTTTATTTTTAAACATATTCACGCTACTAGCACCAACACAATCAGGAGATAATCTGTTCCATTCATTTACAGTCCTTTGTGAGAATGAGAACTTTCTTATATCTAATCTACACTGCTCCTTTACTAATGTAGCTTCATGTCCTCTGGTCCTTCTATTTTTCTTAACTGAGAAAAAAATGTTTCTATCAATATTTTCATAACCATTCAATATTTTAAACACTTCTATGTGATCTCCTCTCAATCTCCTGGTCTCTAGTGTTGTTAAACCACATTCTTTTAGGCGTATTTCATAACTAAGATCCCTCAGATTTGGTATCATTTTAGTCGCTCTCCTCTGTACTCTTTCTAGCATATCTATGTCCTTCTTGCGATATGGCCTCCATGCTTGTATACAATATTCTAAATGAGGCCTCACTATTGTTTTGTACAGCGGTACTATTAATTCTTTTTTCTTATACGCTATATTTCGCCTAATTAATCCAAGGATTTGATTTCCCTTTGACGCTGCAATTCCGCACTGCTCTGAAACCTTCATATCAGCACTAATGGTTAACCCCAAGTCCTTTTCTTTTACAGTAGTACTTAGAACAGTACCCCCCATTTTATATTTTACCTCTTCATTCCCATGACCTGTGTGGAGGCATTTACATTTCCCAAAATTGAACAGCATTTGCCACTTTTCAGACCATTTGATCAACCTATCAAGATCATCTTGTAAATGCTGTCTGTCTCCATCACTTTTAATCCTTCTAAACACTTTTGTATCATCCGCAAATTTTAACACCTTGCTTGTTATATCATCGTCCAAATCGTTGATATATATTAAGAATAATATAGGTCCTAGTACTGATCCCTGTGGTACCCCACTCAATACCGATTTCCAGTTTGAAGCCTCCCCATCAACTACTACACGTTGTCTTCTGTCATTCAGCCATTTTTCTATCCAGTTTATTATACCATTTCCTATGCCATGGGCCTTTAGCTTAAGGAGTAATCTTTGATGTGGTACTTTGTCGAAAGCTTTTTGAAAATCTAAATAGATGATATCTACTGGTGATCCCTCATCTACCCACCTAGTGATGTCTTCCAAAAAACATAACATATTTGTTAAGCATGACCTCGCTTTTAAAAACCCATGTTGAGATGGGTTTATCAAGTTATGTTTAACAAGAAAATCCACCATGTGATCTTTAATTAGTCTTTCTAATAATTTGCAAATCACTGATGTTAAACTCACTGGTCTATAGTTCTCTGACTTGTTTCTCGAACCTTTTTTAAATAACGGTATAATGTTTGCCTCTTTCCATTCTAAAGGAACCACTCCCTCTTCTAATGACAAATTGAAAACTGTTGCAAGCGGTACGCTAATTTGTTCTACAATTTCCAATAGTAGTTTGGGCGGAATCCCGTCCACTCCAGGTGATTTATTATCCTTCATAGCCCTTATTTTCTTAGCTACCATTTCCGAGGTTACAACTAACTGTCCTAAATAGTCTGAATCTGCCCCCTTGAACTTAGCCTCTGGTACTGGCAGTGAACTAATATCTTCCCTGGTAAACACTGAACTAAAATACTCATTCAGGTCTTCTGCCATTAAGAATCCCTCTGATATTGTATTTCCAGCACTATCTTCTAGAGGACCGACCTTATCCTGAACTTTCTGTTTGCTTCGAATATACGCATAAAAACTCTTACTGTCATGTTTTATATTACTAGCTAATTTTTTGTTCATAGCTTCTCTTTGAATTTCTAATTTCAGCTGTAGCTTGGTTAAGTGCTTCTTTATAAATGTTGTAGTCTTCGTCATTTCCAGTACGTCTATATGACTTCCACATCATTTGTTTATACTTAATTTTTCTAATGGCTTCTTTCGATAAGTGTTTCTTTTTAGACCGTTTCCCTTGTTTTTTGAAAGGTACAAATTTATCGACTATGCACTTAATTTCACTATTTAAGATATTCCAGCATTCGGTTGCTGTCTTATTCTTCAGTGTGTTATTCCAGTCTATCTTTGCTAAATATTTCCTCATGTCCTTATACCTTCCTTTGTGGAAATTTCTCCTATACTGCTTTTTACTATTCCTTTCTGATTTTACTTTGATGGTAAAATGTATCTGGTTGTGATCACTACTCCCCAGTGGCTCACATATCTTGACATTGTCAACTAATTCTTTCTGTGAGGACAAAACTAAGTCTAACACATTCTCTCCCCTGGTTGGTTCTAGCACATGTTGAGAAAGGAAACTATCTTGTACTAAAACTAAAAACTTGTGGTCCTCACTCCCCATACTCTGTAGAGATTTCCATTGTATATGCCCATGGTTAAAGTCCCCCATAATAATACAGTTCCGTTTGCTTACTTCCCTTATAGCGTTTTGTATTTTTTCATTCTCTTCTATGCTTATGTTTGGACTTCGATAAACTAACCCAACTGTTAACGTTGAGTTTCCTGTAACTATGTTACACCAAACAGCTTCTTCGCAATCTGCTTCTCTTTCTAATTTTATTTCATAAGCCTGGATAGATTCTTTAATATATAAAATAACTCCACCTCCCTTTCTTCCTATTCTATCTTTCCTAAACATTACATATCCTGTTAGTCCCAATTCGGCATCTGATATATCAGTGGTGGCCCACGATTCGGTTATACCTATTATGTGAGGGTCAATATCTTCTACCATAATGTTTAGTTCACTTCTTTTGTTTACTATGCTCCTTGCATTTAAACAAATGCATTTATATCCTGATTCAGAACAGTTTTCCAGGCTGTTCTTTGCCGATTTATTTCTGCTGTCTTTATTTATGCCTCCAGTTTCAGGCTTCTCTGTGAATCCCCCCTGCGAATCTAGTTTAAATAGATGCAGCCTGTCCCACTGTCAACAGATTGCAGCAAGTTCTCTGAGAAAACTGCTGCCCCCTTTCCACTTAGATGTAGGCCATCTCTCATGTACATATCTTCCCTCCCAACAAAGTATCCCCATAAATCTACGAATCCCACCCCCTCTTCTTTACACATCTGCTCAACTAGTGCGTTGATCGCCATCCTCTTGCAGTTTCTATATGTCGGCCCCCTTCCTCCCATTACTGGCAAAATTCCTGAGAGGATAATCTGTTCTACTCTTGTCTTCTTTAACTTCTTCACTAACTGTCTGTACTTCTGAACTATCCCAGTTGTTCCCTCCCTCTCTGCGTTATTTGTCCCTACATGTACTAGTATAGACCCTCCCTTGCCATGCCCCAGTACCTTCTCTACCCTTTCAGTTACATGTTCTATCCTAGCCCCCGGTAGACAAACAACGACGTCCTCCCCCTCGCTTAGAGTCTTATCTGTCTTTCTCATAATCGAATCGCCCATAAACACCCTCTCTTTCCTCATTGCCTCCTCAATCACTGCCTCAGTGTAGCTCTTTCTACGGTTTGCATCTGTCTGGCTGTAATAAAAAGAATCTATTCAGGCTTATGAAATAAAATTAGAAAGAGAAGCAGATTGCGAAGAAGCTGTTTGGTGTAACATAGTTACAGGAAACTCAACGTTAACAGTTGGGTTAGTTTATCGAAGTCCAAACATAAGCATAGAAGAGAATGAAAAAATACAAAACGCTATAAGGGAAGTAAGCAAACGGGACTGTATTATTATGGGGGATTTTAACCACGGGCATATACAATGGAAATCTCTACAGAGTATGGGGAGTGAGGACCACAAGTTTTTAGTTTTAGTTCAAGATACATTCCTTTCTCAACATGTGCTAGAACCAACCAGGGGTGAGAATGTGTTAGACATAGTTTTGTCCTCACAGAATGAATTAGTTGACAATGTCAAGATATGTGAGCCACTGGGGAGTAGCGATCACAACCAGATACATTTTACCATCAAAGTAAAATCAGAAAGGAATAGTAAAAAGCAGTATAGGAGAAATTTCCACAAAGGAAGGTATAAGGACATGAGGAAATATTTAGCAAAGATAGACTGGAATAACACACTGAAAAATAAGACGGCAACAGAATGCTGGAATGTATTAAAGAGTGAAATTAAGTGCATAGTCGATAAATTTGTACCCTTCAAAAAACAAGGAAAACGGTCCAAAAAGAAACACTTATCGAAAAAAGCCATAGTGCTGGAAATATAATATCAGAGGGATTCTTAATGGCAGAAGACCTGAATGAGTACTTTAGTTCAGTGTTTACCAGGGAAGATATTAGTTCACTGCCAGTACCAGAGGCTAAGTTCAAGGGGGCAGATTCAGACTATTTAGGACAATTAATTGTAACCCCGGAAATGGTAGGTAAGAAAATAAGGGCTATGAAGGATAATAAATCACCTGGAGTGGATGGTATTCCACCCAAACTACTATTGAAATTGTAGAACAAATTAGCATACCGCTTGCAACAGTTTTCAATTTGTCATTAGAAGAGGGAGTGGTTCCTTTAGAATGGAAAGAAGCAAACATTATACCGTTATTCAAAAAAGGTTCGAGAAACAAGTCAGAGAACAATAGACCAGTGAGTTTAACATCAGTTATTTGTAAATTGTTAGAAAGACTAATTAAAGATCACATGGTGGATTTTCTTGTTAAACAAAACTTGATAAACCCATCTCAACATGGTTTTTTTAAAGCGAGGTCATGCTTAACAAATATGTTATGTTTTTGGAAGACATCACTAAGTGGGTAGATGAGGGATCACCAGTAGATATCGTCTACTTAGATTTTCAAAAAGCTTTCGACAAAGTACCACATCAAAGATTACTGCTTAAACTAAAGGCCCATGGCATAGGAAATGGTATAATAAACTGGATAGAACAATGGCTGATTGACAGAAGACAACGTGTAATAGTTGATGGGGAGGCTTCAAACTGGAAATCAGTATTGAGTGGGGTACCACAGGGATCAGTATTAGGTCCTATATTATTCTTAATATATATCAACGATTTGGATGATGAAATAACAAGCAAGGTGTTGAAATTTGCAGATGATACAAAAGTGTTTAGAAGGATTAAAAGTGATGGAGATAGACAGCATTTACAAGATGATCTTGACAGGTTGATCAAATGGTCTGAAAAGTGGCAAATGCTGTTCAATTTTGGGAAATGTAAATGCCTCCACACAGGACATGGGAACGAAGAGGTAGAATATACAATGGGGGGTACTGTACTAAGTACTACTGTAAAAGAAAAGGACTTAGGGTTAACCATTAGTGCTGATATGAAGGTTTCAGAGCAGTGCGGAATTGCAGCTTCAAAGGGAAATCAAATCCTTGGATTAATTAGGCGAAACATAACGTATAAGGAAAAAGAATTAATAATACCGCTGTACAAAACAATAGTTAGGCCTCATTTAGTATATTGTATTCAGGCGTGGAGGCCATATCGCAGGAAGGACATAGATATGCTAGAAAGAGTGCAGAGGAGAGCAACTAAAATGATACCAAAACTGAGGGATCTTAGTTACGAAATACGCCTAAAAATGCGGTTTAACAACACTAGAGACCAGGAGATTGAGAGGAGATCAGATAGAAGTGTTTAAAATATTGAAGGGTTATGAAAATATTGATAGAAATATTTTTTCCTCAGTTAAGAAAGATAGAAGGACTAGAGGACATGAACTTACATTGGCAAAGGAGCAGAGTAGATTGGATATAAGAAAGTTTTCATTTTCACAAAGGACTGTAAATGAATGGAAAAGATTACCTGCTGATTGTGTGGGTGCTAGTAGCGTGAATATGTTTAAAAATAAAATCGACACATACCTCAGACGGGCGGGATACACATAGATAAAAGGGTCGGACTCTTGATAAGCCAAAGGGCTTCCTTGTCCACCTGCCACCTAGAGTTAATTCTCTGGGTGGCAATCTTGTTAAATCTTGTTAAATCTCCGTTACTTTTGCATGTATCGGGCTGAAATTTCAACCCAGCATCCGCTGTTACTGGTTACGCCAGTTTGACGGGTGAGCGATGGAGATTGAGATTTCCGGCAGAAAGTTGTCCTAACAGCTAGGCCAGTGACCAGTTACCATTTGTTAATGGAGGTAGGCTGGAAACATTTGGGATGGGTTTGGGGTGCCTGGTACATATGACTGCCTCATTCCCCGGGCAACGCCGGGTAATTCAGCTAGTACAATGATAAATGTGCCGGG